>CM076575.1:1825393952-1825512196 GCA_034641835.2 Pinus albicaulis | reverse complement strand
TAATCAAATAAATAAAGTAAAAATAACTAAATAAATAGATAAATAAATAAAAATAATAATAATAATCAAGAATATAAGGCAGGAATCCAGCATCTGCTGATATTCCAACCGTCATCTCTATTGAGATTAACGGGTCTTTTTTCAATTTCAATAGCCTCTCTCAACTTACGATGATGGAAATGGTCAATTCTAGCAATGACCTTAGCATCTTCTATGCAAACATGATGGTTATTCTTTTCTGCATGCTCAACTAAGGCGGATGAGCGAGATCTTCTATGCTTGATATCAGCAGCATGTTCACAGATCCTTTGATTAATGGACCGACCCGTCTCACCAATGTAAGGAGTCCCACAGGAACAGGGAATGATGTAGACACCTTTTCCATCCCTGGGGTCAATCGGATCTTTAACTGATTTTAGAGAACTACGAATTGTATTAAGGGGCTTGAAATAAGAGGATACCTTATGCTTTTTAAGGATTTTAGCAATCTTATCAGTGGTACCCTGGATGAACGGAAGGCTGACACTGCCATACCATTCACTAGGTTCTTTTTTATTTTTATTATTAACAGGACCTTTCTCTGCTTTGAGGAAAGCTTTGAGGCCCTGCGACATACTATAACCATTATTACAAAAGACATTCAACAGATGGGTCTTTTCCCCTCAAGGTGAGACTCATCAGAGATTCTCAACGCCCTTGTGGCTAGGGTGCTAAGGACGCCTAATTTCTGAGCAGGGAAAAGGTGGGAGCTAGCATGAAGATACTGCTCGGTATGAGTTTTCTTTCGAAAAACTTGATGGGAGAAAGAACCATCATCATTTCTAGAGATAAGAACATCAAGGAAAGGAAGGCTACCATCCACCTCATGTTCCATGGTGAATTTTATGGAACTAGACTGGCTATTAAGATGAAGGAAAAATTGATCTAACTTATCTTTGCCATGAGGCCAGACAACACAAGTATCATCAACAAATCTTTTCCATAACTTCGGCTGGAAAAGAGCTGAGGAAAGATCCCTAGATTCAAAGTCCTCCATAAACAGATTCACAACAATCGGGGAAAGGGGAGAACCCATGGCAACACCACATGTTTGCTCATAGAATTCACCTTCAAAACTAAAGAAAGTGGAGGTTAAACAAAGTTTTACTAAATGGGCTGTGTCAGGATCAGTAATGCGATTAATAACGTCAATAGCCTCATTGATGGGGATATTGGTGTAAAGCGAAACAACATCAAAACTAACAAATCTATCTTCAATATCCAACTTAACTTCCTTCAAATCCTTAACAAAAGAGTAGGAATCTTTAACAAAGGATTCTGTATGACCTACGAGGCGCTTAAGTTTAAGGGCTAAAAACTTTGCGAGAAGGTAAGTCAGACCCCCAATTGTATTAACAATAGGTCTGAGGGGAGCACCATCCTTATGGATTTTTGGAAGACCATAGATTCTTGGAGTAAGGGGGTTGCTTTCAATCAACTTCCTACTCAAGGAGCTCACCATGCTATTTGATTTAATAGTATCAACAACTGCCTTTGAGACCTTTTTTAAGGGATTTTTGGCAAGTTTCTTGTAGCTCCCACTATTCTCCAAATGATCTAACATTTTCTTCCTATAATCCTCCTTATTAAGGATGACAGCTGCACCACCTTTGTCAGCTTTAAGAACAACAATATCCTTATTACTATTTAAAGATTTTAAAGCCTCAAATTCGAGCTTACTTAGGTTACTCTTGGCGGGTTTGGCTTTCCTTAAGATCATCGCACAGTCCTGTCTAATGATGTCCTTGGAGGAATCCAGTAAATCCCTAATACCAAATTCTATGTCACAAATAATATCATGAATAGGGATTTTCCTAGGGGCAAAGGCAAAATTGAAGCCTTTCTCCAAAACATTATAAACAGAAGGATCAAAAGAGAAACTAGAGAGATTGACAACTTTATTATTAGAGCCATTATCAATATTCATATTGTTATTATTAGAGCTACCAATACTATTCATATTGTTATTATTATTATTTTTGTATTTTTAAAACACTGTACTACTAGCATTACTCTGACAAGTGATAGCCTCAGACTGAGACACTCTTTGGAATAACAAAACGCTCCCGGATTGACATATTAATGTGAGGTAATTAGAGGTGAAAGAGACCCTTTTTATAGCTCTATAATGACCTTAGCATCTTCTATGCAAAAATGATGGTTAGTCTTTTCTGCATGCTCGGCTAAGGCGGATGAGCGAGATCTTCTATGCTTGATATCAGCAGCATGCTCACAGATCCTTTGATTAATGGACCGACCCGTCTCACCAATGTAAGGAGTCCCACAGGAACAGGGAATGATGTAGACACCTTTTCCATCCCTGGGGTCAATCGGATCTTTAACCGATTTTAGAGAACTACGAATTGTATTAAGGGGCTTGAAATAAGAGGATACCTTATGCTTTTTAAGGATTTTAGCAATCTTATCAGTGGTACCCTGGATGAACGGAAGGCTGACATTGCCACACCATTCACTAAGTTCTTTTTTATTTTTAACATGACCTTTCTCCGCTTTGAGGAAAGCTTTGAGGCCCTGCGACATACTATAACCATTATTACAAAATACATTCAACAGATGGGTCTTTTCCCCTTCAAGGTGAGACTCATCAGAGATTCTCAGAGATTCTCAGAGATTCTGATGAGTCTCACCTTGAAGGGGAAAAGACCCATCTGTTGAATGTCTTTTGTAATAATGGTTATAGTATGTCGCAGGGCCTCAAAGCAGAGAAAGGTCCTGTTAAAAATAAAAAAGAACTTAGTGAATGGTATGGCAGTGTCAGCCTTCCGTTCATCCAAGGTACCACTGATAATATTGCTAAAATCCTTAAAAAGCATAAGGTATCCTCTTATTTCAAGCCCCTTAATACAATTCGTAGTTCTCTAAAATCGGTTAAAGATCCGATTGACCCCAGGGATGGAAAAGGTGTCTACATCATTCCCTGTTCCTGTGGGACTCCTTACATTGGTGAGACGGGTCGGTCTGTTAATTAAAGGATCTGTGAGCATGCTGCTGATATAAAGCATAGAAGATCTCGCTCGTCCGCCTTAGCTAAGCATGCAGAAAAGACTAACCATCATGTTTGCATAGAAGATGCTAAGGTCATTGCTAGAATCGACCATTTCCATCATCGTAAGTTGAGAGAGGCTATTGAAATTGAAAAAAGGCCCGTTAATCTCAATAGAGATGATGGTTGGAATATCAGCAGGTGCTGGATTCCTGCCTTATATTCTTGATTATTATTATTATTATTATTATATATATTATTTATTTTTATTTTTTATTTTATTTTATGTATTTATTTTTACTTTATTTATTTGATTATTTTTATTTAAAATAAATAAATATATATATATATATATATATATATAATAAAAAATAAAAATAAAATAAAAATAAAAAAATAATAATAATAATAAATAAAATAAAATAAAATAAAAATAAATAAAAATAATAATATTAATTAATTAATTAATTAATTAATTAAAATAAAATAAAATATTTTTATTTATTCTTATTATTTATTAATTTATATTTTATTTTTATTTTCATTTATTTATTAATTTTTATTTCTTATGTTTTTGGTTATTTTTATTTTTATTTTTATTATTTATTTATTTATCTTTTTTTATTTTTTTATTTTTTTATTTATTTGTTTTTTAGACTCTATGTTTGACTATTTGATAGATGGTTTGTTATAATTAAATTATATGAATAAAAAATTAATTATATTTATTAATTAATAATAATAATTAATTATTATATAATTTAATCAAAATTTACAAAAATTTACATTATACACCACGATTTGTTAAATTACTTATCATTATATTAATTAATTGGTTAATTAGTTGTATAAATATATTAAAGGTTTTATATATAAATAAAATAATAATAATAAATAAAATTAATTAAATTAATTAAATAAATAAATAATGGAATATTTACTTTTTAAAAGTCAAACTAGCCGTTATCCTAATGGCTAGTTAAGTCATTTCTACATCTATTTATACTTAATGTATGGATCTGATCTCTCACATAGTCCTGATGATGAACCACACTAGTTGGTTCGAAATGCGTCGACCACGTTCTTTTGCATGTGATTATTACCGAAAGAATTTCTACTAATTTTATTATGGATCACAGAAGCTTAGATTCCAAAAAAAAAAAAAGGTTATGTTCCACAGATATAGGGTTGCTTTAAAGATGTAAAGTGATGGTGAAATTGGTGATGTGTCCTTAGAGCATGTGACATTCATGATGTAACCATTACGTAACTATTTCACTAATAGGATAAATGAATGTAATAAGTATGAGATAGAGTCCTATTATGAGTTTGTTTTCTTTAAGGATAGTTGTCATTTTTCTGTTTTAAGTTAGTGATTTCAGTTATGATAGGTGTCGGAGTAGAATTCAAAGATATATCCAACCAGGTAGATCATCCACATTGTAAAGAACGTCTATTTGTAGACAAAACATCAAAGAAGCAAGGGGTTGGATAATATTCCACGAAATTGTTGCGTGTATGTTTTATCCATTTTCAGTAATACAAAGTGACATTCTACTTCCAGACCTGAGATTCTCATGACGTTTTTGATGTGTTATTGATATGTATCTTTATGTTTACTCACTTGCAGTAGAGTCCATCTCTAATTACTCAGAATTCATAATATTATGCTATGACTTCCTTTAGTGATAAAATGACTATGTTTTCCTATGTTATGTGTGTGATTTATCTATGTTAAAAAACTCTATCTGCCTCAGCTTCCATGTGAAGAACCAATGTCACTAATACTACTGATTGTTGACTCCATAAGCCCAATGGTAGCAAACCTTCATTTTTCAACCTGCAATCATACAAAAACAAGTTACAATTCCATAGAGTTAGCCATCTTGTACTATCCTTATTCAAAATCATAAAACCCCTTTGAGAGATCCCTCTCAAACTGAAGAAGCTAGTCTTCAGTTAGAAGTGGTTTGAAAGAGTTACATTGAGTTTATTGATGAGCAGCCAATCAAGATCAATTTGGTGATAACATTTTGGTGCGTCTGTCGGGTGTCCAAAGACATATTTCCTGAAGTTTTTGTGAAAATATTGAAGCTGAACTCTTCGAGGTAGCAGGAGCTCAAAATCTGTTCGAGGCTGCAACTACCTTGGTGACCCCATTTCAAAAATTCATGTTTAAAGGTGGCTTCGAGAAGGAGATACACAAGGAACAATCCAGATCCTAACCCACCTGCTATTTTGGATAATCCAAACAAAATTTCTAGAGGCATTCAAGGCAACTCTTCAAAATCAGGTACTCCATCACATTCAAGAGTTGTTTCCTCTGAAATTTTAAGAAATCCTGAAGATAAGAAGTTTGATGATAAAATTCAGGAAGTCTTTTTTAGGTCTGAAAATGAAAATGAATTGACTAATATTGTTTTAGACCTGCAAAGAAGTGGTATTGATACCTCAGCCTTAGTGACCCAAAAATATAGAGAAGAATTCTGGGGGGCAGTCACATCAGATTTATTGTTAGAGAGGGAATATTTTGATAAGTTGAAGGAATTAGACCCATTTGAATTTTTACTAAGAAGAAAATATGGTGTTCCTTTACCTGACTGGAGCTCATTTGTAACTAGACTACAAAGACCAACTTCACCACCTCCTAACTGTTCATCCTCAACTACTGTTGTCCCTAAAAATACCACAGTCCCTGTCGTCATGGCTGGAAATGTTTCACCTCGACCTCCTGTTGCACCTGCTATATATGCTCCACTTGTTCTTCCAGTTGTCCTTAATGCCCTCCCTAGTAAGTGCTCTGCTAGAATTAAAACTTGGGGGAGTGATGAAGAAATTACAGCTGAGGAACATGTTGACCAATTCAATGACTTCATAGACAGAGAGGGGGTAGCCCATGAAGATGTAAAAATGAGACTATTTTCTCAAAGTTTCACTAGTGAGGTTAGAAAGTGGTTTAAAGCCCTTGCTCCAGGAAGCTTACATAATTGGAATCAGTTTGAGGATAGTTTCTTGAGAAAATGGGGAAATATAAAAAACCTTGTACAAGCCCTCATTGAATACAATAGTTGAAAAGAGTTGTAGATGAAACTGTTAAAAATTTCTCCAACAGATTTAACCAATTCTATGATTCCATCCCTACTCATCTTAAACCTCCACCAGGAGTTGCTCAACTTTGTTATGCTGATGAATATGACTATGACTTCTCTATCCTTCTTAGAGAAAGAGAATCTCCTTCACTAGAAGAAATGAAAAAAGATGTTGTGAAAGTGGAAGTGAATATGATATCAGCCAAGAAATCTAATATGGGAAAAACAAATTTGAAAGAAGAATAAAATCCTTCCACCTCAGATGATAAATTTGATTCCATGATGAAGACAATGGAAAAACTTATGGATAGGATTGCCCTTGGAAATACTTTTTCACATCCTACACAACATGAGCCACAATTTAGAAATCCACAGTTTAGAAGGCCTCAAAATCAAAAAATACCAAGGGAAAAAAGAAATAAGCCTGACCCTCAAGTGAGGCCTCCTTTTTAGCAGAACTTAATTGATGAAGATGAAACTCAGACTGAAATTCAGGAAGACTTAATTCACTGCCTAGATGAAAACATGCCTGGAATTTTTTTGACCAAAGAAGAACATGATGAGTTTGTTCATGATGTAAATAAGGGTGAGGAACAATATGACTATCTTGAGGGTTATCAACATGCAATCTTTGAGATGTAGAAGCAATATAATCTCTAAAACATAAATGTTCCTATTACTGCAAATAAAACACAGCCTGAGAAAGATGCTCCTAAAGTAGTTGAGGCTAGAAAATATCCACCACCTCCTCCCCCTGTCAAATAAATTGAAAAGATTACTTATGCTTTCATTTTGGAGAATGAGATTTCCAAAATCAAGATCCCAGTCCCTTTTGGAGAAATTCTTAAGGTGAATGAGTATAGAAGAAAAATTGTAAAAAAGTTGAATTCTCAACCAGGAGCTTCAGACATCCTTAATGTGTAATAATATCATCCCACCATCTACTTGGGACCAAGATTGGAAGATGATCACAATGAAGAAGTACCTCCTTTCTATGTTAGCCTTACTATTCATGACATTACCTTACACAATTCCATGTTGGATTCAAGGGCTTCTCATAACCTCGTGCCTAAGGTGATTATGGAGAGGGTGGGTTTGGAAATCACTAGGCCATACAAGGATATGTTTTCTTTTGATTCTATAAGAGTTAAATGCATAGGATTGATAAAGGATGTTTTTGTTGGTCTAACAAGACAGTGGTAATGGACATTGTGGTAGAATACATTCCACTCGAGTTTTGCATGCTCTTAACCAGATCTTGGGCATCAAAAATCGAAGGTACCATGCAGATGGATTTGACATATGCCACCATTCTTGTTTTTGGTGAGAAAATAAGACTATACAAAGAGACAAGGATGGCTTATATGGTAAGTAGTATGGATAAACCTCGGAATTTTCCAATTTATGTTGTTGAAACTGAATTAAGATCAGCAATTATTTTCAATGAGTTAACTGATGAAGCAGAAAATGAAGGGAAGGCAGAAATTCAAGAAATTGAAAATCATCAAGTTGAAAATCAGGAAATGTTATGTATATTTTATTAATTATTAGTTAGATATAGTTATCTTAGGTTTATTAAGTGGAAGGGCATGATCAACGATCATGCCTCTTCTCCAAGGGACACCATGAGGCTATATTTAAAGCCTTGGTGATCCCCACTTGTAATCATCTCATCTTTTATCAATAATAATATATACTTATAAAGTTTACCAGAGTTTTTACACTCCATTGGTATCGGAGCCATCGCTCGTCTGGATCTGTGTGATCATCAGATTAAATAATTTCTAAGGAAATGCAGAAATTTTTAAAACCAAGCGCAGAATTGCTGAAGAAATTAAAGAATTACAGAAAATTGCAGAATTTAAGAAACAAAAAAAAAACGAGTGCTTGTGGAGAGCAACATTTGTTTAGTAAAAAAAAAAAATTGCAGATTTTTTCCCAACCCCCTCACTCCCACTCTGATAAAGAGGGAAATAAATTAAAAGGAAAAAAAAATATTTAAAAGAAAATAGTTCCAAAAGAGAAAAAGAAAAAAAAAAGAGATATATAAAGAAGTACATATATGTACATACCAATACAAATTAAAATTAAAAAGGAAAAAGAAATAAGGAAGAGTAATTGCTCGTGGTTTACAAGCTCGTGGTTTTGGAGCCTATGGTAATTGCCCATGGTATTAACCATTCCCCCTTTTCAAAACAACGTGACATTTCAAAGTTAACAAAAAAAATTTTCCCCATATATATATATATATGTATGTATATATATAATTCAAATAATAAAATAATAATAATAATAATTATTATTATTATTATTATTATTATTATTATTATTATTTAAAAAAAAAAAAACTGGCAGAAAAATATTCACCACCACATATGCGTTCAATGTCTTCATCAATGTCGATGGCAGAATTCCAGAAGAAATTGTTGGATCTCGATAAATAGATCAATAAGGATTTCAAAGACTTTAGAAAAAGATTAGTCGATCTTGAAGTTACAGTTGCAGGACACTCCAACAACATTAAAAGGCTTCAAGATACAACAAATCGAATCGAAAGACAAATTTGGCTAAATCATCACGAGGCCACCGAAAATCTTAATCAAAAGATGGCAGAACTCTGTGATAAGATAAGTCAAACACAACGACCAATATCTCCCAATATGGAACAAAATCAACAGAACAGTTTAGCAGATTCAAGGAATTCAGAAGAGCATCATGAAAAAACCGATTCCCCACATCATCACGAAGATAGTAATGTTGATTCTCAAATAAGCAACTCTAGGATGCATTTGCTAAACAATATCCCCTTCTCGTTCCACCATTAGCATATCATCGAAAAGAAAAAATCGAGCTACCCAAGTTTGACGGTAATGAAAAAAATAGCTTTGCATGGCTTAATAAAGCTGAAGAATATTTTGAGATTTATGACATTAACAGTGACAACGAAAAAATTAGGCACGCTTCTATGAAAATGGAAGGAGAAGCGTATAATTGGTACATGTGGTGGAAAAAGAAGACGTTTGCTATTAGTTGGAAAAAATTTAAGAATGCATTCTTCAAAAGATTTCAAGGTATAAAAGAAGAAGAAAAAATTTTCAACATTCATCAAATTACGTCAAAAAGGAGATGTGGATGAGTACACTCGAGAATGGGAAACCTTAGCGACACGAGTACTTGGATTGTCAAAATCTCATTTAATCCAGTCTTTCATCTCAGGAATTAAAGTCCATATACAAGAAGAGCTTGAACTTCACGACATTACATCAGTAGAAATAGCAAGGCAAAAAGAAAAAGCTGCTGAAAAGAAATTTGAAGGGTTATCGTGGTCAAAATCAGAAAGAGTATATTCGAGACAAAGATTTCCTCAATCTGAAAATATAGATGACACAAAATATGTCCCATCCCATCTTTGTGAAGAAGAAAAATCTAATGTGGAAAAACAAATAATGAGAGAGGGCAAGTGCAAACGTTGCGGTGAAAAGTGGGACCCTAAGCATAGATGTGTTAATGGAAAAGCAAAAAATCTATACATATGTGAAGCAACTATTGATGCTAACAATAATGATTCATATATAGAAGGATTAGAAGACACCATCGAGTTCTCTCCAGAAGTGGATAAAGAAACCATTCCGCAAGTGTCATTATCAGCTATGACAAGCATATCACAACCTCAAACCCTAAAGTTAAGAGGACATATCAATAACAACAACATAATGGTTCTTATCGACACTGGCAGTACCCACAGTTTTCTAGATTCAACCATAGTGAAAAGACTCAACATATTTACCTTCCCCATGCCTAATATGAAGGTAATGGTGGTCGATGGTAAGCAGATTCAGCAAGTAGGGAAATGCCATAAGGTCAAACTACAGATAAAAAAATTTAATATAGAATCTCCAATCTACACCGTTCCATTACGAGGAGTAGATGTGGTCTTAGGAATTCAATGGCTACAAACTTTAGGTACTTATTCTGCCAACCATCAGAAGCAGTTTATAATATTTAAGTGGAAAGGACAGAAACACAAGTTGTATGGATTCCAAGCCCTAGAAAATCAATTCGTATCTTCATCTCCGATGACGAAGATGATTCGAAAAGGAGCACCAGCATCTACAGTACAATGTCATCAGTTAGAAATGTTATCTACAAAAAGGAACCACAAAGAGTCGCCAGAAGAACAAGGAATAGTTCAGAAACATGAAAAATTATTCCAAGATCTACCCATAAAAGTGCCTCCCGATAGGAAACTCGAACATAAAATAGAAGTAAAGGCAGGATCACACCCTTTTAACGTCAAGACTTATCATTATTTGCCTCACCACAAAGCATAAATTGTGAAGTTAATCCAAGACCTTTTAAACAATGTGGTGTCGTATCTAAGAGCAAGAGCTTCCTCTCACGAAAGCCCAAGCATTCATCAACGTTGTCCATCATTACGTATGCTTTGAGGACAAAGCATCTTTAAGAGAGGGGCAATGTTATGTATATTTTATTAATTATTAGTTATATATAGTTATCTTAGGTTTATTAAGTGGAAGGGCATGATCAACGATCATGCCTCTTCGCTAAGGGACACCATAAGGCTATATTTAAAGTCTTGGTGATCCCCAGTTGTTATTATCTCATCTTTTATGAATAATAATATATACTTATAAAGTTTACCAGAGTTTTTACACTCCAGGAAATCATTGAAGAAAAATTAGAGGGCTGGTGGCTTTTTAACTTCGATGGATCAGATGGAAGAGAGGGGGTTGTAGCAGGCATATGGGTCACTACTCTTGATGATGAAGAGGTAGAGAATTGTAATCTTGGTATAGTTGCAGTGCCTAAAATGATAAAGCTTTATAAGTTTCTTTCTATAGAGATGAAACAGAAATATATTGAGATATGAAAAAGTTTATTTATGTTTTTGCATGGAGTTATGCTGATTTGAAGAAGTATGATCCTACTATTATTCAACATACTATTCCTATCAAAGAAAATGAGAAACCTTTCAAATAGAAATTGAGAAGGATTAATCCATTGCTTATGCCTCTGATTGAGAAGAAAATTAAGAACCTTTTTTATGAAAAAATTATTTTTCCTATCAACTTCTCAAAATGTCTTCCTAACTTGGTAACAGTCAAAAAGAAGAGTGGAGATATCAGAATCTGCATTGATTTAAAAAACTTGAACAAAGCTTCTTTGAAATAAAATTACCCTCTCCCTAAGATGGATCGAATTCTGCAGAATATTGTTGGTTCCCAAAGAATGTCTATGCTGGATGGTTTTTCAGGATACAATCAAATATTGGTACACCCAGAAGACTAGGAGAAAATTGCTTTTACCACACCATGGGGGACATTCATGTATTCCAACATCCCCTTTGGTTTGATGAATGCAGGAGTGAATTTTCAAAGAGCAATGGACATTGCCTTTGCTGAGGAGAAAGATAAGCTAGTGGTGGTCTATCTGGATGACATAACTGTAGTTTCAAGAAGAGAGGAAGACCATTTGAAGCATCTAGAGAAATTCTTGCTGAAGTGTAGAAGATTTGGTATTTCTCTTAATCCTACTAAAATTGTTTTTTCTCTAACTTCTAAAAAGTTACTTGGAATATTATATCAAAATATGGGATAAATATTGATCCAAATAGAGTCAATTCCATTGAGAAAGTTGACCTACCAAGGAACAAGAAAGAAATTCAGTCTTTCCATGGGAGAGTGAATTTTGTTAGAAGGTTCATCTCAAAATTTGCTGAGATTGTCAAAGATATAACCAAGATTCTAAATAAAGGAGTTGATTTCAAATGGACAGTTGAAGCAAAGCAGTCATTTGAAGAAATTAAGAAAGAACTTACTCAGGCCCTAGTGTTGATTAGCCCAGATTTTTCAAAAGAATTTTTGGTTTTTACATTTGCATCTGAAAACACCATTGCTGGAGTTTTACTACAGAAAGGACAGTAAGGTATAGACCAGCCCATTTCATTCTTTAGCAGAACCCTTGCTAACTCATAGCTAAAATACAATATTTTAGAAAAACAGGCATATGCTTTGATCAAAGCCATTAAAGATTTCAGAATATGTATTTTGCATTCTCATGTCATAGTTGTGTCTAACACTGTGGTGAAGGAAATATTGAATCAAGTTGATCCTGATGGCAAGAGAGGGAAGTGGATAGCTAATTTGTTGGAGTATGATATAGAAATCAAACCTAAAAAATTGGTGAAAGGACAAGGGCTAGCAATGCTGATGGTACATTCAAATTTTGACTGTCTTGATACAAATTTAATTTCATAAATTTCAAAGTTATCAGATGAAGACGAAGAGCTGATTCCTATTGAAGAAAAGTGCATTCTATCTGACTGGTACAGAGACATTTTATTTGTCTTGCATCATCATAGAGCTCCTGCAGAATTGACAAAATCAAAAGAAAGGTTTGTGAAACTGAAATCTTTGAGATATTGCATTATAGACAATATATTTATTGGAAAGATACTGGTGGCATTCTTTTAAATTATTTGCTGGAAGAGGAAGCTGAAAAGGTGATTGAAGAATTTCATAAAGGATATTGTGGAGGACATCACTACTGGAAGGCCACAGCAAACAAAATTCTCAGAGCAGGGTATTACTGTCCCACCATGTTCAAGGATGTCTACAAGAAGATAGCTGCCTGCCATGAATGTCATATTTTTTATGGTAAGAAAAAGCTAGTTCCTTTACCCTTGATGCCAATTTATGTTGAGGTGCCTTTCCAGTAGTGGGGGCTAGATTTTATTGGTGAAATACACCCATCTTCTTCAGGGCAGCATCGCTGGATCCTGACAGCAACCGATTATTTCACAAAGTGGATTGAAGCAATCCCAACAAGGTAAGAAAATGATTCAGTCATCATTAAATTCTTAGAGAATAACGTATTGTCCAAGTTTGGTTGTCCTATTAATATTATTACTGAAAATGCACAAACTTTCAAATCCATAAGGGTGATCATCTTTTGTCATCAGTATCACATAACACTTGGACACTCTACTACTTATTACCCACAGGGAAATGGTCTTGTTGAATCTTCTAATAAAAGCATTATGATAATTATCAAGAAGGTACTGCAAGAAAAAAAATATCTTGGAATTTGAAGTTGAAGTATGCTCTGTGGGCTTATAGAATATGTACAAAAATATCAATTGGTACTACACCTAATGAGTTAGTGTATGGAGATAAAGCCATTTTTCCCACATCCTTGGGTGTGCTTGTTATGAAGTTGCTACAAGGATTAGAGGAGGAGCCTAATGTTATTCAGAGAATACTAAATTAGCTTATAGCTCTGCAGGAAAAAAGGGAGGAGTTATATAACAGCCATCAGCAGTCACAAAATATAATTAAGAAGAAATTTGACAGGAAGGTCAAAGAAGAAAATTTTCAGATTCAAGATGTGGCATTGAAGTGGGAGGCTAGAATTGAAGAAAAGGGGAAACATGGTAAGTTTGAGAACATCTGGAAAGGACCACTCATAGTAGTTGCATTCCATGGCAACAACACTTATCTACTACAAGATATGGATGGACAACATTGTGTTGGAGGACCTGTCAAAGGCAGGTTTATAAAGTATTATTCCTCTTAAGTTCTACTGATTTTTCACTCAATTATATATATTCCATTTTATTATTCTTTTCTACTAATAAAGACAGGATTTTCATCAAACTTAAGCCCGAGGTGAAGGCCATTAGAGTTTGAAGAAGGCTTGGAAAATTTCAGAGTTTTTATTTCCAAAAAGATGGATGGCATTGGAACTACAGGCTCTTTGGTGTACCACAGGGGCACACCATCCCAAGTGGAGCCACGGTTATCAATCATAAAGTTGTGAAATATTACATGACATGGTCATATAGTTCACTCATCAAAATAATAAGGTCTCCTTAGCCATTTCAAGTTGGTTTAGGAAAATTTCATTTTTTTTACATTTTTAGCATATCCTAAGTTCCATGGTCACCTCCATTTATGTCATTTCATGTCACATCAGTCCTCATTTGGTGTCATTTTTCACTCCCCGTGCATTTAAAATAAAAAAGAGCGCTTCTGTCAATTTTTCAAATTTTCGTAGCATTTTATACAGTGAAACAGTAGGTTTCACAACGAAACTTCCTAATAGTTTCGTAATGAATCTATCAGAGGGTAAACTAACTACGCTACAAAAATATGTTTTCTAACCTGTCTTGTCAAATTTGATATGAAGTGCCATTCTATGATAGGAGGAATTAGGGTGGAGATCATTCCAGTCTATTATGGTTAATTCAAAGGTACATAGTTGTGTCTGAGGTCATCATTACCCTTTTTGGCATGTATGTGTCATGATTAGAGTATGAGATGTTAGTTAAACCATAAAAACTTACCCCGATTAGCCTTTTTTCATATTTCGCTTTATATCTGCATGTAATTCGATCTCTGGAGAGTTGTTTCATTGAGCCAAGCAGGTTTCTGGAAGTTTTAAAATTTTCAGGTGTCATCAAGCAAGCGAGGTTGTGAAGATATAAAGCACCCATGGTTGCAAGAAGGAAAAAAAACAAAGGTGGTCATTTCCACAGGTATGAGCCCATGGAAATGAATTTACTTAATGAACACCCAACTGCCATGGAGGTTTTCAAAAGAACTGGTTCCTTTCAATTCTGCCAGAGGTTGTAGGGCTTTCATCTACAGGTTTCCAGGGATTTTGTTAACATATTCACAGGATCAGATTCAAAAGTTGGAATTCTAAACCTTACAGTGACACCAGATACCATCTCATCAGTGACAGGAATACCTAGAGGAGGGAAACATTGGTTTAAAGGCATCAAGTTCACAATGCAGGATTGCAAAGAGTTCATCAAGCAAGAACATAGTGAAATTGATTTGACAAATGCTATCCCTAGGAGTTTCATGAAGGACAACTATTCAAAGCTGTTGATGATCATCCAGAAATATTTTACCCGTGAAGGAAGGTTTCACATGGTCTACTCCTATCATCTTAGGCTTCTGCTGCATTTTGTGGGTAAGAGGTCACTTGACTTGCCTTTTTATTTATATAGAAGTCTAGGTAAAATTTCAGATAAGGTTCAAATCAGAGGGCAATGAAACTTCTCTTTTTCATCATGGTTTGATTAAGTTGTTGGTGTTAGAGGAATTGAAGAGATTAGACAGAGATTGGACTTCCTTCTTGTTCATGAGTGGTTATGAAATTGATGCTATCACTCCTAAGAAAGCCTCCAAACCTAGAAACATTTCATCACTAGTTGTGGCAGAGGAAGTTGAAGAAGAGAATAGATCATCTCCTCCATAACCAGTGAGGATGGAGGCAGAGCCTTTGCAGAAGATTGACACACCTAAAACATCACCTGCAAAACATAAGCAGATAAACAAGCAACAAAAGAGTCACTAGGAGCTAGATAGTGGCTAAAAGAACCTTATAGGACATCTTGCATGAAATTGACATTAAAAATCACCCATTGTGATAGCTGAAGACATTGAAGATGGAGGAATAAAGCTGAATAAAGGTAAGACAGCTAAAAAATTAGAGTTTGCAGGTGATGATCCTGGCTTCATTTTTCAACCTAGGAAGCCAATGACCAGACATGCAAGGAAGGTCATGGAAAGTAGCAAAGATACTGAAAGGATCAACGAAACTGCCCAGCCACCAAGCATCATATATTTTCATCGCCTGCAAAATAAGAGCTGGTTATCAAACAAAGAAAGGGTAAAGAGAAAATTAGTGAAAAATCAGAAATTGAAACCCTTAAATAGAAGTTGAAGGAGGCAGGTAAGGAGATATCAATTTTGAAGCAAGAGGCAAAGAAACACAGAGTTGAGAAAGTTCATTTTGAGCAAATGAAGAAAATATGGGAAGATTAAGTCCCAAGTTTTTCAAAAACCTTAAACAATACAGAGAAGTTTATGAAATATACTCAGCCACTAAGAGGGGAGGTTAAGCATGTTAGGAGGATGAATTTGAAATTACAATCCAAAAACATAGCTTTAAAGGAAAAATTAGAAGATCTTCAAGAGCAATTAGATTTGATTCATGTGGAGTCGAAAAAGAAAGGATTGAATATGACAGTGGTAGAAGAGCCCATTAGTCAATTGTTTGTGAATGAGGGGGTAACACCACAGGAGAAATAAGTTAAGATGGAATATGTTTTAGGAGGTTCACAACATGCAAAGAGTCAAAAAATTTCAACTAGACAACATTTTTTGAAGACCATCTTGAAAACATCATTTTCTGGTTTTTTACACAGTTTTGTAGCGTACCTGAGGCTTGAAGCCAGAAATACGCTAAGAAAATTTCTGTAGATGTTTTTTTGTTTTAAAACCCAGTTTTTGCATGTTTTATGGGGTGTGATCGATGGTTGCAAGGTTTCATGACATAATGAAGGTGTTGGAACAACAAACAAGTCAAGAATATTGATGGAAAATCCATTTTTCCCACGCTACCAAACCTCGCTACGAAACTTCCTAAAACTACCCTGTTTTCGTAGCGAGTAATTTTTGAAGAATTTTGAGCATCTTGATAGTATATCAGCCAGATGAAGACCTCCATCATTTCAATGGACCTTATCAGCAGAGATTTATGACTCGAAGGGAGTGCCACACATCCAGCTCATCAGTCAAAACAGTGTTTAAAGAGAAGGTCATCCATTCCTAAAAAGCAGGGTTATGTTCCATAGATATAGGGCTGCTTTAAGGATGTAAAGTGATGGTGAACTTGGTGATTTGTCCTTCAAGCATGTGACATTCATGATGTAACCATTATGTAACTATTTCACTAATAGGATAAAGGAATGTAATAAATAGGATATAGAGTCCTATTAGGAGTTTGTTTTCTTTAAGGATAGCTATCATTTTTCTGTTTTAAGTTAGTGATTTCAGTTATGATAGGTGTGAGAGTAGAATTTGAAGATATAGTCAACTAGGTAGATCATCCACATTGTAAAGAATGTCTATTTGTATACAAAACATCGAAGAAGCAAGGGGTTGTATAATATTGCACCAAATTGTTGCTTGTATGTTCTATCCATTTTCAGTAATACAAAGTGACATTCTACTTCCAGACCTGAGATTCTCATGAGGTTTTTGATGTGTTATTGATCTGTATCTTTATGTTTAATCACTTGCAGTAGATTCCATCTCTAATTACTCAGAATTCATAATATTATGCTTTGACTTCCTTTAGTGATGAAATGACTGTGTTTTCCTATGTTATGTGTGTGAATTATCTATGTTAAAAACCTATATCTGCCTTAGCTTCCAAGTGAAGAACCACTGTCACTAAGACTACTGATTGTTGATTCCATAAGCCCAATGGTATCAAGCCTTCATTTTTCAACCTGCAATCATACAAAAACAAGTTACAATTACGTAGAGTTATCCATCTAATATTATCCTTATTCAAAATCATAAACCCCCTTTGAGAGAGCCCTCTCAAACTAAAGAGGCTAATCTTTAGTTAGAAGTGGTTGGAAAGAGTTACATTGAGTTGATTGATGAGCAGCCAATCAAGATCAATTTGGTGATAATAGTCCCCTTCTCGACATCTACGATTGTTGCAGTCCCACCCTTGCAGTCCCACCCTTGAGTGGGAAATCCACAGCTTCGACCATGTCTGGGGGGGCAGTCTAACCCTCTCTATGTACCTCCCCTTTTGGGTGGGGGGTAGCCAAGTTTTGGATCTATTCCTAAGGCAATTCAACCTCATGTTCAATATTCCCAGACTCAGCAGCCCTTTCCGCAGCCGAACGCAATATATTCGTATGTTCAGTAACCTAACATTCCTTATGTTCAAACATTGAACGTACAATATCAGTTTGGTTCTTACACCCAAGCTGGTTCAAATCTCCTTCTATGTCAATCTGGTCCTTTCACTCATCAACCTAGTACTCAGTACCATCCCTTTCCTCAACGTAAGTAACAGCAACCCCAAACTGGGCCTCAACCTATTGCTTCATAATAAAAAATTCCTCAATACAAGCAGACTCAGCCAAGACCTCAAGTTGGACCTTATGTTCAGGAAGGACCGCAGGCTGAACCACATGTTCAGCAGGGACCACAGGCTGGACCTTATGTTTATTAGGGATAGCAAGCTCGACCCTACTTTGAACATGGACAGCAAACTAGGCCTCATGTTCAGCAGGGAACTTATCCTAGACCCCATGTCCAGCAAGGTCCACAGCCTCAATTCCCATAGGGGACATATCAACAACCCCATCCAAGTCCCTGTCAGCAATATTTGCAGCAAGGTCCTTACTAGCCATGGGGGAAATATGCATATCTCGGTCAAAATATGCCCTATTGGAGGAAAAATCCTTATCAATCAAGTTGGAACCCCCGAAATTTCTCACCTCATCATCCTCATTTATTGTTCTTAGCTACATTGGAATTTCCATATGTGTTAAAGCTCACAAATGACCCCATTCAACGTCAGCTGCATTGGCCGCCGATCCCAACTAATATTCCAGGAGATTGTCTGAATTTCGAAGGAAAATATGGGGAAAACCCTCAAACCCATGTTATTACATACCATTTTTGGTGTTCCTCTAATTCTTGGGTTCAATATTCCATTTGCCTTCATGTTTTCCAGTGCACTTTGACCGCTGTTGCGGCGAAATGGTACATTGAGCTCCCTCGAGGAATTTTCTTCAATGTAAATTCCTTGGCTATGGACTTCCTCACTCAGTTCCAGTTGCCTTTCTGGTATGAAACTGGCACCCATTTTCTCACCTGATTGAAGTAGTCGACTGCTACACATATCTCGGATCACATCCATGAATGGAGGCGTCATTGTCACCTCATAAAATTTGAGATCCCTGATCAACTATTGACCGAATGGTTCACAAAATAATTCATTCCCAAAATTGCAAAAGATCTTGCAATGGGAGGGTGTGTCATTAAAGAGGAGGTCATCACCAGAGCTCAATACCTCGACTTAGTTTATTCCTAGTCTAGGACTCTATACGAATTATTAATTGATGTGCCACATCCTTCGATTAATCCTTCATCATCTCAGTCTCTTGTTACGCCTCTAGTGGATGGTGTTATTTGGACAATGGCCCATACTAATTTAGTGTGCCTAAGACTTCTTCAAAGTCCAAATCCATTGTTGTTTTTGTGCCCCCTTCTCCTTCTTAGAATCCGAAGAATCCTAGTAAAACCTTAGAGGTAAATGTTGTTCAGTCTACCGCAGTAGACAAATCCTTGAAGGGTAATAAAAAGGGTAAAGGAAAGTCTAAATCTGAAAACACTAAATAGGATTCAAATAAGTCATCTGCTAGTGATTCTTCATCATGTAAGACCAAATATCCTTGTCTAATATGTGATGATGATCATTACAGCAAGGATTTTCCTCAGTGTGCCTAAGTTGCCCATATTCTAAAGGGTGCACCCGGGACTTTGGTCGTTTTGAAATAACCATTCCCTTCCCAACAGACGCAAATGGTTGACTAGACTCAATAATCTGGTAGCTCTCAAGTGTTCATGTTTGGAACACAATATGTTGTCATCACCACAAGAACGAGACATTATCCTAGTCCATCCAAGGCTCTTGTCTAACCAAAATTTTCAAATCACTCTTCCTCTTCCACGCCTCCTACCACTATTCCTCTCGAGATCGAGAGACCAAGTAGTGACTCCATCATCCTACCACCCCCAAAAGGTGTTCTCCAGAAATCGTCTTACAATCCAAATGCGAGAGCAGCACAACACTACAATATTGTAAAGGAACTGGCTCAATTTCCTTTGGCGATGTCAGCTTTGGAGGTCCTTCAATCATGCCCATCACAATGGAAGGCACTTCTCACTCCCATTGGAGGGATTGATCCTTTAGATTCTAATCTGATTATTTTCAATATTGATAATTTCGTTCCTCACCTCCCATCTCAGGTAGCTTTTCTGATTCAAGTTAGCATTATCGGAAAAAATATTCATTGGATTGTCATTGATGAAGGCCCTTTGACCTGCATCATGTATGTCGCATGTTCGAAAGCCATTGGCTCCCCTCCATTGATTCAATCCCTGAATAACTTAGAAGCTTTCGATGGTTGAGGTTCTCACCCTTACGGAATTATCAAGGCATTTCCCATCCTATTGGAGGGGAAAATGGTGACCATGGATGTCGAGGTGGTGGACACCAACTTGAAATATAATCTCCTTCTTGGACATAGTTGGAAAAATGCTATGGTTTGTGTGGTCTCCACCCTCTTTCATCTCCTCCATTTCCCTCATAAAGGGAAGATAGCAACTATGGATCAGTTGGATTTATTCCCCTCTGAGTCTTCATGTTAAGTCCCTATATTAATAGTGTAGTCCCTTATTATGTTAGTGTAGCCCCACTTATTGTTATTGTTGTACCCCTGTAACCCCCATAATGTTATTATTGTGCCCTTACATTATTATTGTTAGGTCGGCTAGGATTACATTGTGGCCCCACTACGATTATATTGTGGCCCTATGGACTCCTATATATATAAGGAGGTTTTGTTCATTTGTATCATCCAAGAATTGTTCATTTATGTAATGTATTGGAGGTTTCCCCCTCGAAGTGGCTCATTTCTAAGGCGTTGATATCTCTTTTCTTCTATTTTTGGAGCTGGTTTACCAACATTTGGTATCAGAGCTTTGGATTCTAGGGTTTCACTGATCCAAATAGGTCATCGTGGAATTTTTTCTATAACCCTTTTTCTACAAAGGTTCAAAAGCTGAAATTTTTAGGGTGTGAAGCCGAAATCCTGAGGAACATTTTCACAAAATTTCAGAGCTTTGTTTGTAATATTTTTGGAGATATGATCTATGTAAGGTAGGGCTTTTTGTAGGCTCCTAAATTGAACCTAAACATGTCATCGGGAATTTTTGCTATAAAATTTTTTCTACGAAGGTTCAGAATCTGAAATTATTATAGTACGAATTTGAAATCCTGAAGAAATTTTTCAAAAATTTCAGATCTTGGTTCACAATATTTTTGGAGATATGATCTGTGGAAGGTAGTGCTTTTTCAGGCTCCTGAATTGCATCTCAAAGAGGTGATCGTGGGAAAATTTCAATAACTCTCTCTCTGAGCATCAGATTGGAGTGCCGTAAAAATTGGTTGCAAGTACACAGACTTTAGTTTCTTCTCTATCAATTTCAAATACAAAGGATGAAACAGTGATACATGGCGAGTCGTACAAGTTCGCTCTACTAAACCAGTCCATAATTAGGTCATTGTGGGAGATTGGACACAAATTTGTCTTGGAAAATCCAAATTAGGTCAGACCTGTGGAATTGAAAAGAGAATTCAGAGGGCTATTTCATTGCTAAATTTCAGATATTTAAGAGTCACAATCACAGATACAATCCAATTCCAATATCGAGCTCCTCAAAAGCAAGTAAAAGGTGTGTATTGTTTTTCCCGAATCGCATAAATCTTGTTTGAAAAATCAGTTTGAAGTGATTCCAAGGGCCTATTGAGCATATATTTCAGTATTTCATTCTAAAATTCCTCCTAAAAATAATTCAACACCCATTAAGCCCTCATAAATCTATACTATGATGCATGAAGTGGAAGAATTGCAGTATGAGATATCAAAATTACGGTACCAAGTGAAACAAATTTCGATCTTACGAAGAGCAACCGAAGATGACATAGATGGTTTAAAAGAAGAAATGGAGGCTAATTTGGATGGTTTGAAGGATAAAATAATAGCTAATATGGATGATAAATTAGTGGAAGATGACATCGAGCATCAACAACAAGTTCTCCAACTCTCAAAGGATAACCTAACTTTGGTGCAGAATCTAATGAAACAACAGGAACATCAACATCACATCAAAAGAAGTTCTGAAGCAGTCAAAAAAACAAGAACTTGACAAGTACGATCAATTTTAGATTATCTCAACAAGTGGAAGAACTTTCCTATAGAAGATTCCACATGGGAGGATGATAATTTTATAGAGAAGCATCAAGAAATAATCGAGCGTTGAGGACAACACTTGTTTGAAGGAGAGGGGCATGTTAAGTCCCTATATTAATAGTGTAGTCAGTTATTATGTTAGTGTAGCCCCACTTATTGTTATTTTTGTACCCCTGTAACCCCCATATTGTTATTATTGTGCCCTTACATTATTATTGTTAGGTCGGCTAGGATTACATTGTGGCCCCACTAGGATTATATTGTGGCCCTATGGACTCCTATATATATAAAGAGGCTTTGTTCATTTGTATCATCCAAGAATTGTTCATTTATGTAATGTATTGGAGGTTGCCCCCTCGAAGTGGCTTATTTCTAAGGCGTTGATATCTTTTTTCTTCTATTTTTGGAGCTGGTTACACAACACTTCAGCAGGAAACATTCCATATGTTGGGAAGATCACTACTCCTTATTAGAACATTGGGCTGGGAAGTTTCAAATACTCATCTCTTATGGGAGTTTTTTTTCTTTCGCCTCTGAATATTGCCTCCATCAATAATATTTTGTCTGGTCATAATCCATGGATTGTTCCCAATCCCAACTAGATCGAAATTTTTGGTGACGCTATGACTCTTGGCCCAGCTGAGCAAATGTATCAAGATATTCTCACGGCTTCCTAGGTTGCATCCAAGACCAATACTCATTTGGTTTCTTGGGACTCTAATGATCCCTTGAATGATACTTTCCCCACTGATGAGAGTATCGTGGAGGTCATGTATCTCGAAGAAACTCCATGGGATGATGGACATCAGCGTTCCTCATTTCTCCCATTCCCAAGTGACATCTCTGCCCATCTAGTATCTTGTGCTTTTCCAGTACCAACTAACCCACTTTAATATTAGGCTTTGATCCATGAAGTGTTGTCCAATGGAAACATGGGAAATATCACTTTCACCATTCTGTTTGAAATCTCTGTGATTTTCGAGAATGTCTTTTTCTGGGTTTCTTGTTCTTCCCATGAGCTCAAGATTTACACTGCTTTCTTCAAAAAGCATGACCCGCCCACTCCCTTTGACCCTGTTGTTATCATTTGGTCCTTTACCCTTAGGGGAATTATTTCCATGCTTCGTAACCCTTACTTGGCCAAGGGGCATGGGCACATCACTGCTACTATGAATATTTTCACAAAATTGACCGAGGTAATGCTTACACGTGGTGTCAATGGTAGAATCGTGGGTTTATTTCTGTTAATCATGACATAATTTCATCATCCAATTTCATTCTTGAACTCTATCTGAAGAAATATTAGGCTTAATATTAAGTGTGATAATTTTTACATTATTGTGTTATTCATTAGTGTTCTTTGAATTGATTTTTGATGTGATTATTTGCCTTGAGGACATGTTTCCTCTGCTTACCTTGTGTCCCACTTGGTTTGTAGATGTTGTTGGGTGTGGAGCCTGATTTTCTTCCTGATTCAGAGATCCTTGTTTTAGCTGGATGTATACTCCAGGAAAATTGTACACCCTTGCACGCGGGGTCTGGGGGGCAACGGTCCCCCGGTGGGGGTTTCGGGGGCAGCACCCCCGAAGCCAAAAATAGATGTAAAATCTCCTTTTAAAAGTATAGTAATTTCTAGTCAATCTGGGCCGTTCATTAGGTGGATGATCTGACGGTAGAAGTTATGTTTAGTTTAGGGTTTTTTGCCCTAGAATACAACCCCTCGCTTTTATGAGGGTATTGTATTGCGGCTGCACATGGTATGTGTACTCTCTGAGTGGGAAACAGATAGGGAGACTGTGAGAGAGAACAGAGGATATTACAGCGGATCTGCTGTAGGTTTTGTCTCTTTATTTTTGTTGGATAATAGAAAGGAAGGACTCACTGATCGAGGTGAACGTTGCCCAAACTGGGTGAACCACGTATATCTGTGTCTCTCTAGTTTTATGTGTTTTGTGTGCTTGTATTTTCCGCATATTTTATGTGTTGCATTGCTCTGTAATATTTAATTTTCTAACAACTGGTATCAGAGCCGAAGGTATATTTGGCTGATAAACTCGCAGGAAAGATGGGTTCCTGGTTCGAGTGGGAGCAATGGTGGAAGATGCTAAGTTTAGGGTCGAGAAATTTAACATCCAAAACTTCTCGCTATGGAAGATGCAGATGGAATATTATCTGTATCAGAAAGATATGTACCTACCATTGAGCGGAAAATCAAAGAATTCGGCGGCCATGACAGACGTTGAATGGAACATTCTCGATAGAAAGGCACTCAGAACATTACGGTTGTGCCTTGCGGCATCATTCGCCTTCAATATTTCGAAGGAAACAACAACAGAGGGTTTGATGTAGACATTGGCAAAACCATATGAAAAACCCTCGGCCTCGAACAAGGTATTTCTTATGAAACGATTATTTAATATGAAGATGTCAGAAGGAGGCTCTATTGCAGACCATTTAAATGATTTTAATACAGTTACCACTCATTTAAGTTCTGTAGGGGTAAACTTTGATGATGAAGTTAGAGCTCTGTTATTTCTGTGCTCATTTCCAGAAAGCTGGAATGGTTTAGTTATGGCCATTAGTAACTCTGTCTCTGGATCTAGTACTTTAAAGTTTGATGATGTTGTCGGTGCTATCCTTAGAGAGGAAATGCGGCGGAAAAGCTCCGGTGAGACATCGGGTAATGCTTTGAGTGCAGAGTCTAGGGGAAGAAGAATGGAAAGAGGAAAGAGCTCGGGATATCGCAGTAAATCAAGGAAAGGTAGATCCAAGTCCAGATCGGGGATAGTGTGCTAGAAATGCGGAAAGAAAGGACACCTAAAGAAATATTTTAGATCTCGGAAGGGAAAAGAAGGAGATGCACAACAAGAAAATAATCATGAAGCAAATGTGACAGGTGATGTGTTACAAGATTCTTTGATTCTTTCTTTCGAAAATGTTACTGATTCTTGGGTTGTAGATTAAGGGGCTTCATTCCATGCCACACCTGATAAGAAATATTTTCATGACTATGTTTAAGGAGATTTTGGACAAGTTCATTTGGGTGGTGATAAACCCTGTAAAATTTTTGGAATGGGTAAGGTTCTTGTAAAACAGCAGAATTGAAACCAATGGCTACTAAAGGAGGTAAGGCATGTTCTAGATCTAAAGAAAAATCTGATTTCAATAGGATAGTTAGGCAGTGAAGTTTGTGTTACAACTTTCATGGATAAAACTTGTAAGGTCACCAAAGCAGCCCTGGTAATAGCAAAAGGCAAAAAGGTTGGTACATTGTATTTATGCAATGGTATTTCTAACTCTGTTAATGCTTTAACTTCCAAAGGAGAAGATGCAGCATTATGGCATCATAGGCTCAAACATATGAGTGAGAAGGGGATGAAGATTCTTCACTCAAGAAATTTGTTGCCAGGTTTGAAGAATGTTGATTTGGATTTCTGTGAGAATTGCATTTATGGAAAACAAAAGAGAGTCAGATTTCTCAGAGTTGGGAAAGAAAATAAGAGTGAAAAATTGGAGCTTGTGCATACAGATGTATGGGGACCTGCTCAGGTATCATCTCTCGGTGGCTCTCGTTATTATGTTACTTTTATTGATGATGAAACTAGAAAAACATGGATTTATTGTATTCAGAATAAATCTGATGTATTTGATACTTTCAAGAAATGGAAAGCTTTGGTTGAGATTGAGATAGGAAAGAAGTTGAAGTGTCTCAGATCAGACAATGGAGGTGAATATTACAGCAAAGAGTTTGATAGGTACTGTTCAGAGCATGGAATTCGTAGAGAGAAGACAGTTCCAAGAACACCACAAGAAAATGGTGTGTCAGAAAGGATGAACAGAACAATCATGGAGCGTGCAAGGTGCATGAGACTGCATGCAGGATTGCCTTTACAATTTTGGGCAAATGCTGTAGATACTGTTGTTTATCTAATAAACAGAGGGCCTTCAAGTTCCTTGGATGGTGGTATTCCAGAGGAAGCATGGACAGGTAAAAAGGTAAACTACTCTTTTTTAAAGCCATTTGGTTGTGAGGCCTTTGTCCATATTAATAAAGAAAATAGAACAAAGCTTGAGGCAAAATCAAAGAAATGTACCTTTATTAGATATGGTGCTAATGATTTTGGTTATCACTTATATGATTATGAAAATCACAAAATCATTAGGAGCAGAGATGTAATATTCAATGAAAAGGTCTTGTATAAGAATCAGTTGCAGGAAAAGAAACAGGAAAAAGAAAGCAAGGAATACGTAGTTCTTGATGAGATATCTGAAAAAGTAAAGGTGCCTGAAAATAATAATAATCAACAACCACAGCAGCAGCAACCACCACAACAGCAACAGGCACCTCAAACACCTGAAAGTGGTGTTAGAAGATCTACCAGGATAAGTAGACCCCTTGAACGATACTCTCCTTCATTATATTATTTATTGCTGACTGATTCTGGTGAACCCAAATGTTATGAAGAAGCAATGCAGGTTGAAAGTAGGAAGAAGTGGGAGCTATCCATGGAAGAAGAAATGGACTCCTTAATGCATAACCAGACTTGGGACTTAGTCATGTTGCCTGCAAGTAAAACTACATTGCAGAATAAATGGGTTTACAGGCTGAAGGAAGAAGATGGAGGAAAACAGAGGTACAAAGCTAGACTTGTGGTGAAGGGGTTTGCACAGAAGAAAGGTATTGATTTTGATGAAATATTTTCTCCTGTTGTTAAGATGACTTCAATCAGAACTATCTTAAGTCTTGTAGCAGGGGAAGATTTACATCTTGAACAGTTAGATGTAAAGACATCATTTCTCCATGGAGATTTGGAGGAAGAGATATACATGCAGCAACCAGAAGGATATGAGGTAAAAGGGAAAGAAAAATTGGTGTGCAAGTTAAAGAAGAGCTTGTATGGCTTAAAACAGGCTCCAAGGCAGTGGTATCTAAAATTTGACAAGTTTATGTCTGAACAAGGTTATACTAGATGTCACTCTGATCATTGTGTTTATCTAAAAAGGAAAAATGATGGCAGCTATATTATATTGCTATTGTAGGTAGATGACATGCTTGTTGCAGGATCTAACATGCAGGAAATAAATGTGCTCAAAATAAAATTGGAAAATTCATTTGCAATGAAGAATTTGGGAGCTGCAAAACAAATCCTTGGTATGAGGATAACTAGAGACAGGAAACACTGTCTCAGAATGAGTACATAGAAAAGGTGTTGAAAATATTTAATATGCACAATGCAAAACCAGTTAGTACACCTTTTGCTAGCCATTTCAAACTTAGTAAGGAGATGTGCCCAAAGACCCAAGAAGACATGGATTATATTTCTAAAGTTCCATATGCATCAGCAGTTGGAAGCTTAATGTATGCAATGGTCTGCACAAGGCCTAATATTGCACATGCAGTGGGAGTTGTAAGCAGGTACATGAATAATCCAGAAAAAGAACATTGGATGGCAGTAAAATGGATTCTCAGATATTTGAGAGGTATCACAAATCAAGCATTATGCTTTGGTGCTTCAAACATTTCTCTACAGGGATATGTTGATGCAGATATGGCAGGTGATAGAGATAACAGGAGGAGAACTACATGATATGTATTTACTGTAGGTGGAACAGCTCTCAGTTGGGTTTCAAAAATCCAAAGTGTTGTTGCACTTTCAACAACAAAAGCAGAGTATGTTGCTGCTACAGAGGCTAGTAAAGAAATGATTTGGTTACAAAGGCTTATGGGTGAATTGGGTAACAAGCATGATATTGGCATGTTATACAGTGATAGCCAAAGTGCCATTCATCTTGCAAAGAACTCAGCATTTCATTCCAGGACTAAACACATACATCTCAAGTACCATTTCATACGGTCAATATTGGAAGATGGAGAGTTGAAGCTGGAAAAGATAAAAACTAGCCAGAATCCTGCAGATATGCTAACAAAAGTTGTAACCAGGGAGAAACTGAAAATGTGCTCAGTTTCAATTGGTCTTCAAGGATGATGATGAAGATGAGGAACAGCCAGGTCCAAAGAGGAGTCATTGTCCAGCAAATGAAGTAGCGGTGGAGTTGCTACAATCAGTCTCCAAGTGGGAGATTGTTGGGTGTGGAGCCTGATTTTCTTCCTGATTCAGAGATCCTTGTTTTAGCTAGATGTATACCCCAAGAAAATTGTACACCTTTGCACGCGGGGTCCGGGGGAAAATAGATGTAAAATTGCCTTGTAAAAGTATAGAAATTTCTAGTCAATCTGTGTCGTTCATTAGGTGGATGATCTGACGGTAGAAGTTATGTTTAGTTTAGGTTGTTTTTCCCTAGAAGGCAACCCCTCACTTTTATGAGGGTATTGTATTGCGGCTGCGCATGGTATGTGTATTCTCTAAGCGGGAAACAGATAGGGAGACTGTGAGAGAGAACAAAGGATATTACAGTGGATCTATTGTAGGTTTTGTCTCTTCATTTTTGCTGGATAATAGAAAGGAAGGACTGGCAGTTCGGGGTGGACGTAGCCCAAACTGGGTGAACCATGTATATCTGTGTCTCTCTGGTTTTATGTGTTTTGTGTGCTTGTATTTTCCGCATATTTTATGTGTTGCATTGCTCTGTAATATTTAATTTTCTAATAGATGTCTTCAGATCACTACATTGGTTTTGATGATGGCGCTTATCGTAGCACACAGAACAATGTCTTCCGCAGCATGGGAACTCTTTTCTCCTGATTGCAAGTTGATTACGTTACAAGGCATTTTTTTGGGTCAAACAACTAACAATATTGCTTAGTATAGTGCGGTGATCGAACTATTATCGGATGCCATTGATCTTGGAATTAGAGATTTGGTTGTTAAGTTGGACTCATAGCTTGTTGTGTTACAATTGAATGGGAATTATTATGTGCGCAATCCTCAAATTTTGTGTATTTTTTTACGTGTTAGATTATTGGAAAGGCATTTTGATTTTATCACGTATCAACACATTCTAAGGAATTTAAATACATTAACAGATTCATTAGAAAACCATGTATTAGATAGACATTTGAGCAATCTGTAAATAAAGATATCATTATGACACACAAGTAGTCGTTTTTAGTTACCCGTAATTTGTTAGATTGGCAACACCAAATGTATAAGGGTAACATCAGACCAATATTTGGAGTCCTAGGACCTAGCCTTCCTGGACTCAAAGAGGACTCTCTCTATGTTTGTGTAGAAGATTTAACTTGTTTGATTTTAGGCTATTTATAGGGATTAGGGTTTTCTTGTTTGTTTCGTTGGATAGGTTGTCAAGGAGAATAGCTAGAGTAAGATAGAATCAATCCATTGGGCTATGGAGTTTGCAAAATTCTTGAAAAGTGCAAAAATAGTTCAAGGATGTTTCATAGGGCAAGTTAACAGGGCCAAATGGATCTAAGTAGGTTTTGTGCGGGTGAAATGAATATGGAGTTGTGAATATAGTAAGTTAAGGGGCAATCAAGGATACTTTAACATACTAATAACAAGAAAAATCTTTCAGTATGATAGCATAGCAAAACTTGAAGAGAAATAAAGGATTATTCAATCAAACAGTACTAAGAAGACCTCAAAAGAAAAGATAAGTAAAATTTATAGAGTATTTAAGGATTCTTTGAACATTACTTTCAACAAATAGAAATTTTAACATAACATTTCAGTAAAACTAAAGATCATTTAAGGATTCTTTAATTTAAACTTGAAGGAAGAAAACATAGAGATCAAAGGAGGCAAGCGAAAGTAGGATGCCAAGAAAGCATATCCTATTCTCTATTTTTTTTCCTACAATCATGAACATAATGAGAACCGAAGAAAACAAATACAAATGTGGAATACATCACCATTGGCAATAGAGCTTATGAATCCTAATAATGTGCTCAATCCAAGATGCTCAGTCCAAAGCCATCACAAGACACCAAAGCCAATTTCACCAATAAACTCAAAGTCTATATCATATTATGCTCAGCAACCAACCAACATGTACAATGAGGCCTCAATGTTTTATTTAACAAGAAAATAGGACCAAAAACCTAACAAGGGTTTCCAAAATGTCATAAATACATCATAAATATTTTTTTTGTCCATTAAGACCATGCAAGGCCCAAGGCACAAAATATCTAATGCAATAAATGAAAAATAAATTCTAACACCTAACTTTGGAAAAAAAAGAATTTGAGGCTCCTCAATAACTCCAAAATATCTTCAAGTGTGTTTTCTTGAATTTGCAGGCAAGGGTGCAGCATTGAGGTCCAAGGGTGCAGTGCCAACACCGGAAAAATAGGTCACCTTGCAGTTGCGTTTTGAAGGCCTTCCCAGTGTCTGAATGAGCTCCATGATAGCTCATTGGAAAGTTGGTCAAGTATAATTTCCAAAACTTTTAGTGTTTTACTTGGTGTCCATTTTTCTTCTCAAAAACCAAATCTCCCAAGACTGCTCAGGGCACAGTGCCAACTCTGAAAATAGGGCAGAATGGTGAATGTTTTCATGTTTTTGACCCTTTTGGAGGACCAAATCTGCTCCAAATGATCTAAACTTTTGTGTGTGTGATGTGATTGGAAAGATGAACCCAAAAATATAAACCACTCCTCAAGAAATTGCGCCAAAAAAATCGCATGTCCATGATAATTGCGCCCTTGGCACTTTAAATCAGTCAAAAACCAAAATTTCCAAAAACTTGCAAAAATTTGAAATTGTCTTCCTCATGGTGTTTGGGATGCCTGTAGGGAAGCATCAACAGGATTTCAAGGTTTTATTTTCTTTTTTTCCTCCTTGAGGGCTTAAATTTTAGCAAGGGCTCCATTGAGCTTGGCCCTTGTAATTTTGTTCCTGAAGGCATAGTGCCTTGCCATCTTCTTTTGGAGGTCTAGGTCCCTCTTTGTCTTCTCCAACAGACCTTCTAAGTGCATATTAGCCCTCTCAATCCAAGGCTCTTGATCATAGTAAATCTCCATGACAAGCAGCTCACTTGGAGTGAGCTTCTCTTCCAAGGCTGCCTCTTTCTCTCTCTCCTTGGCTAAGGCCTTCTTTAAGCCAATTATTCTTGGCCTTCTCCTAGGAAGTTGTTCTCCTCTTCATCAGTGTCTTTGCATCTATCCAAGGCCTCATCTATATTGGCCTTGGATTTTTCATCCTCTTTCTGAGCTCTAATAGATATCATCTCATAAATGGCCTTTTGTGCCTCCAGCTGCTTGTTTTCAATCTCATAATAGTGAATGAAATTCTTAGCCCTTCCTAGATTGGCTTGAAAATCTTTGATTTGGGCATCTCTTCTATTGAGAAACATGTTTGAGATCCTTACCTCATTTTCGTCATCACTTTCAACATGAATGAGTTCAAATTCTTGCTCATTCTTATGTTGATCTTCTTCTACTTCCCCCATGAATTTTTCTTTTCCTTTGTCAAGTTGCTTAGTTGATGTAGAAGGCATGGCCCCTTTCATTTTAGAGGCAACAAACACATGCCTATTTCCTCTTTGGTAGGTCAAAGAAAAAGTTTCAATTATGATAATTTTAGGGCCTTCACCATTGCTACCATCATTATTTCCATCATCATTGGTATCCTCACTATCCTCATGGCTTTTATTAGCATTATTTCTTTTTGTCTCTTTTTCCTCATTTGATCCACTGATTTGTTGGCTTTCTGACCTATTTGTCCCACTATCTTGACTGCCACCATGGCCCTTTGACATGTTGTCATTAGCTTCACTTCTATGTGCCTCATCATTGTCAACATCATCATTGCCTTCTGCTTCCATGCTCTATGCCTTATCACTGATATCCTCCATGCTGACATCATTTCCTTTTTCTATGTTTCTTTCCCTTGCACTGACATCTTCTGTCTCATTGATATTGGCCTCATTTTCATTATCTTGACTGATATCTACCTCATTGCTTTCTTCATGGCTCTTTTCCTCACTGTTTTTTGCACTGCCTTCATTACCACTATGAGCCTCACTGTTTTCTGACTCATGGGTATCTTCTTCATTGCTTTCTGCATCCTCACTGTCTTCTGCATTGTTGTTTGCCTCATTGACATCAACCTCATCTTCCTCATCTGAATTCTTTGTGTTTCATCATTATATTCCTCATTTCTATCTTGGATTTTTGTTCCACTGCCATTATCATCTCCATCATCATCACTACCTTTTATACTGCCCTCATCTTCTTCACTGACTGATTTTTCATTGTTTGACTCCTCATTGTTTTCCTCTTCACTTTGTTCCTCATTGACATCCTCTTGTTCATTCTCAGTTCCCTCATTGTCTGATGCATTGTGAGAAGGTGATGAAGGAGGGTTGTCCTGAGGTGAAGGAATATGTGTAGATGGTGAAACATGATCAGCAGGAGATGATGGAGGATTAGGGATAGGAGGATGAGATGATGAAGGCACATTTTGCTGAGGATGGACTTGTGGATTAGTGAACATTTCATGGGAAATGAAAACCTCCCATGGAATTCCCTTCTGCTGCAATTGATGCAACACAACCATCTTAATCAAAGAGTGATGAAATAAGCTTTGTACTTGTTGAGGGAAATCTCTCTTCTCTACAATATAGGACATCTTTTCAATGCTTCTGTAGAGGTAATAGGGTACGTGCAGCATCCTAACCCTAGTAATGTGCATCAGTAACCTAATGTGATAGGAGTAAAGCCTAGAGAACCTTCATTCACATGTAAAATATTTCATGATAATTCTCATCAAATGTGCGTATCTCTCCAGCAAATGTGAGAAAGGAAAGATAGATTTGTAGTTGTCTTTGTATCTAGGCTTTAGGAAGGGTTAATAGTAGCTCATGTCAAGATTGGCCTGCTTCAACCATTTTTCCCCTACACTAGGTATCCCAGTGGAATTGGAAATGGCATCAGAAGACAGCTCAAATTTTACTCCTGCAAGGTTAACTTGTTTCTCATGCAAGTTAAGTATGAAGAGCCTAGTTAGCTCAGGGTGGCTTTGCACCTACTCTACCCTTTCACAAAAATCATAACATCCCACATGATGGAAACATGAAACAATCATGGGAGAGGCCATCAGCCGTAAGGTGTTGAGGGGTTAAAACAAATTGATTTTTTTGTCTTTGTGTTGATGCCTCCTTGGCATTTGGCCTTCCTCACCACTACCACTATCTCCTTCTCTTGACATTTTAACAATTATGTCTTTGAAACACTAGCACTGCTTATGAAAGTGATATGGAAGAGGGTAATGGAGTGGTGATGAAAGGGGAAATTATGCAAGTGAATGGAATGAGAGAGTGTGTAGGTATAGAAAGCTGAATGAGAGGCTAGAAAAAACTTGATGACTATCCCCTGCTGATTTGTAAAAACTTTGCTTTACCACACCTTGCACTTATGTCAATTTTAAATGAAGAAAGGGTAATGTAAGGTCAAAATGTTTGCAGTGTAAGGGATAGATATATTATGTTAAGCTTTGATGGATGACCAATTTCAAACCACTACAACCACCCTAATTTACCCCTATTTTGATTGATATTTATTTATAGGCAGATGAGGGAATAACAAACAGTGTTTTCAAGCATAAAATGTAGGTTCTTCTCCTTAGGGTTTCCTTCCTTTAATTAAATCATCAAAATTCATTGAGGATGATGGTAGGGCGTCCACTTACCTCTCAATGTGCGAGGAGGACACCTGGCAGAGACTTGGAGGGTTTTTGAAATGTTTGAGTGCTTGCAAGGTGCAGGAGGCCCTCCTAGCCAAGCACGCAGTGCCTAGGCAACCGGTGGCTTGGGTCAAGCAAAGGCGCAGCGCCTTGTGCTAGGCGCGTAGCACCAAGGTTCTTTTATCGGGTCTGTCAAGCGAAAATGGGCAAGTGCGCAGTGCCTTAATAAAATGCATGGAGGTTTTTTCCATGGGCGCAACGCCCAACTTTGGGCGTGCAGCGCCTCAAAAACTCTGCCCGATTTCCCTTGAAAACTAGGACTTTTTTGTCCTGGACATTTCCAAATTTTTGCAAGTGAACAATGATTTGCTAAAGTGTTGAGATGGGTTTATATAGGCTCAAGGATTTTAAATTATTCTCTTACAACCCACTTTCCTAATGTTCTTAAGCCTCTTTCATTTTTTACTGATATTCCTTTGTCACTAACTCTCTAACCTTTTTTTCTCTACAGGTTTGCTTGAGTTATGAAACTTGTCCTTATTTTAACCCAAGAGTATCTGACCTATTCACCTTGACACAACAACAGCCTTTAAAACCTGTTTTGTCTACACCATGAAGTTTAATCTTATTCTTTGATTATATAGGCATGACAACTCACTTTTGATAAGTTTGGAATCTTTACACAGCAGTAGCTTTAAAAACATATTTTGTTTTCTCCTTGGAGCTCAAATCATGTTTTTCATCCCTTTTGACAACTACTGCTTTGTAGGTGACCGAGATAATGAATTTTTACCCTCTTGTTGCTCCTTGAAGCATAACAAGCTCATTAAACATCTCTGGGAGGATTTCACATGTCAATACCTTCAAAACTCTCCTCTGCCTACACCATGGAATTCAAACTATGCCTTTTACCTTATTTGGCCACTTATGATTTGCAGGTGCCTGAAAACATTGAGTTTACCTTTATTACTGATAGTCTCTAGGCATGACAGGTTGAGCTTTGAAACTTTTTAGGATGCATCAACGCCCTAGTATATTCAACCTATAGTCAACTCATCTTTTTCTTTGCAAGTGATTGAAAACTTTTGAATTTTCCTTTCTTACTAATACTCTTTACATGCTTGTTCTTTGAGCCAGTGAGACATTTTACCTTGGAAAAATTTGGGATGTTTGCATACACTGGAAGCTCCTGAATCTTCCTTTACCTATACCATGGAGCTTGGCTTACCATTTTACCTTTTCCCGATCATCTTCCCAAAACCATAGGTGTCTGGAGTGCTTGAAAACAATTATCAGTGTTGTCTTCTAAGTTCTCTATAGCCCTTTTAAGTTCATTCATTTATGCCCAGTTCACCTCTCCTTTTTCCCTATTTCCTCTATAATTTCTGAAAAAATTCTCTTCATGTTTGGTTTTTGGTGTGCCTCCTCCATGGTCATTTCTACCATTTGATTCATTGTTTGACACTTTGCTGGGCCATCAAGCTCAAAACACCCTGATTCTCCACAAAATTAAGTTCTTCCTATCTTCCTTGCAGCAAGATGTCTTCCTTTAGGAACATACCATTTACCTTGTCAATTTCTTCTGTTTATTGACCTCTTAACACTCCTGCAGAAGTGCCAAGTTACATTTACCTTTTGTAGAATCTTGAATTTGACAAGGTAGTATTCCTTTGAGACTTTCAGATCTTTTCTTGAATAACCATGTGTTGATCTTCTATTATATCTTAGCCAGCTTCTAGCACAAGAAAGACAGTTTTTAAAACATCAATTATGACTTTACAACCTATGAAACCCTAATGACCTAGTGGGAGGGTCCTTTGAGCATGATCTTGACTGAAAATAGGCTTGGAGGCTTTAAGTGAAAAAACAGACTTTTGACAAAGTGGTGTATTGAAGATCCAAAATCCAATGTACTTGATTTTTCTAAAGAGCCTACAGAGATAGCTTTGAGACCATCAATGCTTGAGGAACCTAGTGAACATGGGAAGGCATAGGCTATTTTGGTAACCCTAGATAGAAAGTGGAGTGATGGGAAAGGGAAAAAATAGAGTAATGACGTTATATGCAGGAAAAAATATGGAGATGAGTGGCACAAGCCCATAAGGAGTCTTTTAGGAGTGGTAGGGTGACCATGAAATGGAAAAATGGTAGAATAGTGAAAAAAATTCCATAAGGATAATGAAGGCAGTGAGATTTCTAAAACTCACAATATTCAGGGAATTTTGTTTTTAGAAATCTAGAACCAATATTTAGTCATCTACACATAGTAAAAATTATTGATGACTAATAGTCAATCCACTTGGGGAGGGCAACTCCTTTTCAGGAGGTGTCCAGGACCTCAGAGTTTAGACCTCTGAGTTTTGAAGACCAATACCTTACTTGTACTTGGCAGATCCCTCTTCCTTCATTTGTTGATGTTCTCTTGAAGCTATGATCTCATAAAATATGAAAAAGCATGATTGCTTCAACATTAGTTCTACCTACCCATCATACTTTTCCTAACATTTTTTCTTCTTTTGGGTGCACTTGGACTGGAAAACCCTTGACATTCTTTTCTTTTGAAAGTATAAAGAAAAACTATCTACTTGTACCCTTATCACTTCCAAGAGTTTAGATTAGGCTAATGAACTCTCTTATTCTCTACCTAGTCTAATCATCTGTTAAGATTAAGCTATGTGACAGACTTTTATTCTCTAACCTATTGAAATTAAATTTAAAATATGACCAAACCGGGATTGAGCAATTTGATTTGTCATGGGTTGTGGCATTTGGACAAGCTGCACATATCCATTATTTTTGTACAATCAAAAACTAGAAAACATGAGGGCTGTGATTTAGAATTGGTTATGCATCCCTCTCATTTCCTTTGGTTCAGATTTATGCTTTGGGAACCAGCAATCTTTCCTACTCTAATCTATTGACAAGCCAAGCTTGTATTTTTTTTGACAAATCTTCTTTCACTAACCTATTAGCAGAAATTTAAAACATGTTTAGCCATGATTAGGTTAGATGACTGAACAAGACTCTCTTTTCTCAAAGGTAGTGGAATTTAGGCTTGCACACTTTCAGCAACACTCTTTTCTGGTATGGGACTGTACCTATTCTTTTCATGCCCTCTTTTTTCTTCTTTTATATGTTTTCATTTTTTTGTTTTCTGATTTTTCATCAACCAATATTATGTACAATGAATGAAAGCTTAAAACTAGCAATTTTGACAAAAATAGTGCTTGAGAATCTTGCCATTGACAGGACCTCCAAATAACTCTACTCCGTCCAGCTCTTGTAAAAAGAAAGCATTGTTACCTCTAACTGAATGAATGATGTAAGGACCCTTCCACAAATTTTCAAATTTTGCATGCTTTTCTTTGTCCTCTCTCCTTGAATCCCATTTCAACACCTTGTATCCAATCTAGAAATCATTGTCTTTGGTGCTTCTGTCAAAGATCTTCTTGATGTTCTCTTGCACTGCTTGTGTTCTTTTGTAAAATTCTTCCCTTGACTGCTACAAATGAATGGTTTGGTTCAGCCTCCTTTGCATATCATTCTCTTCTGATTGTACCTCTTGAAGAAGCTTCATAACTAGAACTCCCAAGGATGTTGGAAAAACTACATCCATGCCATACACTAGCTGATAGGGAGACATATTGATAGATTTCTTGGTTGTTAGTCTATCAGCCCAAAGTGCGTGCACTAGTTTTCTATGCCATGACTTTTTGTTTTCTTCCAGTAGCTTCTTGATCATATTCACCAAAATTTTGTTAGAGGACTCAACCAATCCATTACCTTGAGGGTAATAAGCGATAGAGTGCCCTAGTGTGATGTGGTACTTGTAGAAAAATTCCACCATTCTCTTGGACTTAAATACAACAACATTATCGGTGATGATCTTTTTAGGACAACCAAATATGGACAAGATGTTGGTTTCAAGGAATTTGATGATGACTAAGTCAGTGGCATTCCTTGAGGGGATGGATTCTATCCACTTGGTGAAATAATCAGTGGCAGTGAGGATCCACTTGTGTTGGGCAGATGAAGCAGGGTGGATTTCACCAGTGAAATCTAAACCCCACTGTTGAAAAGGAGTTTCAACACTGATAGGATGCAAGGGAAAAGGTAGTAGTTTTTTCTTGCCATCAAATATTTGGCATCTATGGCAAGTTGCAACTAGATTGTGAATGTCAGGAAAAATAGTGGGCCAATAGTAACCAGCTCTAAGGATTTTGTTGGTTGTGGTTTTCCAGTAGAGATGATCTCCACACTCTCCTTCATGAAACTCATGCATGATTCTATCTACATCATCTTCAAGCAACATTTAAGCAAGATGCCAACAGAATTTTTCCAATACAAAGCTCTATCTAGAATGCAGAAATTTAAAGCCTTTTGTTTCAAGAATCTAGCTTTTGTTTTGGACAAAGCAGGAGGAGAATTTAGATTAACAAGTACATAAAATATATCAGCTTACCATAGTGAGTTCAAGAATTCTTCTTCAATGGGTGGAGTTGCCAGTTCCTCTTGTTCATCCAAAGAATGTAACATGTTTATGTCTAATGCTTGAAAATTTTCTTCAGCCATGAGTTTGGCAAGTCCTTGTCCTTTAATCAGTTTAGTGAGTCTGATTTCTAAATCATATTCTAAGATAATAGCAATACACTTACCTCTTTTGCCATCAAGGTCCTAATTTAGAATGTCTTTAACAAATGTATGTGGAACAAAATCAATGACATGGGAGTGTAAAATGTAAACTCTGAAGTCTTTCAATGCTTTGATCAAGGCAAAGGCTTGTTTCTCCATGATGTTATATTTTAGAGGTACATCCCTCAATTCTTTGCTGAAGAAAGCTATGGGTTGTTCTTGTTCCATCATGTTCTTTTGAAGTAGTATTGTAGAAATAGTATATTCTGATGCAAAGGAGAAAATGAAGAAATCATTTGTAAAGTCGGGGCTGATTAGAACTGGTGTTTGGGTAAGTGCTTGTTTTACCAGTTCAAAGGATTTTTTGGCTTCGATGGTCCACTTGACTCTACTTCTCTTTTCATCATGTTTGTGATATTTCTTAGGATTTTAGCAAGGTTTGGTATGAACCTTCTTAGGAAGTTGATCTTTCTGTTAGTGTCAATCTAGTCGTACTGCCATCAGTGATCAAAATTGCTCTTTTGCATTTGCATATTAGGAGTCTCATACCGAATAAATGTCACCATTCCGCTAGGTCATGGATTCATTGATGGTAGTGATTTTTCATCAGTTTTCCCTCATGTGAAATTTGTTGATTCTCCTCTCTATGGTCTGTATTCATGAGTTATTTTCACTTTGTGAATCATGTCAGTAGGTCATAGGATGGGTCTCATTAGTTTCTAGGGTCTCAACATGGTCAAAATAATGAGCCAAGTGTCAATAAATATTAGCAGGGTCATGAGGAAGTCAATAAATTCAAAGTCACAGCACCTAAGAAGATCAAAGAAATATTTTATTCAGTTTGATGTAATTTTCACCTCAAAACCATGTTTTGAGGTGAAAACATGATATTTTTCCTTTATTATCATTCATTATGTAATTTTATATCAGCATGTGTAATAATTCACATTTCAAAAGCTGTCGTCTCCATAAAGTAATCACCTTGCCTTCAGAGAAGTTTTTCACAAAATTTTCAGCATCAAATCATATTCTAAGTAGATTTAGCAGAAAGAGCCCGGAAAGAGCTTTCCAACGGTATACTACACTCTCAAAACTGACTTCTGGATTGAAATTTATGCCTAAGTGAAGTAAAAGTCCCCTATTCCCTAACCTTCCCCTTTTTCCCATTTTTCCCAAAACTTCATTTTGTTAAACTTTTATATTTTATTTAATAAAATCCCTTGCCCCCCACCCCCCTATGATTACAAAAAATTGAATTAGAAAACACAAATGTGATTTAAACTTAACCACTTCCCCACCATACTTTTTAAACTTTATAATAAACATATCAAATTTTATTATTATATAATCCCCGTCACTTAAACCACTTCCCCTCCATCCCGTTTGAAACCTTATAATAAAAATCAAAGGTTTTATATTATAAAACCCAAGTCCCTTCCCCTTTCCATCGCATCACAACATTTGAAACGAGCGCCCCGATTGGTCCTTTCCCAAAACTCCGATGCAATTGTTTTCGATGGAACCCCCTGTTGTACATATTGACCGTCGATCTTGTCATTTGATCCGACGGCTCCCAGCCAATTGGAGCATCCTCATCGGCGCTTCCCAAAATCCCCTCCCCGATTGCAAATCCCCCGATCGACACCCTCCGATTATCCCTCAGTCGTTGATCGCCCAATCAGATCGAACAGCTTACAAGCCATTGCGCCCCAATCACATCGATGATTTCATATGTATCACCCTATCCCGCTCCTTTTCGATCCCTAATGTTGATTCACTTATGGGCCCACCACATAATTATCCGCCCTTTCATAATTAAGAAAAATCCCATTCCCCTTTGTAAAATCAAATCGTATTTTATTTTATTTTACCAAAAGGCTCTCCGCTCCTTCATATAAAATCGTTTTCCCCTTTGTGAAAGTGCCAAAAAAAAAAAAATTTATGTGAAAATATCCCTTTGGCTTACCTTTCCCTTTTCTTACATACCAATCGCATCGGAAGTTTTGGTTTTGATCACCGATTTCCATGGCAATGTCGCATAACATATTACAATGTTTATATTGTATATTGCCCGACCCCGATACCGATTGCGATGATACCATTGCAAAAATGAATTGCAAGTGTTTTATTATATTATATCCCTCTGCTCCGTCCATTTCGATTGTGATTATAATGTGAACCCCACCTCCTTCCCTTCCCTTTTCCCCATTCAAAATTAATTTTTCCCTTCACAAAAGGCATAAAATTCATCTTATTTTATTTCAAAGCATTTTATCAAAAATTCAGCAAATAAAGGAAAGCAAATAGTCAAAGGTCGAGAAAGCTTATTTAAAACAGAGATTGTTGCAACAACAGCAAAGTAGGAAATCTGTTTCCGGATTGCCTATTTTTCCTTTATTCAGTATAACAACAAATTTTCAAAGGGTCAAAATGTATTGTTGTTCCTTGTTTTCAGAGGCAAAACATTGGTTCTCTTTGCCATATTCATATTTTAGTTCTGAGTTGTTAAACAACTCCCTCTTTTTTTGGATCTATGTTCCCACATTTCAGCTTATTTACTCTAATTGTAAATCATTTGTAAAGCAATCTGTAACTCAGCTGTAGGGGAATAGTGTGGAAATAATGCTCTGCACTCCATTGTACAGTTTGACAGGGAATTAATAAGAGATGCAACTCTGATTTGTGGGATCCATGTGGTATGAGTTTTAGCATTTGTTTTATCCTTTGTTTCATATGTAATTTGTTATGTTCCACCTCTCATCCATGAACATTTCCTTTTGAATGCTTTCAAGATAGAAAGGTAGAATTCATTTTATATTCTCTGCCTTGGGAAATCATTCATACTTGGTGTTATTTCTTCTGTTTGAAAAGGATCCATTTATTGTGCCCTTTTCATCTCCTCACCAGTATTTCCATCCCATCCGTATTTAACCTTAATTGCTAAAATTTCCTACCTATCTTGCCCCATAAAATACCCTGTGTCCTGATTTTGACTCCCCAGTCTCAACTGTCCTATTTTATATCCCACACATCCCTGAAATTCATCTCATTTATTAAAAAAATTTCCCATCATTATACCTAGCCTAATATCAGATTCATTATTGCACTTTATTGAATATCCTTTTTACGGAGAGAGCCCTCTCCTATCCTTGTAGGGCTAGCTACAAGGTTGAGCGTGGTTTAGTTGTTACCATGTTTTTCCCTTTTCAGCCTGGGGTTCAGATCAGGTGCTAACACTTTCCAATGAAAGATTGCAGCTCTTTAATGTTCCTAGGGTGGCTGATTTATAATATACGTTCAATCCTTTTGCGGTATATCTTTATCCCTTATTCAAAAATGATGTGTCCTAAGAGTTTTCCTTCTTGAAGACCAAACAGTGTTTTCTTAGGATTCAAAGATAGGCCATACTTCCCACACTTCTCAAAGACCTTTCTCAAATGAAATAGGTGTTCTTTATCAGTTTTAGAATAGACAGTGATGTCATCCAAGTATATCACTATGAAGTAACCTATATATTTGGAAACATATATGTCCATGGCTCTTTGAAAAGTAGCCCCCACATTCATTAACCCAAATGGCTTTTTGACATACATGAATGTGCCCCAAGGTGTTGTGAAAGAAATTTTGCGCTGATCACTTGGAAGTACTAGTAACTGATTGTAACTTGAAATTCCATCAAGCAATGATATCCTCTTAGAACCTACCACCCTTTGCATTATATGATCCATCTTAGGTAAACGGTAGTTATCCTTCAGGGAGGATTTGTTTAAGTTTCTAAAGTCTATTCATAGCCTAATCTCCCATGTTTTCTTTCTTACTGACACAAGGTTAGAAACCCATTCTGAGTACCTAAGTGGGACTATGATTCCAGAATCATACATCTTCTTTATTTATTTTTCAACTAGAGGCACTAAGACGAGGTTTATTCTTCTCAATTTTTGCTTGAATGGTTTCTGGTTTTCCTTGAGAGGAATCTTATGTTGAATAATGTTTGTGTTATAAGACTTCAAATCCTCATACCCCCATGTAAAAACATCTTTAAACTCTTTGAACAACTCTATGTATTTATGTTTTATGTGAGGAGGGCGAGTTTTGGACAACTTGATCATTTTGGGTTCTTCTATGATGCCTATGTTGCATTATTCTACATCAGTCTTGGTAGATTCCATTTTTGGCTTCCTAGCAAAATCATTGAAGTCAAATAGCTCTTCTAATGGGGCAAGACCTCTTGGTAATGGGTTATCTTTGCATTGTAAAACCTCAAGGTCTTTTTGGTATAAATCTTCAAACTCTTCTGCCTCAAGAGGGTGTTCTAGCATATTTATATCAGTAGTACAAGGCAGCTCTATTTTGTGGGCTTGTTCTTCAGCAAAACAATCTTCTTGATGGATTAAGTCTGATTTTGAAATTTCAAACTTAGTTTTGGGCTGCAAGAAGTTTTCAATATGTTTTTAATTTTCAAATACTTTCCAATAATCTATGTTATCTAGGATTGCTAGTCTACACTTGACCTCTACTGTGTATTGTTCGTTGGCATGAGGTATTTGGCAAGTTCTGGCAGCAAAGGAAAGCTCATTGGCAAAGCATTTTTGAGCTCTAGGGGTAGGGGTAAGTTCATATTTCTCAAAGGTTTTCAGGAGATCTAAGGCAACATTCCTATATTCTCTTAGCTTGGGGTTTTTGGCTGAATAATCTCCTTTGATTTTCCTAGTGATCATCTCAGAATCTCCTTAAACAAAAATCTTCTTAGCTCCTATGTTTTTAAGTAAATATAAACCAAGGGGAAGAGCCAGATACTCTGTAATATTGTTTGTGCATTGAAAATCTAGTTTGTAGGAGTGGCCTTCATTGGTGTTATGTATCCAAACACCTACTCTTGAACCAAATTTTCCACAAGAGCCATCAAAGCTCATGTTCCAAAGTGTTTCAAGTTCAGCTTCGCCATTATGTTGTTGTTCAGGGCTGCTAGAGTTTTGGTTGTCTAGTTCTTCATTCGGTGTTTGGTTTGACTGTTCTGGTAGGCCTATATTTTTCTCACTTTCATTTACTTGTTCATTAATTTCATCTTCATTATACAAGATAAATTATTCAAGGTCTGAATGGATAGAATCAATACGGGTGTTGTTTGGCCTATACTGGCTGCTAACCATATATTTCATGTGTGATTCCCAGTACAATCTCCTTGTTTGGTTAAAGACCAGGATGGTAGAATAGGACATGTCCATTTGGAGGTTTCCTTGGATTTTGGCTCCCCATGATCTAGATAGAAACATGCCATAATTTGGGTGAATGTCAGCTACTACAATGTCCATGACTAGGCTTTTAACAGGTATTTGTGCCATATTGACACATAGATCCTTGATTAGACCCAAACATTTGACTCTACTTGAATCGAAAGAGTACAAGTCTTTGTAAGGTTTGGTTATTTCAAGGCCTAATCCCTCCATCACCACCTTGGGCATGAGATTGTGTGAGGCATCGAAGTCTAGCATAGCATTGTGCAAGATTTTGTCATGAATTTTTAAGCTGACATAGAAGGGAGGGCCAACTCCTCCTTGATATTCTCCATCTACCTCAGTTCCAAACAACAACTCTGGCTTGTCATTAGTTAAGTTCAGAGTGTCGGTGTCATTTCCTATGTTCAAAGCTTTCAAAACTTGGGACCTATATACATCCTGAGTTACTAGTTCAGTAAGAGGTATGCTTATTTTGATATTGGCAATCTCACCCTCAAAAATGAAAGGTGCTAGTGTTCTTGGTATATTTACATCAGTTTTGTCACACATAGTCTTTTCAGCAACTTTGGTTTGCTGATTTTTATTAGGACTGTCATTTGGAGCAGTTTTTCCAGGGCCACTAGTTGATGTACTAGAGCAGCTTGGGTCACCATTTTGTTAGCTAGTTTTGTCTTTGTTTTGATCAGATTTATTAGGCATTATAGTGGTGCTTTCTGCTGTTTTCTTAAGGACGTTTTCAGGGGTCTTTCTAATAATAGTTTCTAATTTTTTTTTCTTGGAGGCATCTTGGGTTTTCTTACTCCTAAGGTCATACTGCCTATCAACCTCCATGATGGCATTTTCAAATCCTAATTTATACTCTTCAGAACCCTCATATGTCCTATTAGTTTGGTTTGAGGAAAATAGCCCTTGTTCTTCTTCTGTGAGAAAAACATCACCCTCATTGTCAAAACCTATCAGATTTACATGGTTTTCTTTTGGTTCTCCAATCTCTCTTTCCTCTTCATTTACATAGTTGTCTTGGAAAGGAGGCCTAATTTGTTGGTCATTGTCTCTTTGTCTATTTTTAGGAGGGTCTCTTCTAAATTTTTGGTTTCTATTTCTATTTTGGGGATCTGCTTGGTTTTCCCTAGGGGGTGCTCTTTCATTCAAACTAATTTTCTCCATCATTCTTTCCATTACCCTCACTATATTGTCAACTTTAGCATCTGAGGTGGAGGCCATGGTTTCATCTTTGTATTTAACTTTCTTTTCTGAACTCATCTTAGCCCTGTTCTCAATTAGATTGGCTTCTACACTCACATCTCCCCTTTGCATGTCTTCTAAGGTTAGAGGATCTCTTTCTCTCAATTGGTAGGTCATGCTTGGATCAAAGCCCTTTGGAAATTTCACTAAGGCTAGGCCTTGTGGGGGTTTCATGTGAGGTGGGAGTGCATTGTATACACTATTGAACCTAGCATAGTAGTCTTAGACACTTTACTCGACATTTCTCTTAAGGTTGTTATACTCTGAGAGGATTTGGAGAGGGTTTTTCTTAATATCCCACTTGTTTATGAATGTTTGATAGAGGGAAGAGAGTTCATGAATGTTGTTAGGAGTTAAGTTTTTGTACCATTTCTTTCCTTCTCTTCCTAGAATTTGGGCAAACATTCTCATTTTTATGGTCTCCTCTTCTATCTCTTGGTATTCAAAGGCATCATTCATCCTATCTACATGTTGTTGGGTAGTGGTAGAGTCAGCTCCAGTAAAGTGAGGGATTTTGGATTGGTAGTCTTGAGGCATGGGCAGTAAAGGTTGGAGTAGAACCAATGGGGCAAACCATGCTGCCATGGTTGGAGGTAAAGGAACCCAAGGAGGGTTTGTGAGAGGAGGTGGAGGATGAAGTGGAGTGGTTTGCACAGTGGATGTGTAAATGGGGGTGGAAGATGTACTTGGACCAGCAAGTTGAGATTGAGCAGATTTGGAATTGAAGGAGCCAAAGTTTTGGAGAAGCTGAAAATCAGAAGGCGTGGAAGGAGAGGCTTCTCTACTAGGACTTTTCTACAAATCTATGGGCTCAAGGTCTCTCTGGTCTATCCCACTCTGAGACTTAGTTCTAAAATTTTTTTTTATATGGTGTAATTCAAATTGGGGATCTTGCAAAGTTGTGAGGTTTTCAGAGATAGAACTTTCATTGTGAATGGTCCTAACAGTAGTTGAATCTTCGGTCCTAGAATTTTTCCACAAAATATTTTTTGGGTCGTCAACTATGGTAGGAGGGTTAGGGGCAGGGTGAGATCTGGTGCTTATCCTTTTCAAAGCTAGATTTTAAACTCAATAAATGCAGAGAGGCTGAAATTTTAGGAGTGTTTTGAAAAAAGACCTATCTACAAGAGTACTAAGCTCACACAATGAGTGACTGGGTGTTAGACTGTTATGACTTATTAGTGCATTCCCAAGGGATTCTATGAGAACTAGTGGAGTTAGTAGGCCTACTATAGGCCAGTGGAGTCGCCAGGTGGATGAGGTTTACTGCTTTGAGGGTTGGCTTGTTATCCACCATCAACAATTCAAAAACCAATCTATAGATGTTTTGGGTTTTCATATTTTCTTATGTAACACTAAGATTTTAATGAGTTTTCTCCAGTTGAGTCATCATATTGCTAGTATGTTGAATCAATTAGATACTACTCTTAGCTAACACTTGATTTTCTAAGTTTGACAGGGATTTGAGAGTTCTTAAGGTATACTTAGGATGCTACTGACTCAGAGTCCCACCGTGATCGCCATTATGTTAGGTCCCCATAATTTTTTATATTGGCAAGACCAAATGTACAAGGGTAACATCAGACCAGTCTTTGGAGTCCTAGGACCTAGCCTTCCTGGACTCAGAGAGGGCTCTCTATATGTTTGTGTAGAAGAATTAACTTTTTTTATTTTAGGCTAGTTATAGGCATTAGGGTTTGCTTATTTTTTTGGTTAAATAGGCTGTCAAGGAGAATAAGTAGAGTAAGAGAGAATCAATCCATTGGGCTATGGAGCCTGCAAAGGTCTTGAAAATTGAAAAAATAGGTCAAGGGTGTTTCATAGGGCAAGTTAACAAGGCCAAATGGATCTAAGTAGGTTTTGTGTGGGTGAAATGAACATGGAGTTGTGAATACAGTAAGTTAAGGGGAAATCAAGGATCCTTTAACATACTAAGAACAAGAAAAAGCTTTCACTATGATAACATAGCAAAACTTGAAGAGAAATAAAGGATTCTTCAATCAAACAGTACTAAGCAGACCTAAAAAAAAACAGATAAGTAAACTTTAGAGAGAAGTTAAGGATTCTTTGAACATTACTTTCAACAAATAGAACTTTTAGCATAACGTTTTAGTAAAACTAAAGAGCATTTAAGGATTCTTTAATTTAAACTTTAAGTAAGAAAACATAGATATCAAAGGAGGCAGGCAGAAGTAGGGTGCCAAGAAAGCATATCATATTCTCTATTTTCTATCCTACAATCATGAACATAATTAGAACTAAAGAAAACAAAAACAAAGGTGGAATACATCAACATCCAACATAGCTCATGAATCCTAAGAATGTGCTCAATCCATAGATGCTCAGTCCAAAGCCATCACAAGACACCAAAGCCAATTTCAACAATAAACTCAAAGTCTGTATCATATTATGCTCATCAACCAACCAACATGTACAATGAGGCCTCAATGTTGTATTTAACAAGAAAAGAGGACCAAAACCCTAACTAGGGTTTCAAAAATGTCATAAATACATCATAAATGCTATTTTTTCCCATTAAGACCATGCAAGGCCCAAGGCACAAAATATCTAATGCAATAAATGAAAAATAACTTCTAACACCTAACTTTGGAAAAAAATGACTTTGAGGCTCCTCAATAACTCCAAAATTTCTTCAAGTATGTTTTGTTGACTTTGCAGGCAAGGGCGCAGCATTGAGGTCCAAGGGCGCAGTGCCTGCACCGGAAAAATAGGTCATCTTGTAGTTGAGTTTTGAAGACCTTCCCGGTGTCTGAAAGAGCTCCATGATAGCTCATTGGAAAGCTAGTCAAGTCTGGATTCCAAAATCGCCTTTATTTTTTCATTTGGCATCCATTTTCCTACTCAAAAACGAAACTTCCCAAGACTGCTCAGGAAATAGCGCCAACTCTAAAAATAGGGCAGAATGGTGAATTTTTGAATGTTTTTGACCCTTTTGGAGGACAAAATCTGCTCCAAATGATCTGAAATTTTGTGTGTGTGATTTACTTGGAAAGATGAACCAAAAAATCTAAACCACTCCTCAATAAATTGCCCCAAAAAAGAGCACAGTTCCAGGGGCGATGCACCCTTGGCACTTTAAATCAGTCAAAAACCAAATTTTCCAAAAGCTTGCCAAAATTTGAAATTGTCTTCCTTATGGTGTTTGGGATGCCTGTAGGGAAGCATTAGCAAGGATTTCAAGGTTTTATTTCTGTTTTCCCCCTTGAGGGTTTTAATTTTAGTAAGGGATCCTTTGAGCTTGGCCCTTGCAATTTTGTTCCTGAAGGCATAGTGCCATGCCATCTTCTTTTGGAGGTCTAGGTCCCTCTTTGTCTTCTCCAATAGACATTCTAAGTGAATATTAACCCTCTCAATACAAGGCTCTCAATCATAGTCAATCTCCATGAAAAGTAGCTCACTTGGAGTGATTTTCTCTGCCAAGGCTTCCTATTGCTCTCTCTCCTTGGCTAAGGCCTTCTTTAAGCCAATTGTTCTTGGCCTTCTCCTAGGAAGTTGATCTTCCTCTTCATCAATGTCTCCATATCTATCCAAGCCCTCATCTAGCTTGGCCTTGGCTTTGGCAGCCTCTTTCTAAGCTCTGATAGCTCTGATCTCATAAATGGCCTTTTGTGCCTCTAGCTGCTTGTTTTCAATCTCATAATAGTGAATGACATTCCTAGCCCTTCCTAGATTGGCTTGCAAATCTTTGATTTGGGCATTTTTCTCTTGAGTAACATGCTTGAGATCCTTGCCTCATTTTCATCATCACTATCAACATGAATGAGTTCAAACTCTTTCTCAGTCTCATGCTAATCTTCTTCTTCTTCCCCCATGACTTTCTCTTTGCCTTTGTCAAGTTGCTTAGTTGATGTAGAAGGCATGGCCCCTTGGGTTTTAGAGGTAGCAAACACATGCCTATTTCCTCTTTGGTAGGTTAAAGAAAAAGGTTCAATTATGATCATTTTAGTGCCTTCACCATTGCTTCCATCATGACTGCCATTATCATTGGTATCCTCACTGTCCTCATGGCTTTTATTAGCACTGTCGCTTTTTGTCTCTTTTTCCTCATTTGATCCACTGATTTGTTGGCTTTATGACCTATTTGTCCCACTGTGTTCATTGTAACTATGGCCCTTTGACATGTTTTCATTAGGTTCACTGCTATGTGCCTCATCACTGTCAACATCATCATTGCCTTCTACTTCCATGCTCTCTGCCTTATCACTAATATCCTCCATGTTGACATCATTGCCTTTTTCTATGCTACTTTCTCTTGCACCAACATCTTATGTCTCATTGATATTGGCCTCATTTACATCAGCCTCATTTTCATTATCTTGATTTATATTTTCCTCACTACTCTCTTCATGGCTCTTTTCCTCACTATCTTCTGCTTCCTCACTATTTTTTGCACTGCCTTCATTACCACTATGAGCCTCACTGTTTTCTGACTCATGGGTATCTTCTTCATTGCTTTCGGCATCCTCACTGTCTTCTTAACTGGTGTTTGTCTCATTTACATCAGCCTCATCTTCCTCATCTACACTGCTTTGTGTTTCATCATTATCTGCCTCATTGTCATCTTGGCTCTTTTTTTCATTTCCATTATCATCTCCATCATCATCAATACCTTTTATACTTCCCTCATCTTCTTCACTGACTGATTTTTCATTGTTTGACTCCTCATTGTTTTCCTCTTCATTTTATTCCTCATTGAGATGTGCTTGTTCATTGTCACTTCCCTCATTGTCTAATGCATTATGAGAGGGTGATGAAGGAGGGTTGTCCTGAGGTGAAGGAATATGTGTGGATGGTGAAGCATGATCAATAGGAGATGATGGAGGAGTAGGGACAAGAGGATGAGATGATGAAGGCACATTTTTTTGAGGATGGGCTTGTGGATTGGTGAACACTTCATGGGCAATGAAAACCTCCCATGGAATGCCCTTCTGCTGCAATTGATGCAACACAACCATCTTAATCAAAGAGTGATGAAATAAGCTTTATATCTTCTAAGGGAAATCTCTCTTCTGTACAATATAGGACATCTTGTCAACGCTTCTGTAGAGGTAATAGGGTAGGTTCAACATCCTAACCCTAGTAAAGTGCATCAGTAACCTATTTTGATAGGATTAAATCCTAGAGAACCTTCCCTCACATGTAAAATATTTCATGATAATTCTCATCAAACGTGCATATCTCTCCAGTAAATGTGAGGAAGGAAAGATAGATTTGTATTTTTCTTTGTATCTAGGAATTAGGAAGGGTTCATAGTAGCCCATGTCAAGATTGGACTGCTTGAACCATTTTTCCCCTACACTAGGTATCCCAGTGGCATTGGCAATGGCATTAGAAGATAGCTCAAAATTTACTCCTGCAAGGTTAACTTGTTTCTCATGCAAGTATGAAGAGCCTAGTTAGCTCAAGGAGGTTTTACACCTGTTGTACCCTTTCACAAAAATCATAATGTCCCACATGATGGAAACATGAAATAGTCATGGGAGAGGCCATCAGCTCTAAGGTGTTGAAGGGTTCAAACCTATTGATTTTTTCGCTTTTGTGTTAACGCCTCCTTGGCATTTGGCCTTCCTCACCACTACCACTGTCTCCTTCTCTTGACATTTTAACAATTATTTATTTGAAACCCTAGCACTGCTTATGAAACTAATATGGAAGAGAGTAATGGAGTGGTGATGAAAGGGACAATTCTACAAGTGAATGGAATGAGAATGTGTGTAGGTATAGCGGGCTAAATGAGTGGCTAGAATAAACTTGATGACTACCCCCTGTTGATTTGTAAAAACTCTACTTTAACACACCTTGCACTTATGTCAATTTGAAATGAAGAAAAGACAATGTAAGGTCAAACTATTTGCAGTGTAAGGGACAGAGCTATTATGTTAAGTTTTGATAGATAACCAATTTCAAACCACTGCAACCACCCTAATTTACCCCTGTTTTGACTGATATTTCTTTATAGGCTGATGAGGGAATGACAAACAGTGTTTTCAAGCATAAAATGTAGGGTCTTCTTCTTAGGGTTTCCTTCCTTCAATTAAATCATCAAAATTCTTTGAGGATGATGGTAGGGCATCCACTTACCTCTCAATGTGCTAGGAGGACACCTGGCAAAGACTTGGAGGGTTTCTAAAATGTTTGAGTGCTTTCAGGGTGCAGGAGGCCCTCCTATCCAAGCGCGCAGCGCCCAGGCAACCGGTGAGTCAGTTTGGGCAAAGGCGCAATGCCTTGTGCCAGGCGCGCAGCGCCAAGGTTCTTTTGCCGGGCCTGTCGGGCAAAAACGGGCAAGCACGCAGTGCTTTTCCAAGCATGCAGTGCCTACTTCTAGGCATGCAACGTCTTAATAAAATGCACGGAGGTTTTTTCCAGGGGCACGGCACCTCAAAAACTCTACCCAATTTCCCTTGAAAACTCAGACTTTTTTCTCCTGAATGTTTCCAACTTTTTGCAAGTGAACAATGATTTGCTGAAGTGTTGAGATGAGTTTATATAGGCTCAAGGATTTTAAATTAATCTCTTACAACCCACTTTCCTAATGTTTTTAAGCCTCTTTCATTTTTTACTGATATTCCTTTGTCACTAACTCTCTGAACTTTTTTGCTCTGCAGGTTTGCTTGAGTTATCAAACTTGTTCTTCTTTTAACCCCAGAGTATCTGTCCTATTCACCTTGACACAACAGTAGCCTTTAGAACCTCTTTTTTCTGCACCATGAAGTTTAATCTCATCCTTTGATTATTTAGCCATGATAACTCACTTTTGATAAGTTTTTAATCTTTACACAACAGTAGCTTTAAAAACATATTTTGTTTCCTCCTTCGAGCTCAAATCATGTTTTTCATCCCTTTTGACAACTTCTGCTTTGTAGGAGACTGAGATAATGAATTTTTACCTTCTTGTTGCTCCATGAAGCATAACAAGCTCATTAAACATATCTGGGAGGATTTCACATATCAATACCTTAAAAACTCTCCTCTGCCTACACCATGGAATTCAAACTATGCCTTTTACCTTCTTTGGCCACTTCTGATTTGCAGGTGCCTGAAAACACTGAGTTTACCTTTCTTACTGATAGTCTCTAGGCATGACAGGTTGAGCTTTGCAACTTTTTAGGATGCTTCCACACCCTAGTATCTTCAACCTAAATTCAACTCATCTTTTTCTTTGCAAATGATTGAAAAATTTTGACTTTTCCTTTCTCACTGATACTCTTTGCATCTTTGTTCTTTGAGCCAGTGAGAAATTTTACCTTCACAAACTTTGGGATGTTTACATACACTGGCAGCTCCTGAATCTTCTTTTACCTACACCATGGAGTTGGGATTACAATTTTACCTTTTTTGATCATCTTCCCAAAACACTAGGTGTCTATAGTGCTTGAAAACAATTATCATTGTTGTCTTCTAAGTTCTATATAGCCCTTTTAAGTTCATTCATTTCTATCTATTTCGTGTCACCTTTTTCCCTATTTCCTCTATAATTTCTGAAAAACTTCTCTTCATGTTTGGTTTTTGGTGTGCCTCCTCCATGGTCATTTCTTCCATTTGATTCACTATTTGACACTTTTCTGGGCCATCAAGCTCAAAACACCTTGATTATCTACAAAAACAAGTGCTTCCTGTCTTCCTTGCTGCAAGATGTCTTCTATTATGAACATACCATTTACCTTGTCAATTTCTTATGTTGATTGACCTCTTAACACTCCTGCAGAAGTTCCAAGTTACATTTACCTTTTGTAGAATCTTGAATTTGACAAGGTAGTATTCCTTTGAGACTTTCAGATCTTTTCTTGAATAACCATGTGTTGATCTTCTATTATATCTGAGCCAGCTTCTAGCATAGGAAATACAGTGTTTAAAACATCAATGATGACTTTACAACCTATGAAACCCTAATGACCTAGTGGGAGGGTGCTTTGAGCATGATCTTGACTGAAAATAGGCTTGGAGGCTTTAAGTGAGAAAACAGAGTTTTGACAAAGTGGTGTATTAAAGATCCAAAATCCAATGTACTTGATTTATCTAAAGAGCCTACAGAGCTAGTTTTGAGACCATCAATGCTTGAGTAACCTGGTGAACATGGGAAGGCATAGGCCATATTGGTAACCCTAGATAGAAATTGGAGTGATGGGCAAGGAAACAAACAGAGTAATGAGGTTATATGCAGGAAAAAAGGATGGAGATGAGTGGCACAAGCCCATAAGGAGTCTTTTAGGAGTGATAGGGTGACCATGAAATGGAAAAATGGTAGAATAGTGAAAATTTTTCCTTAATAATAATGAAGGCAGTGAGAAATCTAAAACTCACAATATTTAGGGAATTTTGTTCTTAGAAATCTAGAGAAAATATTTAGTCATCTATAGAGAGTAAAAATTATTGATGACTAATAGTCCTAAAAACATGCATATATATATATATATTGGTATGTAAGTGTGTTAAATCTAAATTCTCAAAAAATATGTGTTATGTTACAAAAATGGCTCTTCGAGCCTACATCAGTATGAAATGTATAAATAGGGCTTCTATCCGCCCACATGGTGCTCATGGTAGTAGGTGACTACCTGAATTACTCACCAAAGTAATCGACGTAGTCTTCCCGGAACTCTGATAGTGTGTCTCTGAAAGCACAATGGGATCTCATCAAATGTGGCATACTCTGGAATGTCTTTCGTGAGACCGACCACGTTCCACTCCATCTAAACTAATGTGTCTGCTCCCTCCTCACAAGGAGCATCCTCTGTTGGACGGGCTATCCTCCGTGCGATCCGTGACATGCCAGGAGGTCTCTGTGGACCCATATCTATAAACAAATCATAAGTTTACGTGTCAGAACACACAGCAAAAAACATCTAAAAAGTAAAAAAATTGTTTAAAAAAAAAAAAAAAATTACCTGCATCGATCCACTGTGTGCCTGGTACGATCGGAAGATCCAGATCCCCTCTGAATTTGATATCGTCATAGGCGTAGTCCTCCACTACAATCAACTAACGTCGCAACCAACTGAAGAAGGTTGTGGGTAAATGCATCTATTTCCCCCCTCCCTATTGGGGAACTATATCACACCATCGCATTAGCCTCAGATCCCTTGGAGCTAGATCATGGATCTCTAACCACTGATATTGGAATAGGGATACTCTCTCCAAAAATAAGGTACCTAGAATTGAAACGTACCCGAACTATTTTAGTCTCACTCTCTTGCACTTTTTTATTTGGCTCTTCATGCTATACAGCAACCCCTCACACCAGTTGAACATCATTGGTTCCAAGTAATCCACCGCATAATGTAACTTTTATTTCTTTGCATCATGCAATGCCTGGGCTCTTGCCACTCTGGTGATACAATGTAGTATCGTGCATAGGGGAAGCACTCTGATGGAAGATATGTCTACCTTCCCACTCTCTGTCTTCCATCCCCCGAGACAATGTCTCTGGATGAGCATGCTCGTGCTCTCACCCCATCGGAAAGCTCCTGAGAGTTGGATTATCTCTCCTCGCCTGGATAGTCCGGTGATAAAATAGATCTCCATGACATCTAACTCTAGTTCTTGGTCCCCGATGATTAATAGTTGTCATTCCACATCCCAGATAGTGATCAAGTATTGGAGAAGCTCCAGTTGAGCTCTTAGGTCAGATGTTTTAAATAATTTCAAAAATCCACAATTGCACAAAGCATTGACATAATCTTGGTCCTATAAGGCTTGGTGGTCTTCAACCTCATGGCCTCATTCTTTCCATTCAACTAGCATCTACTCTGAAAGCACTTGCAAAACATGTCCAATTGGTATTTTAGGAGCATTCATGGAAGAATTTTTAGATATTAACGGTGGATTTTTAAGATTTTCTCAATTTAAAATATTCCCTACGGCCAGCGCATCTGTCTGAAATGATTCGACACTGGTGGCGTGCTTCCCTAACGGTCTGAGTACGAACAGTGCAACCCCAATAGCTCGAAATTGTGTTGGTCGCAAGCGATTTTAAACTTTGAAAACTCTCCCTTAAACTCCCTAATTCTATAAACTAAATGAAAAATGAATAGAATTAAAATTAAAAGGAGGTTTCGAGCTCTTACCTGGCGTAGACAGATCGACGAATGATGTCCCCGATCGGTCACACCGTTATTTTGAAATTTCGAGGGAAAATGGACAAATGCTCTTCTCAAAATGGAAAGGTGAAAATGATTATATATATATATATATATATATATATATATATATATATATATATATATATATATATATAATCATATATTTATTAAATCGCCAATATTTTATTATTTATCATCGATATCTGTGATTTTTTTTGTTTATTTGCACTACGACACTTTATGAGCACCTGCAAAACATGTCCAATTGGTCTTTTATGAGCCTTCATGGAGGATTTTTTAGAAATTAATGGTGGATTTGGGAGATTTTCTCAATTTAAAATCTTCCCCGTGACCAGTGCGTCTGTCTAAAATGATTCGGTGCTAGTGGCAAGCTACCCTAATGGCCTGAGCACGACCAACGCGGCCCCGATAGCTTGAAATCGCACTGGTCGCATGCGATTTTAAGTTTTGAAAACTCCCCCCCTAAAATCCCTAATTATATAAACTAAATGACAAATGAATAGAATGAAAATTAAAAGGAGGTTTAGAGCTCTTACCTGGCGCAGACAGATCGATGAATGATGTCCCTAATCGGCCACACCGTTATTTTGAAATTTCGAGGGAAGATGGACAAAATGCTCTTCTCAAAATGAAAAGGTAAAAATTATTTTTTTTTTTGGTCTATTTATATATACATATATTTTAAATCGCCAATATTTTATTATTTTTCCTCGATATCTATGATTTTTGTTGTTTATTTGCAGTATGGGACTTTCACACTACTGATGATCATTTCCAATGCAAACAAGTTGAATTTTATCTCTTTTTTGGGCTCGTTAAACGTTTACGAAAAAGGAAACCACATGGAGTCAACTTTTAGCTCTTTTCTTACTCTCGAAAAATGAAAATATTGTCAATTATTTGTCATTTCAAACTCATTAAAATGAATGAATTGACGTGATCTCGGTATACGTTTACCCCATTTTTAGGTTGAGGTTTACTATTTACGAAAAAGGAATACCTTGATCAAACATGGTCAAGAGATTCTCTTAGACATAGTTTTCTACCTTTTTAGATTCGAGAGATGACTTATGAAAAGGGACATGATGGAGTTTCCTTTATACTTATTTTCAAACTCCTTAAACATGAAAATTTACCGAGTTTACCTTTCGTTGGACTCATTAAAGATTAAACGACGAAAGACTTGTCACCATGACGAGACTGAGTTCCTCCTTCCTAGAGCTCCTTAAACATACTAGGATGGATTCATTCGAAGAATTAAATTATATGCTCATCATATGCTATCCCCTTCACGCTGGCTATAAAAAATAAATAGGTACTTGTTAGCAATAACAGGGGGAAATTGAAAGTAAACATCCTATGCATGTTTTGGGCAGCTTGTCCCTCTTGAACATGACGCTCATCTGAAATTTGTGTTGGGTTGGGGACATCCTACATTTGTCACTTTACCTCCATGGGTTTGGGAAATCCTTTTGCCTCTTATTTGATTACCAATTTTTTCAACATGGCCTTTAATCCTATTTGAGTCAAATGTTGCCACACTCTAGAGTCGTTTCACCAATATGTTCAAGAGAAGTCCTTTTTGTCAAACACCTTCTAGATATCTGACCTCCTCTATTAAAATCCTAAATCATTCTTATCATCTTAAGATATATGTTGTTTCGTGTCGATGATGTGGTAATCCTTATGGCCCTCCTTCAACAAATCACTTCCTATCAACTTCAGCTCATTATCTGGGAAGGTGATTTAGAAACTTCTTTCAATACCTTGGAACTTGCATGCCTCAATGGAAAGTTCTTTATGTTCGATGACAGGTTCAAATCATTCACCTTCGATCAAAGGATTCTACAAGTGTTTGACTTCAACATGTCTATTCAGACTTGTAGATGATTTTATTGTACCTTGAGGTCCATCATCATTATTGGTGGTCTCTCTCGTGCATGTTAACGGTTTTCATCACTGACGGGTAATCAGGTGGTTTCTACCATGTTCGAAACCAACACATATATTCACATGGCTAGATTCATACATTGGGTTGATTGAGATCATGGTAAAGACCCTGGGTCACTCCTGATCTTTGGTCCACATTGCGAGGACTTATTGAGTAATCATGATTATATACATAATCCTATCTATACTGATGGTTGTGTCCATATCATGTATCCATTTCTATTATCTCTTTTAGACGTATGGTTGCGACTGTACCATGGGCTCATGTGTCATTTGATGCCTAGTGAAACATTATGTGGTTAGGCATATTTACACCATAGATATCATATGTTGTAAATGTTTGATTTGTCAGGTTCTCTAAAAGTGTTTTTTGTGCTTTTCCTTGGTTCATAAAGCATTTCAACCATCAGTCCTTATTTTGCCTTCATTCTTTAGGGGGCATCTAGTACACAGTAATTTATCACCATGCTCATTTTCCCATCCTTGATCCTGAAATGCCCCGTGATGAATCTTGTGCAATGTTTCCATCATCAAGAAATATGATAACATATCCCCTTGAATATCCAAAGAATACTTCCTTGAAATATTCCTGAAGAAAATTGGTCAAATTCCTATTTTCCTAGGTCAACTCCCTTCCTAGTGATATGACTGCGCTGATGTCCTTATCCCAGTTCTGGCCCAGTCATGTCAATGCCCTAATTTCTTAGTGTAATAGTCCAAAAATTTAGCCTTAAGCTAAATGGAATATTATAGTTTGTTTTATCACTAGGTAGGTGAATAAATGGGTAGGAAGGCCCATAAGTCTCCTAAGCATCAATAAAAACACTTCAAGTGTGGAAGGAGACTTTTTAGCAGCTAAATAAAGGACCTCCAAGTGTGAACAAGGGCTGGACCATGTTGATTCAGTCAAATTTGACCAAGTCAACAGTGCTGTCATAGAGGAGTGGAGATTATAATAACGCAGTTTTGGAGGGAGATGGATCTCATGAAGGAAATGACCTAATTGAGTGGGGCCAAGGGCAAGAAAAATCATATTCTATTTAAGGAAGAGGATGGCATCCATTTTAGCTCATGTTTTAGATTATTATTTTGATATTCGTCTGCTTAGACTATTGCTTCCTCTTGTTGTTTAGTAGGCTCGCTGTGCTGTTTAGCACCGGGTGTTCCCGAGCGGGAATCCCACCTCTTTCCTTGAGAGGCATCTTGGAAGATTATGGTATTCATTTCCACATTCAGTTTTTCAGGCCAAGCTACAGCTTCTTGATCAGCGCACTTTCTGCAGGTTATTGTGCTGCGTTGCAGGGTGCAGCAGTGGAGGGGTTAGAATGCCACTTTCTGAGCTAGTTTCTCGTAGGAGGAAGGTTTCCTTCTCTTGGGAGATCTGTTTGGAGAGTTCTTGAGCAAATTTCAGATATTTGGCACTAGGCCATATATTTCCCATCATTTCCAGTGTTTTTCCAGCTGGGAATTGTGTTATTTTGGAGGGCAGCTTCAGTGGCAGATCTTGTGTTTTATTTGCAGTGTTTTCTTGTGATTGAGGGGTTCATCCTTTCATGGGAGGATACCTTTGAGGGGATCAACATAAGATCTATTATAAGTCATCATTCTACACTCTTTTTCTTTAGTTTTTTAGTTTATCTTCAGCCATTGGGCTTTAGATCCCATCTTGTATAGAGTGTATTTATGAAAACCCTTTGTCGGGTTCTTTGTAGGAGTTGGTATTCAGCATAGATCTGTATTAGGAATATATTTTGAGGCTTATAATAGCCCTACATATTTTGTACATCATTTTTCTATATCAGTGTGTTTTTAATTGCATTTTAGCAGTCTCTGGCATTCTTGTATTGTGACAACAACTCATTGTGGAGTGATTTCTTATGAGAGGCTTGTTCCTTCATTGTATATCATTCATGCCTCACTATTATGTATTGATTTTCTGATATAATACATGATGTTATGTCTCCATATTGGTCTCCAATGATTATGATTTGATTTACACTGCTAATTTCAATTTTGTGTTCATGTATTGTTGCATTCCCATTTTTGGATACTACAGTGGTATCAGAGCATAATCTTGGCTCAGCCTGTGGATATTAGCCATTATTCTATCAGGAGAAGAAGATATGTATAGAAAGGAAAAAGGGAAGACTCCATTATTTGGAGGAAGAAGGGAAGAGAATCTCTCAAAGCTTCTTTCTAAATCTATACAGAGCATTAAATGAGATCTCAAGAAAATGAGAAGGGAGAGGGAATCTCCAAAGGAGTTTGTATCTAGAGCCAGATCTAGATTTGCACATGATAGGTGTGAGCATGCAGCTACACCCTATCATGCACAACGCAGTCAAATGCCTAGATCTACCATGAGAGATTTGAAAGAAGATGAAATTCCAAGGAGGGAAACTCTTAGCAATTTTCTACAAGAGTATGAATCTCAAACTAAGAAGTTTAGAGATCGTATCACTTTCCAAGAGCTTTGCAAGATCAAGGTGGAGAGGATCAAGCAACATGACATGGATAGATTTTCTCTATCTACTTTTGATGGATCACCAACATGTTTAGCCAAAGCTTGGGTGGAGGAGCTACACACCTATTTGCAGCAGCATCAAGTTTCTGAAGATGAAACCATCAAAGTTGCAGTGCTGCATTTTGAAGGTAAGGCCTATTCTTGGTGGATATTTGAGTCATTTTCATTAATAAATTCAAATAATTCTTCTTATGCAATTTTCACTAAGAGATTACTGGAAAGGTTTGATGGAAAACATTCTGAAACATCATTGGTGGAACTAAACAAACCAAAACCAACAAACGCTTTGCATGTGTTGGAAGAACCTATAAACTCAAACCCACTTTAGAAAATTGTTGGAAAAGCTCACATCTTGCATAAAACCTTGCTAGAGGCAAGATCTCTGTCTCATATCTTTGGACAAGAGGGCATGAAGTTTCATTTTTCAAAGGAGGATCCTCTTATTGAGCAGGTGACTCCCATTCATATTGAAGAGGAAGAGAAGGATGGGAGCAACAACACTGTCACATCTAGAGCATATCTAGTCCCTCATTCATAGGAAGGAGGAGCACATTCTCCAATAGGAGGAATTCTTGTATCATTGCAAGAAATTCCCCAGGATGTCACATATGGAAGACAAAGCACAATCAATGAGTAGCATGATTGTGAGACATTGCAGATGGAAGGATAAGGTAGGGAGGAAGGTCAGCATCACTTGATGAGGAACACACACCCCTATTTATTTCAGAGAGCTAATGCAAAGAAGAGGGAGACTGAATTTCACTATGAGGGCAAGGGAAAAGATTCCCATCCATATGTACAGTCTACTCTTGACATTGATGTCTCATTACATGGAGGCATTCCAGCCAGGAGGCCACCAGATCTGGAATTGGTAAGATACATCTTGCCATTTTGTTCACCACTCTTAGATTCTACAGGGGTGAAGACTGTGGGGGAGTCTAGTACAGCGCAAAGATTTTGGGATAGACTCAAGGAGGAGGGAAACATTCTCACATTTTCAGCATCACCCACTCTCACTATATGTACTGCGCTGACAGAAGTTGCTACAGTGATGGAGGATGGCACCTTCATGGTGCAAGAGAGCTGCTCCATGGATTTGGAGAAACAGAGGGTACTTCCTTTGAGGAAGGAATCCACCATACTTTGGAGTGGATGGAGGCCACTCATGCTCACATTGGCCAAGATCAGGAGGTCCTTTTTGGATAGTAGCTTCTCATGGGATACCCACTTCCAAAGGTCGCCACTACTATTTGAGCATTAATAGCTGCATGATGGGCATGGCAGCACTTTGGAGGATGACTTTGGCATGAGGGATGTTAAAGGAAAGGACAACAGCATGTGGGGAGCTTCACATTTCAGATCATCGGCGTTGTCTCTTAAGAGGATTGATCCATATTAGAGGACTCAACTCTTAGTAGAGTACTCCAAGGATCTTGGTGCTTGTAGGATACTTGATGACCCAGAGGGAGATGATAGATACATGGTGATTGGTGAGCTCATATATTCTTATGGTAGAATATTCTTGACTAGAGTTTCTGAGCTCAAGAGGAAGCTACTCCATGCATCACATGTGGACTTTCTTTCCATGCACTTAGATGCATTTCATACTTTGGTGGAAGAGTTCACTTGGGAGGGCATCCAGCAGGATATATATCAGCATATGGAGAGATGCATAGCCCAGATGGTGATGGATAGGACGTCACAGCTGTTTGTGCTCAACTTAGTGTTCCTAAAATGATTTCATTAATTGTCAACCAGGGCTAGTAAACAACTGAAGTGTGGTGCACTATATGTGCCTAGAAATTTTTTTCTCACTACATTGTGTTTAGTGTTTTATGATGTTTTTGGTTTTATGGTTTTATGTTGAAAAGGGAAAGAACTAAGTGCTGGTTAAAAGAAGCTATTGGTTCTATTAAAACATAACAAAGCCTAAACTATGGGTGGCAAACAACAAATGCAAAGCTTGATAATGACTTCATTGCAAGGAATTAAATCACAACATGAGCTTGAACTTATCCAATTCATTCATTAAAGATGTGTTGGAAGAGCTTGAGAAATGGACAAGTTAAGTGTAAATGAAGTTCTCCTAAATAAACAATCAACTCACAATATTACAAAAAAAATGATTATTTGTAACATAGTAAGGTTTCTATTCTAGATTAACCTATGATGTTGAAGTTACCCTATTATGCAACTTGACTTATCACTACTAGGCCTTATTCAGAAGTTTAGATATTTTCTAGAACAATGTTTGGGAAAAAGGCTGTAGGTGAATTTGTAAGAGATTTGCAGAATAATCAAAGCCTTAAACTGATATTACTGACCCCTGTTCATGTGATGATGTATCAATATAAATTCAGAACAAAAGTAAGTTGTAAATAATGAAGGCCGAGAGACTAATTTTGACAACTAGTACTACTTGAAATACAATGGGTAACACTAGGCTAGAACGCGGTCTATCAATCTTAAAATACAGTGACTACAACTAAACTAGAATGCCATTAATCTTTTCTTGAAACAAAATGAACTGAGACTGAACTAGAGTGCTACTAATCTACTTGAAGTACAGTGAACAGAGTTAAACTAGAATGCCATTATTAAACTTGAAATGTAGTGACAGAGCTGAACTAAATGCAATCAACCTCCGAAGTGTTATAACTAAATTAACATGTAGCTAGTCTATGGAATTCTACAGCCCATCTCGTTCAATATGAATGATATTTTGGAAGAGTTTGTAAAAACAAGTCTGGTTGTATTATTCAATGTAATAGAACATAAACATAAGATTTGAAAGAAAATACAACTAGGATCTAAGATACCACAACTGTTTCTTATTCATTGTTAATGATGTTTTGGAAGAGTTTGTAGGAGTAAGACCAACTATGAAACTTAGTGTAAACAAGCATAAATCATAAAATTCGAAAGGAAATGCAACTAAAATCTACAACACCACAGCTATGCCTTATTCATCGTGATGATATTTTGGAAGAGTTTATAAGAGTAAGTCTAGCTGTGATGATTAATGTAAACAAATATGAAACATAAACTTCAAAAACTTGCTTAAGCTAGAAATGAAAAATGAAACTAAAATACTTATCTAAGCCGTATAAACAAAGCTGCTCAGGTAGCAGGGGCCCTCTACCACCGGAGTAGCACGCAAAATATACTTCAAGATTGAATCAGTGCTTTCAATAAAATGATGCTTCTTCCATTAAAAGAGAAATTACTTCAAAACAAAGTGTTTTCGGACTTCTGAAATCTAGCAATTAAACACAAAATCTAACCTTGTCCCTCGGTTTCCCGAGCCATATTTATAACAAAATTACATAACTGTCTTGAGATAACCTAGGGATAATTGTCTTTTCAAATTAAAATCAAACTGGAACTCTGCTGGTGGTCTCGTAATATGATTAAGGACATCTGGATTGTCCTTGTCCTATTAGGAGTCTATCTCCTAGATTGAGTTCCCACGTGCATAACCACCTACAGAATTCCGTTCAAACTTTGTGGAGAGAAAAAAATGATGAGGGAATGATGTGGAATATGACCATATGTTTTTTTCTCTGAGATGACACCTGGAACCTGCGTAGACATGAAGACAGCTGCAGAATCGGCAACTAGCTACAAAATGTCTGCATTCTATAGCTAGATCTAGTTCAAAAAGTACTACAATGAAAAAATCATAAAAACATAGCAAGTTAGTCATGATATACATTCTTAAAGCAATTTTAATTAATTATATTGATCATTTGAGTCTGTGATTAATAATGGACAAAGGAAATGGAGTGGAATGTGGTGGAAGAAAGAACATCTTTGGAGCTCAACATACCCCCACTGCTAGGTTCTCGCATGTCCTCATGCAACTATTCCATGAACTCTGAGACCTCTGCAAGGACGTCCAACCCTCTTCTTCTGCTTTGCCTGGCAGTCAAAGGCCTTCTGGGCTTCCTTATGACTAACTTGAATCTCAAATTTGTGAGTGCCCTGGTTAACTTTTTATTTTTCTTCTTCAATTTTTCACTGGCCTTGTACAACTTTTGCATTTGTAGAGACAGAGTTGAATTCATATCAGTCTTCAGTTTAACCTGCTATCTCAGAATTTCATTCTCATTTTTGATATGTATGTTGAGTATTTCTAACTCATATTTATCTCTCCTTAGGATATCAACTGCAGATTTTGGTGGACTAGGAGTTCTGTCTCTACTTTATGAAGCTCTTTTCTCTAATGTCTCAACATAGTTGTAAATTTCTTGTTGTGTTGGGTCTATTTCAGGAGCTCCTTCATCAAAATCCTCCTCAGTAGGTGCTTCTTCATCCTCTATGTTTATGACTCCAGTTTTTCTAACCTTTGTTTTCTTTAGTATCCCTCTAAGTCTATGGCTCCGTCTTAGTTGAGATGGTCCTCCTTTCTCTCTGGCAAATTTTCTTATTATCCTCTCTTTCTTAAGCTGCTTCCTAATCTGAGCCAATTTCTCAAAAATCATTTCTTCACTACCTTCTTGTATTGTTTTACCAATTTCAGTTTTGGAGGTTTTCCATCTTCTGCTTCTTTTTGTAGGTTTGTCTTCAGGTGGAGGTTCCTTGGGTTCTTCAAAGTGATTTCTCACTAAGAACTCTTCCCAATTAACTCCCGTTTTTCTCAAATGATGTTCAATCAAAATTTTGACTAAACCATGGTGGTATAAGGTTGTTTCTAGAAATTGAACTCTCTTTTGAAAACTTGAGGCCATTTTCTTTAAACTATGAAGCAAGAAAAAGGGTAAATTGAGTTCTTCTTCTAAGAAATGCATTATCAACCGAATATGATAAACATAGAAGGTACCATATCTCCCTTCACAAGTGATGAATTTTTTCAAGATAAGCAACATGTTCCTCCATTTATTCTTTAGTGCGGAGCTAGGGATACCCTTTTTAAAAATGGAAACATCCATACCTGGTGACTTGAGTATCTGCTTCCATGTCTCGTTATGAAATTCTCTATTCTTGAACCACCTTTCTCCTTGTCTGGGCAATCCCGTTGCTTCTGCAATGAAGGCTTCCATAATGGTGAATTTAATATCTCCTATCTCGGCCTCAGCTCCATTGAAGGACCGTGCAAACATTTTAGTCACCTCTTTGTGAAAACCGCTGAATTTTTCAAAGAATTGCAACCACCCTGCTTGTTGTAACATTTCTCTGACTTGAGGATAACCTTCCAAGTAATTAGTTCCAACCAGTTCGGTCCTCACTATGAGACCCATAACTTCTCTTTCCAACCTTCAAATTATTGCTCCTCTATTCACGGTGACAATGGCTGTTACAGAGATGTTTTTGCCCCACAGATGTTTCCTCTGTTTTACAGACTAAAATGGTTAAGAGTTGGCTACGGGAAAGAATGATATGGAGTGATTATGGAATGAATATAATGAGGTGAGGATGATGTATATGAGTTGAAAGATATCACGGAAGAAAAGACCGCGGAGATATTTTGTAATGAATTCAAAATCATCATTAAATGCTTTGGCTTATTGACGTGACTAATCCAATCACTTCAGCACTTTAACCGTTTAAATTTTTAAATGATGATCGGATATGGGATTTGAAATGGTGGAATAGAAGGAGTTTTATCCAAAGTTTCTACGGGAGGTTTGTTAGGCATGATCAAAAAAATTAATTAAAACAACTTTTTGAATTATTCATAACTTAACTATACTAAAATTTTTCATGATATGTCATTATAATCAGAACTTTTACCTTTGCCTTTCCTCTGATTTTTGTGATCTTTATATGCTTTGTTCTCCCTCGAAAATCATTACTTTTTGAGTCTTCATAAATCCCTTGATTTTGCTTGTTGTCATGGATATGCAGGATCATTTTATTGCAGATCAGGTGATTACTGGACAGTGCTTTCAGGATCTCTGGCTGCAGAATGTCTGTCTGGCTGCAGAATGTCTGACTGGCTGCAGAATGTCTAACTGGCTGCAGAATGTCTAACTGATTGCAGAATGTACCTGTAGAAGACTTGAAACATGAAATGGAATGGTTTGGAGCATGAATGAAATGTTGAATGGAATGAGTGAAGATGGATAATACAATATGGTGTAATGGAATATGAATGAAGTGAATAATGGAGTGGAATGGATCACAACTTATGAAATGGAGTGAAGTATGAGAAGTGGCCTGCAATTCATGATATGTATTATTCAATTGCAGTAAAACATAAAACTTAAAAATATGGGATGGAAATGAGGTGAACTATGGGGTTAAATGAATGAAGTGTGGATGAATGAATGAAATGGAGTATGGATGAATGAATGAAACAGAATATGGATGGATGAAATGAGATGGACCATAAGTGAAATGGATCTACACTTATGATTTTGTAACAACTGCTTGCAGAAAAAGAACAAATTTGAAAAGCTAAAGTGTCAGAAAGATTCTGATTTTCACTCTACCTTTTCTGTATAAACATGCTAATCAGTGATTAGTTTTCATGTTTATACTTTTTTTTTTTCAATAAAATGATTTCAGAAAATTCAATTAAGTTGATGAAGAATAAATATTCTTCTTCATTAACTTCACATCACTGTTTTCCTAGAACTTCTTGACAAATTCTTCTCTTGAAAGTGGCTTATGATACAGCTTCAATCTATGACCATTCACAAGAAAAGTGACCTCTTCTTCATCTATTGTCCTGATTTTTATTGCCCCATTGTCAAAAAATTTCACAATTTCATATGGTCCAAGCCAATGTGTTTGGAATTTACCTTGAAAATCTTTGAACTTTGAATCAAACAAGAGAGCCCAGTCACCTTCTTTGAACTTCTTTTCCTTGATGTACTTATCATGCCATCTAGTCCTTTGTTGTTGGACTATACTTGTTTTCTGAACTGCATCTTGTATGATCTCATCCAATTCATTAATCTGCTCCAATCTGTGCTTTTGTGCCTCTGTTAGATCAAGTCCTAGCTGAACTGCCATTTTGAAAGTTTGAATCTGGACCTCTATGGGAAACAAAACTTGCTTTCCATAAACAATTTCATAAGGAGTATGACATGTTGTGCTTCTCCATGTAGTTCTATAGGCCCACAAGGCTTCAGGAAGCCTATCTTCCCAATCTCTTCTATGTAAATGAACAGTCTTTGTTAGGATCCCTTCAATGACCTTATTAGTAGATTCCACTTGACCATTTTCTTATGGATGATAGGGAGTAGATTTTCTGTGTCTGATTCTGTACCTCTCCATCATTTGTTCCACTAGCCTTGATGTGAATTGAGCTCCTTGATCTGTAACAATTTCCCTTGGGACACCAAAACGAGTAAAAATATCCTCAAAAAGAAAATTAACTACATATGCTTTAGTAGCAAAAAGTAATGGCTTGGCCTCTACCCATTTGGTAACATAATCAGTGCAAACTAATATTTATTTCTTTTGTCTTGATGGAGGACTAATAGGTCCTACAAAATCCAAAGCCCATTTTTCAAAAGGTTTACTATGTACCTGAGGTTGTAATGGCATCTCACTTAAAGGAGAAGGTTTCCCTACCCTTTGGCAACTGTCACACCTTTTGACATACTCTTTAGCATCTTTAAAAAGGGATGGCCAATAGTATCCTAAATGAAGGACCTTATAAGTTGTCCTCTTATCAGCAAAGTGTCTGCCACAAGGTTCATCATGACATGCCTTGAGGATCTCAAGCATCTCATCTTCCCGAACACATCTTCTAATGATAAAATCTGGACCTGTTTTGTATAACTCATTAGCAACCCATGAATATTTTGCACTGTCATAAATGATATTTCTTTTGTCTCTTGCATTCATTATTGAAGGAAATTTCCCCGAAACTAAATAATTAGCAATGTCAGCAAACCAAGGAGTTTGAGTAGAAATTGCAAAAAGATATTCATCAGGGAATTGATCTTCAACTGGAGTATTGTCTTTGATGTTTTGGAGTCTAGATAGGAAATTAGCTACTGTGTTTTGTTTTCCAGGCCTATCTAGAATGGTAATGTTGAATTCTTGTAAAATCAATAACCATCTTATGACTCTGCCATTAGTAATTGATTTGTTCATTAGGTATCTAATTGCAGAATGATCTGTGTGAACAAAAGTTTCATAGCCTGTTATATAGTGTCTGAATTTGTTTATGGCATGAACAACAGCTAAAAACTCTTTTTCAGTTACAGTATAGTTTAACTCTAAAGGAGTCAAATTTTTACTGGTATAGTAGATGGCATAAGGAATCAGGTCTTTTTGTCCCAATACTGCTCCTAGAGCTGTATCTGAGGCATCTGTTGAAATATGAAAAGGTAATTTCCAGTTAGGTCCCCTTAAAATAGGTGCTTCAGAAATTTTCGTTTTCAGGGTCTCAAAGGCTAACTGGAAATCAGAATTCCATTTGAATTCACAGTCTTTGGTAAGTAATTTGAAGAGTGGAGATGTTATCTTGGTGAAGTTTTCTATAAATATTCGATAATATCCTATAAATCCTAGAAAACTCCTAACATCTTTTTGACAACTTGAAATATATAAGTTAGAGATGACTTCAACTTTTGTCTCATCAACTCTAATCCCATCCCCTGAAATGTGATGTCCTAAAACAATTCCTTCAGTAAACATCATAAAACACTTCTCATGACTAAGTGAAAGATTTGCTTCTTTGCATATTTTTAAAACTTTTTCCAAGTTTTCTAAGGCTTCTTCAAATGTGTTTCCATAAACTGTGAAATCATCCATATATACCTCTATACAATCATGTATTAAATCCGAAAATATTCCTAATACTGGCCTTTGAAATTTTGCAGGTGCATTGCATAATCCAAATGGCAATACTCGGTAAGCATAGGTACCCCAAGGACAGGTAAATATGGTTTTGTCTTGATCCTCAAGTGCTACTTGAATTTGATTATAACCACAAAACCCATCTAGAAATGAGAAGTACTTTTTTCCAGCTAAGGTATCTAACACTTGATCTATGAAAGGTAGGGGAAAATGATCTTTAAGAGTAGCTTTGTTTAATTCTCGGTAGTCAATACATACCCTCCATTTACCATTTTTCTTTGGCACAATTACCAAAGGAGAAACCCACTGACTATCCGAAATAGGATAGATAAAGTTGACATTCAACAATTTCTGCAATTCTTCTTTAACAATCTCCCTAAGATTTGGATTCATCCGTCTTTGAGGTTGTCTGATTGGTTTACAATTTTCCTCTATGTAGATGTAATGAGTCCAAGTATTTGGGCTTATCCCTTTCATATCAGTGTACTCCCATGCATATGCGGAAGAATGTCTCTGTAAGATCTTGACTAGCTCTTCTTGTTGAGATTTTTCTAGGTTCTTGTTTATGTTTAAAGTTTTGCCTAGAAATATCTCACTTGTAGAGCTGCCAAATTTATCCATAGAATAAAGAGACATCTGTCTTGATGATAAAAACTCCATGTTGGATTCTTCTTGAAATTGTTCATGTTTTTATTCCGAAGAGGATTCAAAGTTTTCTAAAGTATTCAGAATTTGACTATCTTCACTAATTTCTGAAATTGTGAAGAGAGGTTGTAAGTCTTCTTCATCCTCTATCCATTGAGTATCATCTAAATCTTTAATTGTCCTTTCTGGAGGATACAAAGTGAATTTCTTAGTTAAACTACCATCATAGATATACATATCACCGGATCTACAACTAATGAAAGCATCAGTTGTAGCTAACCAAGGTCTTCCTAATATAATAGGATGCCCTCCTAGATTATTCGTAGGAGTTAGGATCATGAAATCCACAGGGTACTCCAAGGAATCTAGGGACACTGGAATGTCTTCAATTACCCCATCAGGTTTGATCACAGATCTGTCTGCTAATTGTAATAATGTGGGTGTAAAGAGAAGATTAGGAAGTTTCAGTTTATCCATGATTTGTCTACTCATGATATTGATTACTGCTCCTAAATCAATGAGTGTGTTTTGGATATCAATTCCATTGATGTGAATTTTAACAACTGGATTTCCTGGGTATAGATACTTTGGAATAGCAATCTTACCCATCATGATATCTGCTATTTTTCCTGCCAGTTGAATTTTCTTTGTCTCTCTTATTCTTTTTCTTGTTTTCTTCATGCTCAACTCCTTTATTGTCTTTGCTAAAATTGGAATTTCCTTCATAGCTTGTAATAATGGAATCTTAATACAGACATTTCTTAGCTCATCTAGGAAATCATAATTAGGCACCATAATTTTTTTTTCTACACCTCTATCAATTTGTAATCTTTCTGGAAAGGGAGGTGTAGGAGTGGATGTTGATGGCTGCTCTAATACAGGAGTTGAAATTATTGGTTCTTTTTGTTTTGGTTTTTCAATGTTTGGGTCTTGAAAAGACGTGTCTTCTTCAAGACTTTTATTTTCCCATATAGAATCTTCCTCAGAGTTGTCTTGTTCTTGTATGATCACAGAAGGTTTCCTCTTTTCAAGTATTCTTCCAGACCTAAGTTGAACATCACTAAGGTCTAGAGGAGTAATTAAATAATTTGGAAACTGTTGGCCTTCTATCATGTATGTATTCTGAGGATTTTTATTGTTGGGGTTTGGTATGGGTTGAGCAGGAAACTGATTTGATTTCTGAGGAAATGGTAATGGGAGTGGTTGATTTTGATGTTGTGGGTTGTGAGGATTCTGTTGAGGATTTTGTTGAGGATTTTGAGGAGAAAAATGTGGGTATGGTGGATAGGATGGTGGATATTGATAGTACTGGGAGTATCTTCCATAGGGATTTTGTGCTCCTTGTGCCCAAGCTTGAGATTGATTTTGAAATTGGGGCCAAGATTGTTGCCAAGAATTCCAATTTAGTGGAGGTTGATTATAAAATTGATCATGGAATCCTTGTGTTTGAGGTCCTTGCCAAGGCCTTCTAGAGACAAAATTGAGAGATTTTATGGAATTTGTAGGATTTTCCTCTTGAAAGACAACTGTAAGACCAGGAAGTGAAGGGCATCTCTTGGTTTCATGTTTTCTGAACAAATTACACAGGTCTCTACAACTTTTGCATCCAAAGGACATTCTCTCAAGGCATGCTTCTTTCTACATTTGGGACAAAAGATTGCTAAGGCATCAGATTCAGCTTTTTTCTTGTTTTTTAACTTAAGGGTGTCTATTTGTTCACTAAGACTCCCTAAGATGTCAGATTTGAATTCATCAAGCATATGCCCTATCTCTGCCCTACTTACTGTCCCAGAAGCAGACTTACTTGCCCATGCAAGAGTAGGGTCTCTTGGACCTTTTACAGTTTTGGATTTCTCTCTTGAAAGGTTTATACATAACTCAGATATTTCAGGTAATGTGAGCTGAGATATATCCCCTTTTCCCATCATGTTAAGAATATCCAACCATTCATCCCTAATTTTCTTCAACAAGAGAGCTTTTAAGGTGTCTTGATCTAAGTTCTCCATTTTTGCTCTTTTGATGTTGTAATGAAATCTCTCCAACAAATCTTCCATGTTTTCATCTTCTTTTTGTATCATCTTGAACACTTCCTCCTCATGGTTGACTGGCATACAATAATCCAAATACCTCTCTAGAAATGCTTGTTTCATATCTTCCCATGTCCTAATAGAACTGTTGATCAAACTCATAAACCACTTCAATGTTGCTCCTTTCAATGTTGAAGGAAATAGTTTAAGTTTTTGAGCATCTTGTAAGTAGTCATAAGTTCTACATAGGACTTCAAATTCAAATAGGAAGGTTTCAGGATCTTCAATTTTAAGTCCATAGAAGTTTGGAAGGACAGAGGGTGAAATGTTTTTCATAGTTGTATTGGTTTCTTCATCTACTATAGGAAACCCAAAAGAGTTTCCCATTTCTCTTCTACCTCTTCCTCTACTTCCTTCTCCTTCTGCACCTCTACCTCCTTCTCCTCTACCTCTACCTCTACCCCCTCCAAATAATGTGTGTTCTCCATTAAAGACTCCTCCTCCCCCTTCTTCTGCCATAGTTGATTCTTCTGTGGAAGTGGAAAAGTTTGTGTCTCTAGCAGGGATCCTTGAATCTTCTTCTAAGACAGGTTCAGTGGATGAAGTGGAAGGTCTTTCTAATGGAATATCTGATCTTAAGTCTTCTGGAAGTCTAGGATCAGTAAAGGATGGAATGTGGGTCTAAGTTGGAGGTGTGCTATCTCTTGGTCTGGGTGAAACAAGAGGTGTTCTAGGAATCAAGCTTCTGCTTCTTATGAATCTACCCCTTGAGTCTCTCTCTCTACAATATCATTTTTTTTTTTTTTTTTTTTTTGGAGTTAAGGAACAAGGCTACCTAGTTACACTTCCTCGGCAACAGTGCCAAAATGTTTGTGCTCAACTTAGTGTTCCTAAATTGAGTTCATTAATTGTCAACCAGGGCTAGTAAACTGTTGAAGTGTGGTGCACTATATGTGCCTAGGTATTTGTTTCTCACTACGTTGTGTTTAGTGTTTTATGGTTTTATGTTGAAAAGGGAAAGAACTAAGTGCTAGTGAAAAGAAACTATTGGTTCTATTAAAACAGAACAAAGCCTAAACTATGGGTGGCAAACATCAAATGCAAAGCTTGATAATGACTTCATTGCAAGGAAGTAAATCACAACATGAGCTTGAACTTATCCAATTCATTAATTAAATATGTGTTGGAAGAGCTTGAGAAATGGACAAGTTAAGTGCAAATGAAGTTCTCCTAAATAAAAAATCAACTCACAATATTACAAAAAAAATGATTATTTGTAACACAGTAAGGTTTCTATTCTAGATTAACCTATGATGTTGAAGTTACCCTATTCTGCAACTTGACGTATCACTACTAGGCCTTATTCAGAAGTTTAGAGATTTTCTAGAACAATGTTTGGGAAAAAGGCTATAGGTGAATTTGTAAAATATTTGCAGAATAATCAAAGCCTTAAACTGATATTACTGACCCCTGTTCATGTGATGATGTATCAATATAAATTCAGAACAAAAGTAAGTTGTAAATAATGAAGGTCGAGAGACTAATTTTGACAACTAGTACTACTTGAAATACAATGGATAACACTAGGCTAGAACGTGGTCTATCAATCTTAAAATACAGTGACTACAACTAAACTAGAATGCCATTAATATTTTCTTGAAACAAAATGAACTGAGACTGAACTAGAGTGCTACTAATCTACTTGAAGTACAGTGAACAGAGTTAAACTAGAATGCCATTATCAAAATTGAAATGTAGTGACAGAGCTGAACTAAATGCAATCAACCTCCGGAGTGTTATAACTAAATTAACATGCAGCTAGTCTATGGAATTCTACAGCCCATCTCATTCAATATGAATGATATTTTGGAAGAGTTTGTAAAAACAAGTCTGGCTGTATTATTCAATGCAATTGAACATAAACATAAGATTTGAAAGCAAATACAACTAGGATCTAAGATACCACAGCTGTTTCTTATTCATTGTTAATGATGTTTTGGAAGAGTTTGTAGGAATAAGACCGGTTATGACACTTAGAGTAAACAAGCATAAATCATTAAAATTCAAAAGGAAATGCAACTAAAATATACGACACCATAGCTATGCCTTATTCATCGTGATGATATTTTGGAAGAGTTTATAAGAGTAAGTCTAGCTGTGATGATTAATGTAAACAAATATGAAACATAAACTTCAAAAACTTGCTTAAGCTAGAAATGAAAAACGAGACTAAAATACTTATCTAAACCGTATGAACAAAGCTGCTCAGGTAGCAGGGGCCCTCTACCACCGGAGTAGCACGCAAAATCTACTTCAAGATTGACTCAGTGCTTTCAATAAAATGATGCTTCTTTCATTAAAAGAGAAATTACTTCAAAACAGAGTGTTTTCGGACTTCTGAAATCTAGCAATCAAACACAAAATCTAACCTTGTCCCTCGGTTTCCCGAGTCATATTTATAACAAAATTACATAACTGTCTTGAGATAACCTAGGGATAATTGTCTTTCCAAATTAAAATCAAACTAGAACTCTGATGGTGGTCTCGTAATATGATTAAGGACATCTGGACTGTTCTTGTCCTATTAGGACTCTATCTCCTATTTTGAGTTCCCACGTGCATAACCACCTACAGAATTCCGTTCAAACTTCGTGGAGAGAAAAAAATGATGAGGGAATGATGTGGAATATGACCATATGTGTTTTTCTCTGAGATGACACCTGGAACCTGCGTAGACATGAAGACAGCTGCAGAATCGACAACTAGCTACAGAATGTCTGCATTCTGTAGCTAGATCTAGTTCAAAAAGTACTACAATGACAAAATCATAAAAACATAGCAAGTTAGTCATGATATACATTCTTAAAGAAATTTTAATTAATTCTATTGATCATTTGAGCCTGTGATTAATAATGGACAAAGGAAATGGAGTGGAATGTGGTGGAAGAAAGAACATCTTTGGAGCTCAACAACAGCCACTTCCCTACTCCTTGGAGGTGAGGGAGAATTTCTGGTTGATCCATTTTAGCTCAAGGTCCCAAGTACATGGTGGAGAAGGTACAATTTCACATTATGTTTTGTACTTCTTTACTTTATATGAGTAGCATGTTGTACCAAAGAGGATTATCCCTTCTTTAATATTATATGATGATGTACTTAAAGCCACTTGCAGCATTGGGATTGGCTATTTTATTGGTGGTTTGTGGGGGAAGCCACATGATTCTTGGTGTGCACCATTGACACCACATTTTCCCTTCATTATTTTATCTTAAAGAATGATTGTGGTAGAAAACAAGTGGCTGGGAGAGCACTTGTTATTACTTTTTTTGATGTAGGCAAGGGATGCACTGCGTTGGTTCCATGTGAGGAACTATGACCCACCTCCTGGTTTTCATGTGGCAGCTTGTTTTCATTGGTTTTTTCTTCCATATTTTGGATATGTTCTTATGTTTATGGGAAGATTTGTTGGGAGAGTGGCACAAAGGCGGAAGATGCCCATTGGGAGTATGATTCTCCCTACTTTACATGATGCATGTTTTAGGAGAAGCAATGTGAAAGCCACGATTTCCAAACTACAACTCTTTTCTCCATGTGGGAAGAGCCATCTAGAGAGGTTGAGCTTTTGGAGGAGGCACTTCATGGCTTATTTTTTTGATGGGGTAGATTGGGCCATTCTTGGAGGCCATGATATTTCAGCCCAAGATCAGCAACAACCCCATACTTACCATAAATGGAGAGAGAAACCACTTGGGTGGGAGGATCCAATCTCTCCATCCAACCCCAACACATTGTATGAACCGGGGGTTGAGGATCTCTTTGATGAGCTACCTAGAATGGCTCATTTCATTTGGATGATAGCATGGGATTGGGATTTTCTCATTAGGAATGAGATTCCCTATGCTTTTCATAACTCCTACCTTGAGGAGGCCATTGGACAGCAAGAAGGTTTCCACTTACACCTTCCACCTTTTTATGATGTAAGCCATGTGGTTTTGCATACTTGGGAGGAAACATTGGAGGGAATTTTTATGGCAAATTATTTGAGCAGTGGTTGGGACTATTGATGAGGAAGCCACAAGAGGAGGAGGGGAGGAATTTTTATCTCCTTATACAGTTGCTTGAGGACAAGAAAAATTTTGGAGGGGAGGACTGTAATATTCCAAAAATTTAGCCTTAAGCTAAGTGGAATATTATAGTTTGTTTTATCACTAGGTAGGTGAATAAATGGTTAGGAAGGCCCATAAGTCTCCTAAGCAGCAATAAAAACACTTCAAGTGTGGAAAGAGACATTTTTAGAAGCTAAATAAAGCACCTCCAAGTGTGAACAGGGGCTAGACCATGTTGATTCAATCAACTTTGACCAAGTCAACAGCGCTGTCATGGAGGAGTGGAGATTAATTGAGGAATAACGCAGTTTTGGAGGGAGATGGATCTCATGAAGGAAATGACCTAATTGAGTGGGGCCAAGGGCAAGAAAGCTCATATTCTATTTAAGGAAGAGGATGGAAGCCATTTGAGCTCGTGTTTTATATTATTATTTTGAATTTGGTCTACTTAGACTATTGATTCCTCTTGTTGTTTCGCAGGGTTGTTGTGTTGTTTAGCACCGGGTGTTCCCGAGCGGGCATATCACCTATTTCCTTGAGAGGCCTCTTGGAATAGTATGGTATTCATTTCCACATTCATTTTTTCAGGCCAAGCTACAGCTTCTTCATCAGCGCAGTTTCTGCATGTTATTGTGTTGTGTTGCAGGGTGCAGTAGTGGAGGGGTTAGAATCCCACTTTCTGAGCTAGTTTCTCATAGGAGGAAGGTTTCCTTCTCTTGGGAGATATGTTTGGAAAGTTCTTGAGCACATTTCATATCTTTGGCACTAGGCCATATATTTCGCATCATTTTCAGTGTTGTTCCAGCTATAAATTGCGTTATTTTGGAGGGCATCTTCAATGGCAGATCTTGTGGTTTCTTTGCAGTGTTTCCTTGTGATTGAGGGGTTCATTCTTTCCTGGGAGGAGACATTTGAGGGGATAAACATCATATATATTATAATTCAGCCTTCTACACTCTTTTTCTTCATTTTTTCAGTGTATCTTTAGCCATTGGGCTTTATATCCCATCTTGTATAGAGTGTATTTATGAAAACCCTTTGTTGGGTTCGTTGTAGGAGTTGGTATTGAGCATAGATCTATATTAGGCATGTATTTTGAGGCTTATAATATCCCTACATATTATGTACATAATTTTACTGTAGCAGTGTGTTTTTAACTGTGCTGTAGCAGTCTCCAGCATTCTTGTATTGTGACAGCAACTCATTATGGAGTGATTTCTTATGGGAGGCTTGTTCCTTCATTGTATATGATTCATGCCTCACTATTATGTATTGATTTGCTTATATAATACATGATTTTATGTCTCCATATTGGTCTCCAATGATTATGAGTTTATTTACACTCCTACTTTCAATTTTTTGTTCATGTATTGTTGCATTCCCATTTTGGGATATTACACTTAGAAAACCACGATCATCCCCTTCCTAGCAGTGCTTCCTCAAATGGAGGAGAAGCTTTGACCTCTAGAAGCTCAAGGGTGGTGATTTTTTTGTTGAAAAGAGATGATAAGGTCTAGCTCTCTCATTTTGTAGCATTTCTCTCATCCATGGGGGATCATCCCTTAGAAAGTGGGCCTTCCCCCTCCTTTCATGGGCTCCCAACCTCCTTCTCCTTGCTATAAATTCACATCCTTCATTCCCCCAAGTTTATAGCTTGGTTGATCATTGTCAAACTCATATGAACTCTCATCCCTTTGCATGCTATCATTGTGATTAAGCCTAAATGCATGGGAGAATGAATGCTTTTGAGCTGGGTGAAGGACTCAAATTTTCACCTAAGGGCGCCTCCAACATGAAGGCCTGGTTATAAGCTCTCATTTTGTAATTTATCAATAATAACATATGATGTTTGATTTCTATATTTTTCTACATGATTATGAAAATATTTTGATACTCCTTCATCTACTAGATAGTTATTGTTTATGTTTATTAAATATTGTATCACGTTTTTTTTTTCTCCCGATCATCCACAGGTGTTCGTGTTCCATTAGTAGCAAGAAGCGGTCCTACAAGGATTGTGGAAGGTCACCATCAACGGATCCAAGAATAGCAATTGGAAAAAGGTATTTATGTCTCTTTCTCTTTGCATTGTAAGCATTAGTTAAGAAATTTTATGTTAGAAATAATCTCGTGTTGCTAGACCCACTCTAGGGCTAGAGAGATCACCTACATCCGCAGAGGGGATTTATCTTGACAATAACAGTCTATATTTATATCTCACTACACCAACCCCATACTTGAACACAATCTCTACAACCAAACTACTTCCTTTCTTGCATGAGTGGCTACCATGTATTCTACTTCTGTAGTTGAAATAGCCACTACAGACTGTCTTTTAATCATCCAAATTACTGCACCTCCAAATAGGCTAAACACATACCCACCTGTATATATGCTTCGGTATAGATCTCCAACCCAGTCTGCATCAACGAAACCATGGATGTCCAAAACTCTGTCCAATATTGGTCTTCCCTAGTAGCACAAACCATAATCGCTAGTGCCACGCAAATATCTGAAAACCCACTTCACTGTTGTCCAATGCTCTTTCCCTGGTTTTGACATAAACCTGCTTAATACTCTTGCTGCATGTGCAATTTCTTGTCTATTACATACCATTGAATACATCAGGCTACCCACTACACTTCCATATGGAACACGAGACATATCCTCCTCTTTTTCTTGTGTCTTGGGACACTGCTCAACAGATAGATTTACACCTACAAGAATAGGAACCTTCATCGGTTTACTATCTTGCACATTGAACCTCTGCAATATTGTCTCGACATACTTCCTCTGGTTTAACCAGAGCTTCCTCTTTGCCTGTTCTCTCTTAATTTTTCATGCCTAAAATATAGTTTGGAGCACCAAGATCCTTCATGTCGAATTTGGAGAACAATTGGGTATCCAAATCCTGGATAATTTATTTGTCATTTCCAACCAGCAACATATTATCCACATACAAGACCAAATAAATAACATGGTCTCCAATTAATTTAAAATACACACACTAATCCTCTTTTCTTCTGGTGAAGTTGTAGTGCCCCTTCTTGGTGAGATAACTTTGATGACACTTAGAGAGGGTGATTTTGATATAATGATATAATATTATGAATGACAGACTTATGTACATAATTATATGTTATAGACCTAGTTTGGGTCACCTGGTTGTTGTGTGCTTATGATAATATCTATGGTTTTTTTTATAAGAACTTATTTTGGTTAAGAGCATATTAGCTATGTTTTCTCTTTTGGTATCCTAGTTTTGACATTGGTGTATGACATGGATGGTGAACCAAGATTAGAACACATAGATCCATGGATGCACATGGTTATGTGGAACATATGTTTAATAATGATTTATGGATGATACATGATTTGCATGATTATATGTGTTTAATCTCGTACTAAGCATGATGTCGCAGGGGACTTGGTCATTGCCAACAAGGATGCTTGACTTATAAATGACTATGGAATTGTTGGGTGTGGAGCCTGATTATCTTGTTTACTTTGTATCATAGCATTGGACCCCTGTACCTTAAAAGGGGCGGCAACGCCACCCGTAATTAATTGCTGCCATGGGGGGTCTAGGGGGGGCGGCAGCGCTTTTCGGAGCCCCCCCTGGTGGGGGTTTTCGGGGGCAGTGCCCCCGAAGCTAAAAACAGATGTAAAACTGCCTTGTAAAAGTATAGTAATTTATAGTCAATCTGGGCCGTTCATTAGGCAAATGATCTGACGGTAGAATTTATGTTTAGATTAGGGTTTTTTTCCCTAGAAGGAAACCCCTCGCTTTTATGAGGGCATTGTATTGCGGCTGTGTATTGTATTTGTATTCTAGAAGCGAGAAACAGAGAGGGAGACTGTGAGAGAGAACAAAGGATATTACAGCAGATCTGCTGTAGGTTTTGTCTCTTCATTTTTGCTGGGTAATAGAAAGGAAGGACTAGCTGTTCGGGGTGGACGTAGCCCAAACTGGGTGAACCACGTATATCTGTGTCTCTCTGGTTTTATGTGTTTTGTGTGCTTTTATTTTCCGCATATTTTATGTGTTGCATTGCTCCATAATATATAATTTTATAACAACTGCATCGTGGAGCCGAAGGTATATTTACTGGATAAACTCGCAGAAAGAAGGGTTCCCTGCCCGAGTGGAGCACAGGAAGATGGTAAGTTTAGGATCGAGAAATTTAACGGCCAAAACTTCCCGTTGTGGAAGCTGTAGATGGAAGATTATCTGTATCAGAAAGATCTATACCTACCATTGAGCGGAAAAATAAAGAAGTCAACGGCCATGGCAGACGCAGAATGGAACATTCTTGATAGAAAGGCACTCATAACAGTACGATTGTGCCTTGCAGCATCAGTCGCCTTCAATATTTCGAAGGAAACAACAACAGAGGGTTTGATGCAGACGTTGGCGAAACTATATGAAAAACCCTCGGCCTAAAACAAGGTATTTCTTATGAAACGACTATTTAATATGAAGATGTCGGAAGGTGGATCTGTTGCAGATCATTTAAATGAATTTAATACAGTTACCAGTCAGTTAAGTTCTGTAGGGGTAAACTTTGATGATGAAGTTAGAGCTCTGTTATTCTTGTGCTCATTGCCATAGAGTTGGAATGGTTTAGTAATGGCCATTAGTAACTATGTCTCTGGATCTAGTACTTTAAAGTTTGATGATGTTGTTGGTGCTATCCTTAGCGAGGAAATGCGACGGAAAAGCTCCAGTGAGACATCAGGTAATGCTTTGAGTGCAGAGTCTAGGGGAAGAAGAATGGAAAGAGGAAAGAGCTCGGGATATCGCAGTAAATCAAGGAAAGGCAGATCCAATTCCAGATCGGGGATAGTATGCTGGAATTGCGGAAAGAAAGGACACCTAAAGAAAGACTGTAGATCTTGGAAGGGAAAAGAAGGAGACACATAGCAAGAAAACAATCATGAAGGAAATGTGACAGGTGATGTGTTACAAGATGCTTTGGTTCTTTCTTTCGAAAATGTTACTGATTCTTGGGTTGTAGATTTAGGGGCTTCATTCCATGCCACACCTGATAAGAAATATTTTCATGACTATGTTCAAGGAGATTTTGGACAAGTTCATTTGGGTGATGATAAACCCTGTAAAATTATTGGAATGGGTAAAGTTCTTGTAAAACAACAGAATGGAAACCAATGGCTACTAAAGGAGGTAAGGCATGTCTGATTTCAATAGGGCAGTTAAGCAGTGAAGGTTGTGTGACAACTTTCACAGATAAAACTTGGAAGGTCACCAAAGGAGCCCTGGTAATAGCAAAAGGCGAAAAGGTTGGTACATTGTATTTATGCAATGGTATTTCTAACTCTTTTAATGCTTTAACTTCCAAAGGAGCAGATGCAGCATTATGGCATCATAGGCTCGGACACATGAGTGAGAAGGGGATGAAGATTCTTCACTCAAGAAATTTGTTGCCAGGTTTGAAGAATGTTGATTTGGATTTCTGTGAAAATTGCATTTATGGAAAACAAAAAAGAGTCAGATTTCTCAGAGTTGGGAAAGAAAAGAAGAGCGAAAAATTGGAGCTTGTGCATACAGATGTATGGGGACCTACTCAGGTATCATCTCTCGATGGCTCTCGTTATTATGTTACTTTTATTGATGATGCAACTAGAAAAACATGGATTTATTGTATTCAGAATAAATCTGATGTATTTGATACTTTCAAGAAATGGAAAGCTTTGGTTGAGATTGAGACAGGAAAGAAGTTGAAGCGTCTCAGATTAGACAATGGAGGTGAATATTGCAGCAAAGAGTTTGATAGGTACTGTTCAGAGCATGGAATTCGTAGAGAGAAGACAGTTCCAAGAACACCACAAGAAAATAGTGTGTCAGAAAGGATGAACAGAACAATCATGGAGCGTGCAAGGTGCATGAGATTGCATGCAGGATTGCCTTTACAATTTTGGGTAGATGTTGTAGATACTGTTGTTTATCTAATAAACAGAGGGCCTTCAATTTCCTTGGATGGTGGTATTCCAGAGGAAGCATGGACAGGTAAAAAGGTAAACTACTCTTTTTTAAAGCCTTTTGGTTGTGAGGCCTTTGTCCATATTAATAAAGAAATTAGAACAAAGCTTGAGGCAAAATCAAAGAAATGTACCTTTATTGGATATGGTGCTAATGATTTTGGTTATCGCTTATATGATTATGAAAATCACAAAATCATTAGGAGCAGAGATGTAATATTCAATGAAAAGGTCTTGTATAAGAATCAGTTGCAGGAAAAGAAACAAGAAAAAGAAAGCAAGGAATACACGATTCTTGATGAGATAACTGAAAAAGTAAAGGGGGCGTTCCTGGTGACTTTAACACACATAAAGAACAGCACCTCAAACACCCGAAAGTGGTGTTAGAAGATCTACTAGAGCAAGTACCTCCTGAACGATACTTCCTTCATTATATTATTTATTGGCCGACCGATTCTCGGTGAACCTAACGTGTGGGTGAAGTAACACAAAGTTGAAAGTGTGAAGAAGTGAGCGAGCTGCGGAAGAAGATGAAAGATGGGACTCTTTATCGCATAACCAGACTACAGACTTTATCAAAGTTGTCACAGATAAAACTAAGTATTGTGTATCAAATGTTTGTTGAAAATAAGGAAGAAGATGGAAGAAAACAGAGGTACAAAGCTAGACTTGTGGTGAAGGGGTTTGCACAGAAGAAAGGTATTGATTTTGATGAAATATTTTCTCCTGTTGTTAAGATGACTTCAATCAGAACTATTTTAAGTCTTGTAGCAGCGGAAGATTTACATCTTGAACAGTTAGATGTAAAGACAATATTTCTCCATGGAGATTTGGAGGAAGAGATATACATGCAGCAACCAGAAGGATATGAGGTAAAAGGGAAAGAAAAATTGGTGTGCAGGTTAAAGAAGAGCTTGTATGGCTTAAAACAGGCTCCAAGGCAGTGGTATCTAAAATTTGACAAGTTTATGTCTGAACAAGGTTATACTAAATGTCACTCTGATCATTGTGTTTATCTAAAAAGGAAAAATGATGGCAGCTATATTATATTGTTATTGTATGTAGATGACATGCTTGTTGCAGGGTCTAACATGCAGGAAATAAATGTGCTCAAAAGAAATTTGGCAAATTCATTCGCAATGAAGGATTTGGGAGCTGCAAAACAAATCCTTGGTATGAGGATAACTAGAGACAGAAAAAATCGCAAATTAACACTGTCTCAGAATGAGTACATAGAAAAGGTGTTGAAAAGATTTAATATGCAGAATGCAAAACCAGTTAGTACACCTTTTGCTAGTCATTTCAAACTTAGTAAGGAGATGTGCCCAAAGACCCAAGAAGACATGGATTATATGTCTAAAGTTCCATATGCATCAGCAGTTGGAAGCTTAATGTATGCAATGGTCTGCACAAGGCCTAATATTGCACATGCAGTGGGAGTTGTAAGAAGGTACATGAATAATCCAGGAAAAGAACATTGGATGGCAGTAAAATGGATTCTCATATATTTGAGAGGTACCACAAATCAAGCATTATGCTTTGGTGGTTCAAACATTGCTCTACAGGGATATGTTGATGCAGATATGGCAGGTGACAGAGATAATAAGAGGAGCACTATAGGATATGTATTTACTGTAGGTGGAACAGCTGTCAGTTGGGTTTCAAAAATCCAAAGTGTTGTTGCACTTTCAACAACAGAAGCAGAGTATGTTGCTGCTACAGAGGCTAGTAAAGAAATGATTTGGTTACAAAGTTTTATGGATGAATTGGGTAAGAAGCATGATATGGGCACACTATACAGTGATAGCCAAAGTGCTATTCATCTTGCAAATAACTCAGCATTTCATTCCAGGACTAAACACATACATCTCAAGTACCATTTCATATGGTCAGCATTGGAAGATGGAGAGTTGAAGCTGGAAAAGATACACACTAGCCAGAATCCTGCAGATATGCTAACAAAAGTTGTAACCAGGGAGAAACTGAGAACATGCTCAGTTTCAATTGGTCTTCAAGGATGACGATGAAGATGAGAAATAGCCAGGTCCAAAGAGGAGTCATTGTCCAACAAATGAAGCAGCGGTGGAGTTGCTACAATCAGTCTCCAAGTGGGAGATTGTTGGGTGTGGAGCCTAATTATCTTGTTTACTTTGTATCACAGCATTGGACCCCTGTACCTTAAAAGGGGCGGCAACGCCGCCTGTAATTAATCACTGCCGTGGGGGGTCCAGGGGGAGCCCCCCCCCTGGCGGGGGTTTTCGGGGGCAGCGCCCCCGAAGCTAAAAACAGATGTAAAATTACCTTGTAAAAGTATAGTAATTTCTAGTCAATCTGGGCCGTTCATTAGGCAAATGATCTGACGGTAGAAGTTATTTTTAGATTAGGGTTTTTTTCCCTAGAAGGCAACCCCTCACTTTTATGAGGGCATTGTATTGTGGCTGTGCAATGTATGTGTATTCTCGGAGCGAGAAACAGAGAGGGAGACTGTGAGAGAGAACAGAGGATATTACAGCGGATTTGCTGTAGGTTTTGTCTCTTCATTTTTGCTAGATAATAGAAAGGAAGGACTGGCTGTTCGGGGTGGACGTAGCCCAAACTGGGTGAACCACGTATATCTGTGTCTCTCTGGTTTTATGTGTTTTGTGTGCTTTTATTTTCCGCATATTTTATGTGTTGCATTGCTCCATAATATATAATTTTCTAACAGGAATTCATTTCTCCAAAACCAAAATGACTATGGAATTCATGCACAATCCCTGATAAAATATGAATAAGTTAATTATGAAATTCATTTCATTCCTTTGATCTATGAGATTGTGATCTGTGCAGGTTTTGGAAGAAGACTTACCAAAGAACCATCAGATGGGTATGAGCTCACAATCAGTACCTTAAGGTGAAGCGTGGAGTTTCAAAGAAGAGTATATGAGAAGCCATGAAAATTAGGGCATGGAGTCCTAAATCCATGAAATATAAAGATGTGGAGTCTTGGATATATAATAAAATGATTAGGGTGCAGAGTCCTAAATCCATGAAAGATAAAGACATGGAGTCTTGGATCTATAATGAAATGTTTAGGGTGCGGAATCCTGAATATTTCAAAATAGCAAGGTGTGGAATCTTGAATCTTTAGAGTAGTTCAGGGTGTAGAGTCTTTAATATACTAAGGCACAGAGATGAATGTGATAGGGGTGTGGAAACCCTATTCTCCAGAAGAAAAATACCACTCATGGGAAGCTCGGGGATGAATTTCCTTAATAAAATCTCATTCCTAACAATTTTGGAGTGACTTTCTAAAAATAGAAAGTCATGTCTAGCATCTCAAGTATGACTTTCCAAAAATACTAAATCACCTCCAATCAATGGGTAATCAAGTATAATTGAAGGAAAAACACTTAACTTATCATTGATCAATCCTGATAGTTCAATGTTGACTTAATCCTCAATACTAGTAATATTATTAATATTATTGTTATCTTTTATGAAACTATTATATTATTATTAAAGGGAATTATATCTCCTCAATCACTTCACACCTCTCTGCTTGATGATTCTCATGGCTCTATGTAAATCTCTCTCTCTCTCTTTTAATAATACATTACACTCTCTTTTATGCACTCATCAAATAATGGCATATTCCTCTTACACTCATTAAAGACATGTCATAAAATATTCCTCTTACACTCTCTTTAATGCATATGTTACACTCTCCTTACCTAAGGAATGCATACCTCTCCTTAATGGCATGAGTTACACTCCTCTAAATGGAATACAAAGCATGCATATTACTCCTCTTTTATGACAAGAATTTGTTGCTCCTCCTATATATGTGTCTTATGTATTCTCACTTGAGAGAGGTGAATTATGATACCAAGTGTTGGAGAGATTTGAAAAATATTATGAGAGGGAGATACTTGGAGAGTAGCCAATTTGTTTTGAAATTAGTTTTAAATTCCTGGACTAAATTACTAATTAGCTCTACATGGTGGAGCTGACCATGAATGGTATTGGGAGGAAGTGAAAATTATATTTTTAGCTTGCCTTGGATATCTCTCTACTATTATATTTTGGTATTTTGTTGAGCTCATACAGCTTGAGGGTTCCAGGGAAAGAGGTTCTCCCTAGATATGGTTGGGTGGAAAACTAGATGGTCACAATGATTTGGTAAGGATATGCATCCTCCCATTGGAGCTGAAGCATATTCCCATCCTTTTAGACTTGTATAAATACACAACCATGTATGTTTATAAGAATTCTTGAAATTTCAGTTATTATTATTTTAAAGTGTTGTAAAACTTTCAATTTATTAGAACTGATACTTGTGAATTTTTATGAGATATTTATAGAGTTAATTATAAGCTATCCAATAATGAATGGTAGTTGTAGTTGAGCATGTACATGTAGGGGGGATTAAAACAAGAATGTGTTGCTAAAGTTTTTAAGTTCTGATCATAATGAAATTTTGTTCATAGCAAGTTTTCATGAGTTGATTAAAATATCATATCAACATAAATTTGTGTTTTATTTCTCCATGTACAGTTGTAGTTGAAGTTAGCACACTAAGTTTTTGACAAAATTGATAAATGAGGTAGTAGGAATTTTTTTTGTTGTTGTTTTAATAAATCGAATCCGTGAGTGCTTCTGTTGCTATTAAAATTAACATTAGGGGGTATCCATATCATAAGGACTTGTAACACCTCACTTGATTCCACAAAAACACTTTTCCAAACCCAAACCGTAAATCTAGGCGATATTGCAGATTGTTGCTGCCACTACGTGTGCCTATTGTCACGTTTTTGGCGAAAGAATAAGATGATTTATTCTTTGTTTTAATATTTTGTGATATGAAGATTTAATTTATAAATTTTATGAGCTAAATAGATTGAGGGAGAATCTTAGATTCACATCAAATTTCCTTAAGAGATTATGGCTTCCAAGTGTTTGACAAAATTCCTCAATGGTTTTAGATTGCTTGCATGATTGCAAAGTGTTTGTCAAAAGGCCTCAATGGTTGTAGATTGCATGTTTTCACAGTGTTTGTAAAAATACCTCAATGGATGTATCTTATAGATTGCATGCTTGCAAAGTGTTTGTCAAAACTTCAACTGATGTAGTTTTTGTGCATATAAATTGTTAGAGTAAATATCCTACTTACTGTAGATTTTATGTACTAGAAAAATTATTAATAAATTATTTAATGGATGTAGCTTCCTATGTCATCAAGTTGTATGAATGTGAAAATGAATCTAATGAATAGTTAAAGTGTGAATAGAGAATATGATAGTTGTTACTTTTATTATCTAAAGCTTTCATTTAAAAAAAAGGTTGTTGTTGGAAACAATTTTATGGTGACTAATTCTGTTGGATCTTGTGCAAGTGAGCATAAAAAGGGGTGCAATATTATGTTTTAATGGTTGTAGAAAATAACTAGTGTGCTCAATTTTGGTAATTCTATTGTTTTATTTGGCACTTTCAGAAGAATAGTATGCTTATGAATCGATAATAGTACTTACTCTTGCTGCAACATTCATTATACAACTTTCATGATTGAAGAATTGCCTTAATAATTGGGATTGAGAAATTTTTAATTGATGAGTTTGGAAATGTTGTTGGGTCAATATATTTTGCGATTCCATTTCATAAACAAGTCATATTTATTATATTTACTGATTAAGAGAGGCATATTCTTCCCTCAGTTACCTTGTTATAAGTAGGTTAATACTCATACACTTATATGTAAATTTTGTAATAAAATCATGATACTTTTGTGGTTATGATATCAAGAGTCAATAAGTGTAGCTTATTTAGCATAATCTAGTAAATTAGATAGGTTGATATAACTTAATGTTCGCACATGGAATTATGGTGGAGTTTATTCCCAATCTTACTTAGAGCTCATGTAAAAGTATGAAAAGAGAACATGGTATCAGCTTTTAAACTTGAAAGAAAATGTGTTTTGGAATTGGTTTTAAGGTAAATTTATCCCTCGCTTCTTATGTGAATGTCTTATATTGAAATAAATGAAGGAACATTATTACATGATAACTAAGTCAGTAATGGTACAAAAAAAAGAGTATTAGTGATTAATGTGACTGTTGGACAGATAAGTCGTTCTTGCGGACAAGACAGACCTCCCAAGTGTCCTACAGACAGCTAGCAACAAACAAACAAACAAAAAATATTTTATCTAGATAATATTCAATTCATTAATTAGCTACAACAGGGGTTTTGAAGACCTAGTTGTAGTCCAGTGCTATTCGTAATGATCTTCTTTCCAGTTGCTTGAAAGAGTCGTCTTCATAGATCTACAATGAAAAACATGGAAAAAATCAATAGCACCTGCATAGGATAAACTAATTCACGAATTATGTATCTATCAAGATGATCAAGGTATTCAATAAATAAGATAATTAATTAAATAACTCATTGATAAAACATGATAAACAAGCTACTTAATTAAAGAACTCATTGAGAAAATGGTATTCATCTGTATTATCTTTAATAAAGAAGAGCCTTACAACCGTGTCTGCCTTGATGTCGTACAGGCCTTTCTGGGGTCCGGAACAGGCATTTCCTTTACTCTGAAAAGCTTTGCACTCTCTCAGCTAAAATATACATGGGTGTGTAATCATTCCCACATAATGATCAGTTAAGAGAGTTTGAGTCTATACAGCATTTCTCCTCAAAAATTCTCAAATTCTAACTCACTAACTAACTCTTGAAACTGCACTATGGCTTTAATTTATAGGAAAATAGAGGAGGTTATGGTTCCACATAAGAAGGGATAGAATGCTCTTTTGAAGGGATTGAGCTCCATAAATCAAGGGTTAGGCTCCCATAATGGAGGAATGAATATACATGATAGGAGCAAACCTTCGACTGGATAATTGCTTCTAGAAGCTTCCAGATTTGACTGTAGGGATTCTAAATGTTACTTTCCACCTTCATTTTACCTTTTACATGGGTCCACACCCTTAATGAATAAAAATTGCGTTTAGCTCGGCATGCTTTAGAACAAAAAGGTGCGGCACCGTAGATAATGTTAAGAGAAATTGCGGTACAAGTGTTTTTAAGACTATTATGAGCTTTTCTCTCAATTTCAAGGCTTGATTTTAGGAACTTTGATGTTCTAGACTTCTAAGGGAGTAATATATGAGTAATCATGAACCCATATAGACACTAAAATGTCATGATGACAAATTTCAGTGTAACAAATTGCCCCTTAAAGTGCGAAATCTGAGAGCATTCGAAGAGTGATGTGCTTTATCATTTAAAGGATTAGCCTGTGGACACCCCAGTCGGAACCCTGTAAAAAAATTCAATGAAAAACATATATATATATATATATATATATATATATCATCACTAAGGTAGGAATTCCCATACTCAGATCAAAAACTAACTAAACTTGTTCTTGTACAGAAATGATTTTAATATTACATCAATATTGTAGACACAACATGGACGCAGCCATCTGTAATGAATAGTCTACTTCATAATGAATAATAAAAATCCTTGCAGCCTGGATGGTCGAAACTAGATCCAGGGTCTTGATTTCTGCAACCTGAACTAGTACGATTCTATCCATGTGATTGATTATGTCGAAGTCGAACATGGTAGAAACCACTTGATTACTAGTCAATGATGTGAATTGTTAACAAGTGTGAGAGAAACCACCAATAATGACAATGGATCTCAAAGTACTTAGTACAATCCATGAAATATGAATAAGTGATCTAAAGTCGAACATTTCACGGAATCGTTCGATCGAAGATCAATGATGTAACATGTCATCGAAGGTGAAAAACCTGCCATTAAGGCATGCAGATTCCAAGGTACTGACAGATTCTAGATCAACTTCCTAGATGATGAGTTGTCGTCGACAGAAAGTGAAATGTCATAAGCAAGCTCACGACACGAAACCATAGATCAAGTTTTGAAGAAAAATTTTCAAGGACTGACTCAGGGATGGTCAACACGAATGGAGACAAATGTTTGCAGATGAAAGGTTTGTTTGACTGTCCTCTTGAACACATAATGACACTGCAGATGGTTTGGTAACAGTTTCCCTAAGCTAATACCCAGAAACCATCTAAAAATTTTCAATGTGGTTTGATTAAATGATAGGCAAAGGATTTCCCAACCTAGATAGAAGTGTGACAAAAAGTTTCATGTTAAAGAGTGGTTTACTGCTTTTAAATCAAAGTGTAACAAATGGATTCGTTTTCTCTCTTTTCCCCCACCATTTCTGGCAAGTACCTCTTTATTTTTGACAAGCTTGAGGAGGATAACATTTGCTTGTTTATAAGCTCATCCTTCGGATGAGTCCAACTTAGTTTAAAATCGAACCCTAAGAAGGAGTGGTTCGTTCCTATTTGTAATCGACAGGTGCTTTACTGTTAAATTTTAACGAGTCCAATATAGGAGAAACTTGGTGTTTTTCAATTTTAGGGAGTCAGAAGAAAAAAATTAAGAAAACTCCATGGGTGTACTTTTTCGTAATTTTAGTCTCTCAGGCCCAAAAAAGGATAAAATAATGCGATAGAGAACTCTATTGACCATGATTAGTCAACATATACCTTTTTGTAAACAGTCCATTTCAGTCCGGAAAAGGGGTAAACGTATACTGAAGGGATGACTGTTCATTTCCTTTAACGAGTTCGAATAGTCAAGTACTCGGAAATGTTTTCATTTTTAGAGAGTCTGAAAAGGGTTTAAAAGAGAACTCCATCGTTTCACTTTTTCGTAAATTTTAAAGAGCCTGAAAAAGTGATAAAAGTATACTCTTTGTCAAAAATGACCATTTCACCTGAAAAATCTGGTATTCTGCAAAAAAACTCAAAAAATTAAATGTACCTATTTCCAATAATAAAAATATTTTGAAAAACCATCTTCTTAAAATGAAAATCAAATAAATTTAAATTTCATTTATTCGAAAAAACTTATAAAAAGTAGTTTTCCAAATTCATTTTTACCGTTTGAGTTCAGAGTGAAGATTTGAGAGCTTTTGGAAAAAAACACTTCAGAGAAGATTCCGAACAAACTGAATGTTCAAATCAAAATTCATCTGCTCCAAGTAATCCACATCCTCTTTTCCTTGCTTTTCATCTATTCATTTCCTTAATGTAGGGCTTAAAATTCATTTTTGGTGATCAGGAGATCAAGTCTCTTGTAGAAAAATGCTCAAAAATGAAGTTGCTCAGAATTGGTCCAAACTAGAACGAATGGAAAGAGCTCAGAAAAACGATCCTGTATACGTGAACGGCACTAAAAACTGACGTTGTATGACAAAGTTATTCAGCTTTGAAGTTTGCCAATTTCAGTTAAAAAATGGCTAATTTGACTTTATTAAAAAAAGAATATTCTGGGAATATTTCGTGGAATATTCCATAAAATATTCTACAGAATATTTCGCAGGCAGCCAATCACAGGGCACCACGTGGCCAGCCCGGAGACCGCCACGTGGCCGCAAGGTGGAACGAAAAGGCGTTTCAAAATTTTATGTGCACACGACAGGATTTGAACCCGAGTGGGCGCAGTAACAACCGAGCGGCCCAACCGTTGGAACATAGGGAGTGTTTATTAAACCATGGCAATGGAATTTTATTTAAACCTTACTGTTCATTTGGGCGGATAACACCATGGGTCATGGTCACGTGCATTCCGGCAAGAGTTTAATTTAATATATGGTTTGAACATTAATCAGCGCCGAACATAACTCAAAGTTTTAAAACGAATTTCGTTCAGTGTCGTCCTATGGACCTTATCCACCAGCCCTCCAATTCGGCGGCAAATTCGGCGATCCCCCCAATTTTAGCACCCGTCTCCATTTTTTTCGGGGCTATCTAGCAGTGTTCCACATTTAGTGGAGTTTTTCAAGGTGACACTGGGCAAACTTTAGTTAGTCATAAATTTGGCTAGGAAAGGCCTTTTGAAGCGAAATTTTTTTTGATTTGGGGGTATTGAAGCAATATGGAGCTGTTGGGACAGGCTGCAGAGCCATCAGGGCACTCTATCAGTGATTTTATTAGCGAATTTTCTTGTGGAGCCACTAGGGCTTGGTGAAAGATCAGCTGTATTGGACTATACTCATCCATTTGAGGTGAATGAATAGTCGATTTTTACTATTTTCAGTCCTCTGTTTCTGAATTTGCAGCTATTTTAGCCTTTTGAGGCTTTCTTCATAGTGTAATACTTCATTTTAACATTAATGAAAGAGGGAAAAGCCTATTTGGAGGCTTTTGGACCCAGCAGAGGTAGCCCAAGAGAGGGGTGAACTGCTTAAACAAATGCTTACTGTTATGCTGTGGATTTTTGCTACTATTTTCTAGATTTTTCTACATTAAACAATAACTTTTAATAAGTCAACTTTTCACAATGATACTTATACAGTGATCAAAACTCAATTGTTTCACTTCAAACCACATTACTTCCATTGCAGAATACTTGAACTTGCTTATTCACACATAAAATTTGGTTAATGAATACTTTGCAAACATAAAAAAATATTTTCATTGACAAATCGATTTAGTGTTTACCTTATATTTCTTTAGGCAAAGCCAGTAAGAGGGCCAGAAGCTTCTGGTTTCATCCTTTCTAGTAAAGTCGAAATAACCAGTAAAAGCCCCTACTGTCTATCTCTGTATAAGAAATATTTTGTTCACACATTTCAGATCATTTGGGGAGAAAATGTGTTCAAAATTCCACCCTCGTGGGTCCGCAGGTAAGACATACGACACCTGTGAACCTCGATATTTTTCTTACAAAGAAAAATGTCATGGCCCCACACTTCAAGCACAAAGCCCGTGCGGAGCTACGCACTGTCTCTGAACGAAAAGTGCGGGGGCGTCGTGAAGAATTTAGAAACATAATTTCTTTCCAAATTACCCAAAATTTCATTTTTTAAATGATTTTAATCTTTCATTTTTCTCATTGTAGGGTATTTGCAATGCTTATCTGGTGGGAACGTGAACATGAGGAGGTGGATGAAGCTGCAATGATTCATCCGCCTACATTACAAGTTTTAAGAGCATGCAGGCTAAAATTTTGGGCTATCAGTGGCATGAGAGCTCAATTAGACCTTCTCACTTGGTTGGTAAACAAGTGGGAAGTACAGGACCAGTGTTTTATGATTGGAGGCAACTAGCTCGAAATTGAGTTGGAGGACATATATTTTTTGACTAGTTTGTCTAAAAGAGGTGAACCACTTTCTCTATTTGGGGCTAGGCCAGGTGACCAGTCTATCGCTAGCCTGCAATTAGAGTTCTGCAATGATGAGGCCAATCCTAAAGACAAACGGATTGATATCAAAACTATCATCCGTCCTGAGTTAAAAGTGGTTTCATTTACCGTAGCCAAGTTATGTGGAAGCGTTGCTTTGCATGTTGCTACTGGATCTCAAATGCGGATTGCAGTAGATTATTTCCGAGGCACCATATTCAACTGGTGTGAGGCAGTGTTGGCTAACATCAAAGGCCAACTAACTAGAGCAAAGAATGGGAAGTTAAATAACTTCGGATATGGATCGATCATAGTTACTTTTTCTCTAGAGAAGATTCCTCTACTGGCCCCGCAACATGTTCCAGTTGATGCTGGTAGAGCTCAAAAGCCTCGGATGGTTCCATGGGTTTCTTTTATGGCCCGTCACAGCGAGGGTGGAGATATTGTTTGATTTCCCTCATCATACTTCCGTTGTCTAGAGCACCAACTCTTTGTGATATACGATTTTCCTTATGCGGGCATGGATTTCCACGATGACCGAGATATGCCACTTCCTCCAGGAGTTCACTGGGATGAGTCAGGAAAAAAATATTTTTGACATGCTCTAATTTCTATTTTTTATTTTGTTTTTTCAATCGTCCAAAACTGATAAAAAAAATTTCAAATGCAGATGTGGGTCCACGTCGACCAGTCACTCTCCGCCCCTTCAAGAGGAGGCAAAGGGATGCAGCTGCAGCAGTACCACCACCACAGGATCAGATAGCAGAGATCCTTACTGATTTGGAACACCATTTGGAGCAGCTGAATATGGACATCCCTGAGACTACCATAGACGACATTCTAGTTCGTTTGCAGAGATATGTCATTGGTGTTCCTGGACCATTCAGGAGATTCATGAGTAAAGTGGCACGAGATGTAGTATATTATCATGATCATTACCATGGATAGTGGATTATCGATTGTATAGAATCATATCATTTTTGTATCACTGTTTTCCCGATCATAAGGTGTTTTGAACCTATGATCGAGGACGATGTACTATTTTTTGAAACACTATTATATACTATGATATACTACTATTTCCAGTTACCTGTTCAAAATATTATCAAATTTTATTTACAGCTTTCATTATCACAAATTTATATTTATAACACTAGAAGCTATTGCATATACTAATGTGTTTAATATTCTTGGAATGTATTGATACTCAATATAATCAAATTCTCGTTCCAAGAGACGAATTTTCAAAAATAATATTAACAACACTGGATTTCTAATTGCATATACTCGATTTAATTGTAATAAAACGAGCTCAGAATCTAACCTAACAATCAAACTTTGAATTCCAAATGAAATGGATTCAGACAATAATTCAATAACTGCGCTATATTCTGCAATATTTTTTGTCGTTTGACCGAGGCTTACCCCATGCATAGATACTAACTCGTCAGTGGGTGAATAAATAACCCAGGCTGCGGAATAAATGTTCTATGTACTACGACAAGCACCATCAACAAAACCAATGTATGTTTGAAAAGATGTCGACATCTGCAATATCAAGAGTAATCCAGATAAGCAGGAATAATAGCAAAAGCACTCTTAAGCTAGGCACATGTTTCTAATCTACAGCACACTAGCTAAAACTAACTAATATATAGGAAATATCTTCACACAAAAATCAAGCGTAATATTTCTTCAGATAAAGCCCATTTTTGGGTTTGCCTAAATAAACTTTGTCAAAATCAATCAATTCATAGGCCCCTTTTCCAAGCTGTCGCTTGACAATATAAGGACCATGCCACATGGGTTTGAATTTCTCAGCCCCTAGCTTATCGTTAGCTTGATCATATAGCAAAACTAGGTCTCCTTCTGAAAAAATACGAGGTGTAACACTTCTATCATACTGAGTTTTCATTCATTTCGCATGAGTCTCGGTGGCTAATGCAGCGGTGCACCGATTCTCATCTAATTGAGCTAAGTACAAAAAGCATTTTTCCTCCTTAGAGGTAGTTGTTAGTAACTCTATGGCTAGTTTAAGTGACGATGTTTCGCATTCAATCGGTAATACCGCTTCTAAACCATAAACTAGTTGAAAAGGGGTAAAGTCTGTTGATGTTTTTGCCAAGGTCCAATATGCCCAAAGTGTTGAAAAAAGCATGGTATGCCAATTCGATTTATGAATTCCGATGATTCATTTGATCATGGTGACTAAAAATTTATTAATCACTTCAACCAGACCAGTAGCCTGCGGATAATAAGGTGTAGAACTTTAATGGCACAAGCCAAGTTGGTCAATTAGCTCAGTCATCATTATGTTTCAAAAATGACTCCCATGGTCAGTAATTATCGCTTGGGGTACACTGAAATGAGCAATCACATGATTTAACATGAAAGTAGCTGCATTTTTTCCATCTACGCTAAATGTAGGCATATCCTCAACCCACTTGGTAAAATAATCTACTGCTAGAATAATATACCCATGCCCCCCCGGTCGAGTGAGGGTTACATGTAATGAAGTCAATGCCCCATTTTTCGAAAGGACTGATAGAAATTATAGGGTGAAGAGGAGCGGGTGGTGCACGCATCTTTCAATAAAAAATTTGACAATTATGGCATTTTCAGACTGCATAAATACAATCTTGAAATAAGGACAGCCAAAAATAACCAGAACGCAATATATTTTGGGCAATGGCATACCCAGACATATGACCGCCACATGCTCTAGAGTGACATTCATTTAAAACCTTTTTGGCTTCTTCATGGGTGAGACAACATCAAAAAACAGAGTCTGCACCACAACAGTATAGTGTGTCGCCAACAATATGATATTGTTGAGACTGGAAACGGATTTTACGTCATTGTGATCGTGAAATTTCGGGCCAAAAAGATTGGGTCTAAAGATAAACAATTATATCTCCATACCAAGGATTAATGGTACTAATAAGAAACAAGGATTCGTCCGCGATCGGTTGTTCACCACAGTTTCTATATTAGTACTTGGGAAATCACACACAAGTTCAGCAAATATCAATGATTTCTTTGATTTTGATTTTCCAAATTCCAAGTCAAACTCCTATAGGATAACAATCCATTTGGAGTATTTTCCCAAACCAATTATTTGGTCAAAATATACATCATAGGGTTACAATCAGAAATCACTGTTGTTTTGTGTAAAAGTATGTAATGACGAAAACGTTGGATAGCTTGGACGACTGCCAAGGCCAATTTCTCCACATGTGAATATTTGATTTCAGTCGGATGAAATTAGGACTAAGATAGTAAATCGCATGTTCACTATTAAATTCATCTTCCTGAACTAAAACCATTCCTATCGTGGAATCGGATGCAGTGAGGTACAAAAAATAATCCTAGTTGTAATTGGGAGGATGCATTAACGGTGCATGGGTTAGCACGTTTTTAAGAGCATCAAAAGATCGATCAGCGATCTCATCCCAAAAGAAAGGAATATTCTATTTTAACAACCTGGTAAAACCTTTCGTTAACTCGGCATAGTTAGGAATGAATCGACGTAAAAATTTTGCTTTCCCTTGCAAACTTTAGAGTTGGCGAAGAGTAGAAAGAGGAGGTAATTTGATGATAGCCTCAACCTTCGATGGATCGACACGAATGCCTACCTTTGAGATAATAAATCCCAACAATCGTCCAGATTGTACACAAAAAACACATTTGTGAGGATTCAGATGAGTCTTATAATGCCTACATCGTATAAAAATGGCTTGTAAATGAGTGATATGATCTGCTCTGTCCAAGGAAAGAGCAAGAAAATCATCGAGGTAGGGTTGCACAATGTGTTTAATGTCATGAAATGCATCAAACATTTCCCTCTGAAAAGTGGTGCAAGTATTCTTAAGTCCAAACAGTAATTTGCGATAAGAAAAATTCCCCCATGGACAAATGAAAGTTGTTTTAGGTTTATCTACAAGGAGTATGTTGATTCGATTGTAACTGGAAAATCCATCCATGAACGAAAACATTTCACTTCCAGCACAATCGTCAATAATTTGATCGATATAAGGGGTTGGATAGTTGTATTTTGGACAAGCTCGATTTATATCCCTATAATCGATGCATAGTCGTATTGTTCCTTGTTTTTTATTGACAGGAACAATATTAGACACCCAATCTGTTAATGGAATTGGATAGATAAAACCTACACGAAGTAATTTTTCAACTTCTGCTTTAATAGCGGCATCTTTTCTCGGATGTATCTGACGTAATCTCTGTCTGATGGGTTTATCATCCGGGTATGCCTTAATTTCATGAACAACAATCGACGGATCGATTTCTGGCATTTCTTCAGATGACCAGATGAAAATTTCACAGAATTCCTGAAATAGGGCTTTATATGCTTGGATTTCATTTAGCGTAGAAGAAGCTCCTATATGAATGTTTTCAACAATTCCAAGTTTTACTACAATGTCAATGGGAACCGTTGTAGAAATTTTTTCTAAATTCAATTCAAAATCGGAAGATGAGATAGGATTATGAGGTTCTTTGACGTAGTTAGTAGTAAAAATAGAGGAAAAATTATTCTCAAAATGATCGAGATCAGGTAAAAACGAAGACCTATGATGTAGATCTTCCCATGGTAATTCATCGACAGACAAGAATTCACGAATTTTTTCATCAGTATTAAATACGTATTGATCAAGATCCGGAATTGATGTCGAAGCTGAGCTCGATATTGAAAATGACTCCTCATTGATCACATTCAATGGATCTGATGCAGTTGAAGGAGTATCAAAAAATGACTGTACAGTTTGATATGCTAACTCAAAAGGACTTAAAGGCATCGCGCCATCGAAAGAATCCAGTTCTGATTCTGAAGGTACTATCCAAGGATCATCAAAGGAAATAGTAATTGATGTAATCATATTGATATTAGCAATAGGAGGTTGTACGTTAGGAGCAGGTAAGGAGAATGTTCCCAATAAATAAGAATCTTTAATTAATCCTACCCCAACATCCTTATAAGGGATAGTCAATTTTCCGATATGTTGGATACTATCAGTAGAGGCTGGGTCGGATGAATAATATGAAAGCTGATCTATTTTAACGATCTTTCCTTTATGAGGAAACATGATGAGACGAAAAATCGATGATACAACAGTATTCATGCTGTAAGACCAACTGCGACACAGGAGAAGGTTGTAATCCACAGCGGCATCAACCACTTCCACATCCAGATTGACGGTTTTTCCTTCGACCTCTATTGGTAGATCCTGTAAAATACCATACGGCTAAAAACATCTTCCATCAAAAGCTTTGAGGATAGTCAGTGATTGATTAATTGTCAGAGAACAAAGTGATTTCCAACATTTTAACGACATAATACCTGTGGAAGCCCCTTCATCAACAATAGTATGAAAAATATGTTTGTTTTTTACTATTACCAGAATTTGAAAAGCCATTTGATGGGGTAGGCGGAGTGTAAAATTCTCTAAATCGAAGATCATGAGGTTCGAATCCTAGAGGTCTACAGCTCCTAAGGCTGACAATAGTAGTTTTCTTTGGCTGGGCATGATTGTAGCACTTCAAAAGCTAGCATTGCTGAAGGGGAAATTGCTAAGTCCTCAACAATATTGTAATTCTGAGTAGCTCTCGCATGTTGATTGAAAGCTAATTTACGAAGTACACCTTTAACAGGCGTTTTGATTACTAAGTCAGGATTTTGTTTCTCGATCTGTAGTGGATCAGAAACTGAGGGAGATGTAGTCGATGTCAGATTAGATGTTTCTACTTATTTACCATGATTTTTACTACCGTAATCTTGCGATCACGTTGCAACCATGAAAATATCCTCTAGCGTATTTGAGGAAGATCCAACCATATTACTATCTTGATTAGGAAAGGGATCCTTAAAGACAGCAGGTATGGGTGAACCCTTAATGAATTTCAATACCTCAGCTCTATGTGGACACTCTTTGGTAAAATGATCTTCATCACAAATGAGACAAGGATAACGAGGTTTTCATTTTTCGTCAGTTGGTTCAGTTTTATTGTTTTTATCTTTTGAAGATTTTTTCTTTTTATTCTTACCTTTCTTCTTACCACCAGTTTTAGCTTTGGTTGTAGATGATTCTAAAACATGAATATCGGTGGAAGTTTCAATGGAAGAATCTCCTTTCGGTGAATTGGGTAAAGTGATAATAGGAGAAGTCGTCTTGGAATATTTCTTCTTACTTTTACCAGTGCTAACAGAACCAATTACACCATTTGCGGCATGAGAGCCGGAAGGAGTTGTAGTTAATTGACTAGGTCTTGCTAAATCAGGGATTTTATCATACAAATTACCTGACTGGGTCTATACAAGGTCAAGGTACTGAGCCTGAGCAATGACTTGCTCTTCTGTAACAACGCCTCCTTTGGCCACATCTTCATTAATTTTGGGCAATAACAATTTAATAAACCATTTAGCCTGTTAGAGTCGGTCTGGTTATACCTCCGTCAGAGATCAAAAACTCTTTGTTGCATTTCATTATAGGTGTCTCATTCATCCAATCAGTTGCATTCCATTAGAAGCATAGATTGTCTGAAGGAAGGGTCTTGTTTCTCATTTTCCCTCATGTCATATATCTGCTGGTTTGTGTCTGGTCATTAAATTTCATCAAAATTCATCAAAGTCAATTTTACAGTCATTCATAGTCATGGATGGTATTTTGGTCAGCAAAGAGTCTTTTCAATCATTAGGTCTAGGGTTTCGTCTCCAAAAATTTCAAATAATGCCCAGCAGGCACATGAGGATGTTCCTAATAAGTTTTCATTCCAAAATTTTCATCATCAATAATGCTGAGAATGACTCTTCTTCAAAACTCTGTTTTGAAGAAGAAATCGTCAAATTTGTTTCTTGTAATAAATATGTATTTTTTAAGGTTTTTCAAGTTCTACAAATCTTCAGGTGCAACCCTGGTCTCCTTTGCTGAAATCACATGCCAAACATCCCTGCAAAAAATTGCCAGGAGTTTCATCATTTCAGCCAAAAATCAAAGTGGAAACAGGTAAAACAGAGTTTGTATTAAAAGTAAAAAAGTGCCAATTTCAAAACATTACAAAAGTGGGTCCTTGCAAAGAAAAAATCAAATCCATGTCTTTACAAAGATATTTCCAGGTTTATCAAGCCATTTGTATTCAAAAAGCATCAGAGGAAGTCGAGCTCAGTTGTGAAAAAACGAAACTGTTGGTTTGAAGGTGGATTGTCTCTGAAATACTTGCGCGGCGCACAGGAAGGAGGGCACGGCGCACATAGGCCGCGCGACGCATTGGGCCAAGTTTCACCGTTCAATTTTCAACCGGCGCGGCGCCGACAGGCCAAATTTATATCACTACTTCCCAAATTTTCAAATAACTTCAAATCTTTCGCTCCTATTTGTTCAAGTAAGTTTATACAATCGCTCTTGCTGGTGTTTGGTGTGGCTTCAAAGCTTGGTTGGAGAATTTGAATGGTGTAAACATAAACCCCATCTTTTTGACAAAGGCTGCTCCATAGGGTTTATATTTTAAATTTTAAAATTGGGTTTTGGTGCTGAACCCCTGTCATAGGCCACCATATTTTCCCTTTCCTCCACAGTTCTACCATAATTACAGTCTATTTCTATTCCCCTATGTTCCACAATCACTTATATCACTTGTCCCATTTTCCCTATTCCTAAACCCTAATATTCCCCATAACCATCACTCTCCCATATCATTTGCAAATATTCCTAGATTCCCAAACCTCACATCCCTCAATACAGTCAAGTGACTGTTATGGAATTCTAATTCTCCTTGAAAGTCCACTTTTCCCACTATTTTTGTTCACCACAGTCCCTTCATATTTTGACTCACATTTGGCAATTGGAGGCAAATACACCAAACTTTTATTTTAACCACATATATATCAGTATATACTTGTCATACACATTGCAACACCATGATAGAGACATATTCATCATATGAGCAAGACAGTGACTCTACTGCAGAGCTTAATGTACCAAGAAGGCCTCGTAAAGGGGGCAGACACGTCAGAGAAGAGCCCACTTCATTTACTCAATTGCAGGCCTACCCACTTGCAATGGCTTGCTTTCAGCAACAGTCATGTTTTCGATATTGTGAGATGATTGCTCAAACTCAGCATCATCGGGAGTTGGTTCTCCTATTTGTTTTACACTTGTGAGATGGTCAGGTTACCCTCGCTGGAGTAAATTTCACCTTGACACCAGAGACCATTTCGTAGGCAACAGGAATACCGAATATAGGTGAACAGTGGAACAAGAGACAGTAGCTGGACAAAGTGTATTATGAGCCATACATCAGGCCTGGCTATATGAGGCAGCTCAGCAGGGTGTTTCCTTTCAGATTCTTGAAGGAGTACTATGCACCATTAATGAAACTCATCATCAGATACTTCAGCTGTGAGGGCCGGTTCTCGCACCTTTATGCTTACCATATTCGATTATTGATGCATTTCACGAGAATGAGGATGATGAGCATTCCATATTTCATGTGTCGAAACATAGAGTGGATGACTACTCTTGTGCAAAAGAAGACTCCAGAGCAGCAGCATAACAGCATTTATCATTATGCGCTCATCAAGATCATTGTTGTACATCAGTTTGGATTGCAGGGCATTGCCTGGGAAGAGTTCATTTCCCGTGACTTTTTTACAGCCCCTCAGCCTCCTCCAGAGATTATTCATGGTGCGGATGAGCCTTCACATCAGTTTGAGGGTCCTGAGGCAGAGCCTATCAGTGTTCCAGTATGTGTTACCTATCATAGAGGCACCAGATCCTTATTTTCAGCATCAAGACGAGTACTATCTCCACCCGGGGTGGAAGGGGTCTCGTTACCTTCATCAGCAGCGCGAGTACTATCTCCACTTGGGGTGGAAGGGGTCTCGCCTTCGAAATCAACATAGGTACAGGGATAGGACAGAGGTAAGAGGCCTATGTAGGAGGGAGGCCCTTTAGGAGGTCAGGATGCTGATTTTACATTGATTGATGTGGACGTGAGTTCTCCAAACTCAAAACTAAGAGAAATCATTCAGGAGTAGAAAACTGAGATTATAACATTGACTGAGAAGTTCCAAAGAGCACAATGGATCACTAACTATCTGGAGCAGTGGAATAAGAAGTTAGAGGATCAGCAGACACTTATGGAGTTGCAAAACATCCACGAGAACCGGCAAGCTGCCCGAAGAAGCCCATCCGAGATGACACCTATCGAGCGGGAGATTGAGGTCGATCGAGAGACTTGGCTCGAAAGGGTCAACATCCATTTGGAGAAGCTCTTATAGAAATCAAACAAGGACAAGGACATGCTCAGACATATGAAGAACCACTATTGGGCCCGCACACATGTTTGCAAAGCGAGGATTAAGATCCTGAAGGCGAGGCTGAGGAGAGCACTGAAACGTCGGAAAAGGCCTGATCCACTCCAAATCTTGGCCGAAGCTTCTTTGGCTGAGCATGGAACTTGATGGGGGACCTTCACTCCAAATTTCAACAAATTTGGAGAAAATTTTGTCATTTTTGAGTTTTTGGTCACAAAACAGGTTTTCCTGCCCAACGCGTAGCGCCACCTTGCGCGCGCTTACGTTTGAGAGATCTTTTGGAGGAAAACTTGAAATTTTTGGATTTTTTATGAAAATTTATGCATGCTAAAGAATGGCCTAAGAATTTCATCAAGTTCTGGGTGGCATAAAGGGTGAAAAACACCTTGAAAATGGCCTTTCTGCCACCTTTTGCACACACTAGAACCAGTCTTGGGAGATTGACGTTTTTGAGGGGCCAATGACATCCAAATGCAGAAATTCCACTTGGGTTGGAAAGTAGACAGGTAGGGGTTTCCAACGAGCTATCATGAGCTCAATTTATACTTCAGGAAGTGCCTCAAACTCGGCTCCAAACTTGTGCTACGCATACATATTTTGAGCATGGCGCATAGAGGATTTTGGCCTCATCTTCACTCTTCAGCTCAGAATTTCGCCCAGTTTTGACTAGTTTCACTTTTTCATGTAACTATTGATCTACCTTGATGTAATTTTATGACCATGATGTAAATTTGGCACATTTTTACTTTTTCTAGAGGATTCATTCACTAAAAGGTGAAAATTAAATGAATGAATCAGTTTCCTACCATATAGAGGCAAGTTGTTTGATTGCCTAGATTTCAGTTCCTAGTTTAGAATTGGTTGAAACAACTCCTAGAAGGATGAGCTCGACCCCTAGAGGCATGGGAAGGGGTTAGTCTGGTCTATATTATGTATTTTCTGAGTCATTTTCAGGGTTGGATACTTGGGAAAAGTTTGGCACTTCATTGTACATACACTTCTGCATTTTTGGCAAAGGAAAGACCAGGGTTTTGCAGCACTTGTTGGGACCCTTGTGGCTCTGAGTTTTGATTATGTTTTTCTCCATGTAATTGTAAGTTCATTAATGTTTTATGTATGCCATTTCCCTTCTCTCTGCTTCTGAAAATTAAATAAATGAGTAACTAAGGTAGAATTCATTAGTTTGCTGGTGCTCTGCCTTAAAATTTTGTTTAGTTTTATGTGTTTTCATCTGTTTGAAGAGGATCCTTACAGCCTCTTTCCCTCTTTAGCTCCTCAGCAGTATTTTCTATCCATTCATTCAATCTAATACATCAAAGCCATTTCCTTCCCTGCCCCAACTCGAACTCTGCAAGAAATTGGCCTCATCCCCAAGCCCAAAACTGCCTTTCCCTTTTTCCAACAAAAACCCTTAAAAATCATTCCAAACTCCTTGATTCATATACCTAGCCTAAAATTAGCACTCATTTCAGTCATCTCAAGCCCTATTGATACATTTTTCCTGAGATTGACCCGGAGAGAGCCCTCTCCTGTTCTGGTAGGGCTAGCTACCAGACTGAGCGTGGTTTGGTGTTACCCTGAATCTTGCCTTCCTTTAGCCTAAGGTGGATTTAGGCAATAACATAGTGGTGACCATACTGGGAAATAAAATGGTTTGCTTGTTGGTGTTATTTGTTTTATAAGCTGCAGACAGAGCCTGAAGTTATGCCAGATAGCCTTCGAAACGCTCTTCCTTTGCATTAGCGAAAGTAGATAAACGTTGCTTCAGTCAATCTCCGATCTAGTTTGTAAACGTAACATCTGACTTGCAAGTTGCCCCAGTACATGTATCAAGTTAGATCTGATGGTTGATGGTGGACAACGATCAGACATAAGAAGGCTGAAATCATTCACCTGGCGACTTCATTCACTGAAAAATCCAGAAATCAATGCTTCATGGTGACTCCACTGCAGGAAGATCAATAGCTTTAAGATTTTCAAGATGGAACGGGTTGCCAGAATATATGCTCCCATGAGCCGAGATCACATCCCAGGTTTTCCAAATAAAATGCCCAAGATGGATTGGCTTCAGAATTTGCCTATGTTTAGAAATGTGGAAGGTAATGACACTGCTCTTCATCTAGTGAAATTTCACATTCATGTGCATAAATTAAAGATCGTTTTTCCTGAAGACTGTTTGATGAAAATTTTTATGGCTACTCTAGAAGATGAAGCCCAATCTTGGTATGAAAGTTTACCACCTGCTTCTATTTATTGTCTAAAGGATTTTCATACAATATTCTTTGAAAGGTATAAAGAATCTTGTCCATCCTTAATATTAGTGCAGAATTGTTGTGAACACGTTAGTAGTTTCATTGAAGATCTTGAGAATTTTTATGGGGATAATGAATTGATGGACGGAGAAATCATGGAAGCATTGTATGAAAATTTGTTTCAGAAGCACACAAAAATCTTAGAGGATACTTATCAAGATCAGCAGGTTGAAGATTTCCATATGGCTGAAGATGATGAAAGAAGAAGTTTTATTTCAGATCTGGTTGAAATAAAGGATGACACGCAGGAAAATGATGTTCCAATCTCAGATAGTGATGACGATAAATCAGATCGAGAGATAAATTGTGATGAGGAAAAACATGTTGTTCTGGATCTCATAAAAGAGAGTTGTATTGTTGAGGCTGCCTCAAATGAAAAAAACAGAGTTACAGACCTAAATGCTCTCATCCCACCAGAACTAGATCTTCACGAGGAGGTATTCCATTCCCTCTATGAAAAACAAGACGAGATCTTCGCTCAAGTAAGTGAAAAAATTTCCTTAGATGAATCGTTGGTAGATGATAGAAATGTCATATTTGAGTATCAAGAATCATCTGAAGTTTCTTTTCTTATGATTGATGAATGTAATGAGAAACATGATAATCTGGCTATTATATCATATGAAGATTATCAAAATAATATTCAGACTACAGAAGATCAGAACATTCAACACTGCCTTTCAGATTCTTCTTCATATGTCTCATGTTTTGAAATGTTTTTCCAAGAGGAGATCTGCTCATCTACTTGTTCAGAATTTTTTGAGGACCAGGAACATACTTTTACTAAAGTACATTATGAAGGAAGATCGGAATCAAAAGAAAAAGACACCTTGTTTCTTCAGCAGGAGGTAAATCTTCATGTTTTTCAGGATCCACTGGAAAATCTGTTGCAGTCAGCAGTGAAGGTGATTATTGCAGTATTTAGTGATGAAGGAGATCATGGTCAATTATGTTTTTGGATGCCTAATTACCGATATCTATTGTTGACCAAAAGATCTGATCAGGAGAATCAATCAAGGAGGCATCTGCTTGATTGGTTACATTGGAAAGCACACTACACATGATTGTACATATTCCATCAGCAAGCAGTTGGTTGTCATCATGATTTGAAACCCTCGAAATTTGATGGACTGCTGCCATTAAAAAGCTTTGTAAGTACTTGTTTTAGTTAAGTCAGTCATGAGTCATTTGCGAGTCAGTTTTCAGTCTTGTTATTAAGTTAGTTTGTAAATTAAGCCAAATACAGATTTCCAGTTTCTGAGTTTTTGACCTACTTGGCCCAATGGATGAAGGAATTTGGTCAGTTTCCAAAGATCCGTAGTTCTGCACCTCCCGCAGAGCTACCATCCCCATTGGAGCCAATGTTAGAGTCGGTCTGGTTATACCTCCGTCAGAGATCAAAAACTCTTTGTTGCATTTCATTGTAGGTGTCTCATTCATCCAATCAGTTGCATTCCATTAGAAGCATAGATTGTCTGACGGAAGGGTCTTGTTTCTCATTTTCCCTCATGTCATATATCTGCTGGTTTGTGTCTGATCATTAAAGTTCATCAAAATTCATCAAAGTCAATTTTACAGTCATTCATAGTCATGGATGGTCTTTTGGTCGGCAAAGAGTCTTTTCAGTCATTAGGTCTAGGGTTTCGTCTCCAAAAATGTCAAATAATGCCCAGCAGGCACATGAGGATGTTTCTAATAAGTTTTCATTCCAAAATTTTCATCATCAATAATGCTGAGAATGACTCTTCTTCAAAACTCTGTTTTGAAGAAGAAATCGTCAAATTTGTTTCTTGTAATAAATATGTAATTTTTAAGGTTTTTCAAGTTCTACAAATCTTCAGGCACAACCCTGGTCTCCTTTGCTGAAATCACATGCCAACCATCCCTACAAAAAATTGCCAGGAGTTTCATCATTTCAGCCAAAAATCAAAGTGGAAACAGGTAAAACAGAGTTTGTATTAAAAGTAAAAAAGTGCCAATTTCAAAACATTACAAAAGTGGGTCTTTGCAAAGAAAAAATTAAATCCACGTCTTTACAAAGATATTTCCAGGTTTATCAAGCCATTTGTATTCAAAAAGCATCAGAGGAAGTCGAGCTCAGTTGTGAAAAAATGAAACTGTTGGTTTGAAGGCGGATTTTCTCTGAAATACTTGCGTGACGCACAGGAAGGAGGGTGCGGTGCACATAGGCCGCACGGGGCATTGGGCCAAGTTTCACCGTTCAATTTTCAACCGGCGCGGAGCACAGAGCCGACAGGCCAAATTTATATCACTGCTTCCCAAATTTTCAAACAACTTCAAATCTTTCACTCCTATTTGTTCAAGTAAGTTTATATAATCGCTCTTGCTGGTGTTTGGTGTGGTTTCAAAGCTTGGTTGGAGAGTTTGAATGGTGTAAACATAAACCCCATCATTTTGACAAAGGTTTCTCCATAGGGTTTATATTTGAAGTTTTAAAATTGAGTTTTGGTGCTGAACCCCTGTCATAGGCCACCATATTTTCCCTTTCCTCCACAGTTCTACCATAATTATAGTCTATTTCTATTCCCCTATGTTCCAAAATCACTCATATCACTTGTCCCATTTTCCCTATTCCTAAACCCTACTATTCCCCATAACCATCACTCTCCCATATCATTTGCAAATATTCCTAGATTCCCAAACCTCACATCCCTCAATACAGTCAAGTGACTATTATGGCATTCTAATTCTCCTTGACAGTCCACTTTTTCCACTGTTTTTTTTCACCACAGTCCCTTCATATTTTGACTCAAATTTGGCAATTGGAGGCAAATACACCAAACTTTTATTTTCACCACATATATATCAGTATATAATTTTCATACACATTGCAGCACCATGACAGAGACAGATTCATCATATGAGCAAGACAGTGACTCTACTGCAGAGCTTAATGTACCAAGAAGGCCTCGTAAAGGGGGTAGACACGTCAGAGAAGAGCCCACTTCATTGACTCAATTGCAGGCCTGCCCACTTGCAATGGCTTGCTTTCAGCAACAGTCATGTTTTCGGTATTGTGAGATGATTTCTCAAACTCAGCATCATCAAGATTTGGTTCGCCTGTTTGTTTTACACTTACGAGATGGTCAGGTTACCCTCGCTGGAGTAAATTTCACCTTGACACCAGACACCATTTCGCAGGCAACAGGAATACCGAATATAGGTGAACAGTGGAACAAGAGACAGCAGCTGGACAAAGTGTATTATGAGCCATACATCAGGCCTGGCTATATGAGGCAGCTCAGCAGGGTGTTTCCTTTCAGATTATTGAAGGAGTCCTATGCGCCATTAATGAAACTCATCATCAGATACTTCAGCTGTGAGGGTCGGTTCTCGCGCCTTTATGCTTACCATATTTGATTATTGATGCATTTCACGAGATTGAGGATGCTAAGCATTCCATATTTCATGTGTCGAAACATAGAGCGGATGAATACTCTTGTGCAGAAGAAGACTCCAGAGCAGCAGCATAACAGCATTTATCATTATGCGCTCATCAACATCATTGCTGTACATCAGCTTGGATTGCAGGGCATTTCCTGGGAAGAGTTCATTTCCCGTGACTTCTTTACAGCCCCTCAGCCTCCTCCAGAGATTATTCATGGTGCGGGTGAGCCTTCACATCAATTTGAGGGTCCTGAGGCAGAGCCTATCAGTGTTCCAGTATGTGTTACCTATCAGAGAGGCACCAAAGCCTTATTTGCAGCAGCAAGACGAGTACTATCTCCACCCGGGGTGGAAGGGGTCTCGTTACCTTCATCAGCAGCGCGAGTACTATCTCCACTTGGGGTGGAAGGGGTCTCGCCTTTGACATCAGCACAGGTACAGGGACAGGACAGAGGTAAGAGGCCTATGCAGGAGGGAGGCCCTTCAGGAGGTCAGGATGCTGATTTTACATTGATTGATGTGGACGTGAGTTCTCCAAACTCAAAACTGAGAGAAATCATTCAGGAGCAGAAAACTGAGATCAGCACATTGACCGAGAAGTTGCAGAGAGCACAATGGATCATTAACTATCTGGAGCAACAGAATAAGCAGTTAGAGGATCAGTAGACACTTATGGAGTTACAAAACATCCGCGAGAACCGGCAAGCTGCCCGAAGAAGCCCATCCGAGATGACACCTATCGAGCGGGAGATTGAGGCCGATCGAGAGACTTGGCTCGAAAGGGTCAACATCCATTTGGAGAAGCTCTTAGAGAAATAAATCAAGGACAAGGACATGCTCAGACATATGAAGAACCACTATTGGGCCCGCACACATGTTTGCAAAGCGAGGATTAAGATCCTGAAGGCGAGGCTGAGGAGAGCACTGAAACGTCGGAAAAGGCCTGATCCACTCCAAATATTGGCCAAATCTTCTTTGGCTAAGCGTGGCACTTGATGGGGGACCTTCACTCCAAATTTCAGCAAATTTGGAGAAAATTTTGTCATTTTTGAGTTTTTGGTCACAAAACAGGTTTTCCTGCCCAATGCGTAGCGCCACCTTGCGCGCGCTTACGTTTGAGAGATCTTCTGGAGGAAAAGTTGACATTTTTGGATTTTTTATGAAAATTTATTCATGCTCAGGAATTTCCTAATAATTTCATCAAGTTCTGGGTGGCCTAAAGGGTGAAAAACACCTTGAAAATGGCCTTTCTGCCACCTTTTGCACACACAGGAACCAGTCTTGGGGGATTGAAGTTTTGGAGAGGAAAATGACATCCAAATGCAGAAATTCCACTTGGGTTGGAAATTAGACAGGTAGGGCTTTCCAACGAGCTATCATGAGCTCAATTTGGACTTCAGGAAGTGCCTCAAAATCAGCTCCAAACTTTTGCTACGCATACAGATTTTGAGCGCGGCACATAGAGGATTTTGGCCTCATTTTCACTCTTCAGCTCAGAATTTCACCCAGTTTTGACTAGTTTCACTTTTTCATGTAACTATTGATCTACCTTGATGTAATTTGATGACCATGATGTAAATTTTTCACATTTTTACTTGTTCTAGAGGATTCATTCACTAAAAGGTGAAAATTAAATGAATGAATCAGTTTCCTACCATATAGAGGCAAGTTGTTTGATTGCCTAGATTTCAGTTCCTAGTTTAGAATTGGTTGAAACAGCTCCTAGAAGGATGAGCTCGACCCCTAGAGGCATTGGAAGGGGTTAGGCTGGTCTATATTATGTATTTTCTGAGTCATTTCAGGGTTGGATACTTGGGAAAAGTTTGGCACTTCATTGTACATACACTTCTGCATTTTTGGCAAAGGAAAGACCAGGGTTTTGCAGCACTTGTTGGGATCCTTGTGGCTCTAAGTTTTGATGATGTTTTTCTCCATGTAATTTTAAGTTCATTAATGTTTTATGTATGCCATTTCCCTTCTCTCTACTTCTAAAAATTAAACAAATGAGTAACTAAGGTAGAATTCATTAGTTTACTGGTGCTCTGCCTTAAACTTTTGTTTAGCTTTATGTGTTTTCATCTGTTTGAAGAGGATCCTTGCAGCCTCTTGCCCTTTTCAGCTCCTCAGCAGTCTTTTCTATCCATTCATTCAATCTAAGACATCAAATCCATTGCCTTCCCTGCCCCAACTCAACCTCTGCAAGAAATTGGCCTCATCCCCAAGCCCAAAACTGCCTTTCCCTTTTTCCAACAAAAACCCTTAAAAATCATTCCAAACTCCTTGATTCATATACCTAGCCTAAAATTATCACTCATTTCAGTCATCTCAAGCCCTATTGATACATTTTTCCTGTGATTGACCCAGAGAGAGCCCTCTCCTGTTCTAGTAGGGCTAGCTACCAGACTGAGCGTGGTTTGGTGTTACCCTAAATCTCGCCTTCCTTCAGCCTAAGGTGGATTTAGGCAATAACACAGCCAAAATTTGATCTGGAATAAAGACCTTCACTAAATGCCTCCTACGTCTCCATTCATGAATGTGATCGGATATGTACGTAGACGTAGATTGTTTTAATGAAGTGAGAAATTCCATTCCATTTTTGTATCTGACAGGCAACTAAAAATGGGTTAAGAAAGAAGTAGCTAGTGCATTAAAATTATTAAAAGAGCCTTGTGGTAACTCAATATACCATTTGGCAGCTAGACCAATGAGATTTCTCTGAAAAAGACGCAGTCGAATCGAATCATCGATTAGTGAATTGGATGCACACCAGAGGTGATAAGTCATAACATGATTAGATGGGTCCTCTCCTGACTTACCCTCAAACTTTGGAATATCACTGGGCAACTTGTTAGGCATCGATGGCAAATACAGAAGATAAAAGATAGGATCGTTCGTAAGGCGTGATAGATCAGGTAAATCTAAAGTTGCTATAAACGGTAACCAATGGCTAGGGTCTTGATAACCTTGTGTGATCAAACCAGTTCCAGGAGGAGGATATCCAGGATATCCTGGAATTAGATGCGCATTGGGAATCATGAAACCTCATGGATAACCAGGATTAACGAAACCATACTAGGGTTGTTGAGGTATTTGATAAGTATACCCCGGGTATGGTTTATACTAATATACTGGATTTTGTGTAGCCTGTCCAAATTGATACTGTCCCTGGTACGGTTGATAAGTAAATTGTGGTTGACTAGTAAGAATCGTACTTGTACTAGCTTGTCCTGTAGGCATTTTGACCGTAGTCTGAATTGTAGGTCCTGACTGTGGCACAGATACTTGAGGAATTTTCACTGATACAGGGGTAGTAGAAACAGGAGCTACAGATACTCTAGAAATAGGTGTGGTAGGTTTAACATAAGTTGCAGCAGTAATAGAAGTATGAGGCGGAGTCTAAGGTGTACTAGGCCCAGGCTGCTAAACAAAACTAGGTGCAGGGACTTGAACGGTAGGCTGGACAGGTTGCTGGGTTGGACCAGAACCTATGGGATGTCCAGGTTGATTAGGTAATGGCACATTTGGTTGTAAAGTCTGTTGAATTTGATATGGATATCACGCCATATTCATTCCAGGGTATTGACCCATAGAAGGTTGTGCATATGAAGGACCATAACGAGGTTGAACATAATTTTGATAATTAACTGGAAAAGTTCTGGTTCCTTGTAACAATGGTTGTCCTGAGGGAGGTTTAAATCCTTGAGCTGGGTATTGACCTTGAGGTTTATAACCTTGAGGCGTATACTAATTCTAGGGTTGGTATTGACCCTGAGGAATAAACTGACCCTGCAGTTGACCCTGGGGAATAAGTTGACTCTGGGGTTGACCTTGAGGAATGTACTGTCCTTGAGGTTTATATTGACCTTGAGGTATGTATTGTCCTTGAGGTTGTTCTCCAGGTAAATAATATTGTCCTACAGTTTGTCCTGGTAAAAAATTACCTTGAGGTTTCCCCCCAGGCAGTAACTGACTACCATGAGGTTGCCCCCTAGACGGTAACTGACTTCCTTGAGGTTGAGGATTTGGAATATTTCCAAACATCATAAAAATCTGTTCTGCATTCAACGTTTCAGTTTTAGTTTCATTTGTACCAGGTGATATCACTTGTTCAATTGGTTGAGGAGCTGCCCCTGGGAAAGTACCAGAAAGTGACTAGTATCCCGAAGGAACAGACAGACCACCATATAAAAATGTTTCTGGAGATTGAGAAAACATAGATGACTCACCCGACATAGCTGATGAAGGATGATAACCACTTGGTGTAGGGTGAAAAGGAATTTGAGGTGGTGAATAAGTAAGACCTGCGTTTTGTAAAAAATCTGTTGATGATAAATACCAAGCATCAGTTCTAAAATGACTGTAGAATATTTATTCATGTTCCCTAAGATTCAAAGTTTCTTGGTTTTCAGGAAGAACTACTTCTTCGTCTGGACCAATAAGTTCTTCAATACATATGAGATCAGAAGGAAGGTTTTCATTAATGCGATGTCTTACCCTAGGTGAATCAAGATCACTAGAAGTCAGAGTAACAAATCCTGAAGATGGTTCCAACATAGCAGGTTCAGTTTTGGGCTCAGAAATTTCAGGTTCTTCAGCTAATTCATTGGTTTGAGAAATACTACCAGTAACTTCGGAAATTGAAATTGGCTCTTGAATATATTCTGTTGTTTGTGATTGATAATCAGGATGAATAAATATAGATGATTATCCTGGTTCTGTTGATCTAACTCTACTGACACTAGGTGGTACCAAAGCTCGGAGTCCTTCAAGTTGGCTTGGTGTATACTCAAGGGGTTTCCCCTGGAGTCTACGCAATTGTCTTAGTAATTCAACCATGATTAAAAATTATTAATCACACGCAAGCAAAGAAAATTTCAATGAAAACTCCTAGAGTCACTAAGGAAACAAATGAATCACACGCCTAAAAATATAGGAGATCAAACCACACACAAACAGTAACTTCCCACACTAAAAACACTAGTTGGTGATAAAGTCCAACATCATAGTATTTTAATGTAGAAAGGGTGGTTGGAACAGTTACCCCGACAACCTGCTTAATGAAACAGACTGGTGCAAGTTTCTCCACTTAAACCATCTCGAGTGAAGATAACCCTCCGGACAGTCCAAGAGAGTCTAGTCGACATCTGCTCTAGGTACATTAGGATCTTTCCTCCACCGTCACCTTAGGAAAAAATCGTAAATATTATGGCCACTAAGGTTATCAACAGGAACTAATATACCTGGGGGAACAGTCTATGATCCGACATATGCGCAAGGGCAGAGTAACAAAGCTCAATCCCCTTGAAGGCTCCTTGAAATAATCCAAGGTATACCGACAAGTGACCCCAGGCTCCTCAACAATGGTCTATCTGAGTTTTACCATTGTTAATACGCACACATCTTCTATCATTTCCAATGAGATAGAATTGATTATCCCACTGGTTCGGATATGACCTCGTGCTTGACTTCTTTAAGAGGAGCTTCCCAGAGCATACAAGTGACTATTGGATTTTTCCTACCGCAAGATCAACTACTTGTTTGTTTTAATTGTCTTGGAGAGTTAATTACTCCCTACTCCAAGACACTAGCCTAAGCTATATTGGAGAAAAGAGCCCTAGAAATATAAAAATTACTAGATTGATTTTAATTTAAGCATTGATTTTAATAGGTTGTTTCTTAGGAAAATAGGTGCGAAAGTGAAACTGATGATATGTAGTGACCCGACTCAAAATACACTAAAAATTCATCTTATATGAGAAACAATTCCTTTCCTTTCAATGAATTCTATCTAAAAGAAAGAGTTGAGAAATAAAATCTTTAAAACAATTTTTTCCTTTAAACAAGAATAAATGAAAAGAATTCTAAATTCATGAGAACTCAAAATGATCAATTGCTCGATAAGAAATCCCTTTATCATTCAAGATCGAAACTACAAACAAAATTTTCTCCAAAAGAAAACTACAATTTTCTAGAAATAATCACTCAAAACTAAAAAAAACACTAATTTTGAGATCTAAAAATTCTAAAGACTAAATCTGAATTAAAACTTTAAATATTTTGAGGATGTTTTTCTTAGCTTGTTATCTAACTAAGAAATTATTTGCTTAGATAAGCAAGAACTCAAAAAACATCTAATTTTGGTTTTTAAGTGAAATTACAAACTTATCAACAAATTTTTTTTAAAGATTTGCAAATGAGAAAATGGGATCTAAATCTCATAAAACAATTTCTGCTATGAAGTCAAACTCAACAAGAAAGCAAGGAAATGCCAATGATCTAAAGGTATATCGAGGCTTCTAATCTTTGAGTGGGATAAAGACAAAGCAAAATTCGCTATAACATGCAGATCTTTTAGAAAATCATTCAAAACTTTAAAATTCTAAAATAAACTCTCAATTAAAGCTTTCTGACAGAAAATACAAGTCTGGGTATACACTGAGAATTTAACAAATTGATCTAGAAAAGAGAATTTTAAGGTTTTCTAAAAAATTTCACAGGGCCTGCAGTTTCCAGTGTAAACAGGTTCGGTCCCGCACTGTTTATACAAGAAAAGAGCGGAGATGCCCACACTGTTTCTAAAAGAAAAGTGCGGATACCAGAAAACTAAGAGAAAAACAAAAATCTCCAAAACATTTCTCAGGGATTCTACAGGGATAAACTACCCAAGCTAGTATAAATCAATCAAAATCAAAAAAAATAAATTCACAAGTCAAAAATAAAAGAAATCAAAGTTCAAGATCCATTCCCCAATGGAGTCACCATTATGTTGGACGGATAAGTCGTTCTTGTGGACAAGACATGCCTCCCAAGTGTCCTACAGACAGCTAGCAACAAACAGACAAACAAAAACTATTTTCTCTAGATAATATTCAATTCATTAATTAGCTACAACATGGATTTTGAAGACCTACCTGTAGTCCAGCGCTATTTGTAATGATATTCTTTCCAGTTGCTTGAAAGAGTCGTCTTCAAAGATCTATAATCACAAACATGGAAAAAATCAATAGCACCTACATAGGATAAACTAATTCACGAATTACATATCTATCAAGATGATCAAGAAATTCAAGAAATAAGATAATTAATTAAATAACTCATTGATAAAACATGATAAACAAACTACTTAATTTAAAAACTCATTGAGAAAACGGTATTCATTCGTATTATCTTTAATAAAGAAGAGCCTTACAACTGTGTCCGCCTTGATGTCGTACAGGCCTTCCTGGGGTCCGGAACAGGCATTTCCTTTACTCTGACAAGATTTGCACTCTCTCAGCTAAAATATACATGGGTGTGTAATCATTCCCACATAATGATCAGTTAATAGAGTCTGAGTCTATACAGCATTTCTCCTCAAAAATTCTCAAAGTCTAACTCACTAACTAACTCTTGAAGCTGCACTATGGCTTCAATTTATAGGAAAGGAGAGGAGGTTATGGTTCCACATAAGAAGAGATAGAATGCTCTTTTGAAGGGATTGAGCTCCATAAATCAAGGGGTAGGCTCTCATAATGGAGGAATGAATATACATGATAGGAGCGAACCTTCGACCGGATAATTGCTTCTAGAAGCTTCCAGATTTGACTGTTGGGCTTCTAAATGTTACTTTCTGCCTTCATTTTACCTTTTACAGGGGTCTGCATCCTTAATGAAGAAAAATTTCATTTAGCTCCACATGCTTTAAAACAAAAAGGTGCGGCACCGCAGGCAATGTTAAGAGAAAGTGCGGTACAAGTGTTTTTAATACTTTTAAGAGCTTTTCTCTCAATTTCAAGGCTTGATTTTAGGAACTTTGATGTTCTAGACTTCTAAGGGAGTAATATATGAGTAATGATGAACCCATATAGACACTAAAATGTCATGGTGACAAATTTCAGTGTAACAGTGACCTCTACTTCTCTTTATTATTGATTGTTGGTAAGGTGGGAGCTTACATATGGTATCAAAGCCAGGTTACAACACTAGGGCCTAATGGGTCAACATGCTTACTTGTAGGTTGATGATGTATGAATGATGATTTTTCATGTGTGTTGATTTGTTGTGTATCTTGACTTGGAAGCATATTGTTGCATAAATGATATTATTATTATTATTATGTAAGTTAGAAACTCATGAAAGAAAAATAATGCTTTCTTATATTCCTTTATATTTTTGTTAAAACGTATTATTAGCAATATGTTAAAATGCTTAAAAACATGCTGGGAAAGGATGTGCTTGAGAAATTTGGCATTAAACACAAGTATGTGAATGTTTTAATTTTCAATCGATGATTGAGATAGGTGGAGTGTATGCATGATTGCATATATGTTTAATGCATCATTTTCAATGTTATATGGGCTTAGTAGTCATCTTCACTAGCTAAAATCGTATCTCACAAGAAAAATATTGGCCTAATTTGGACTATAGTATGATGACCTTCATGTGTATGCTTTGGGAATGTGTAACAAGAGTAAGGTTGAGATTCAATTAATGTGATGCTCAAGTTCATCATGTTAATTTTGACTCTTTTTGTACCTACACTAATGGAAACTTAATAAAAGATACCTTGAAGGATGTCACCTTTAACTGTTAATGTATATTCAAGAGTAATGTATGTACATTAATTAGATGTGTTAAAATATGATTTGGGAATACATTATTAATGAATAAGAATACAATTCCTCATATTTATTTGACATGATTTTTGGGTTTGCATTATGCCTCAAATAACCTGAAATTACTCAAATACTAGTGTAGAGCTCTAAAAAGGGTCTCTTTCACCTCTAATTACCTCACATTAATATGTCAATCCGGGAGCGTTTTGTTATTCCAAAGAGTGTCTCAGTCTGAGGCTATCACTTGTCAGAGTAATGCTAGTAGTACAGTGTTTTAAAAATACAAGAGTAAACGGATGCTTGTTTATAACTAAGTTACTTCAAAAGAATAAATCACACATTCGGAAAACTAGGCAGCTTATCAGTCAAGGGTTCGGCAACGATAACCCATCCCTTTGTAAACTGATGGAAAGGAAATTAGAGCATAGACCACGGGTCTGGGAGCTAGACAGTGAATGCCAAAGCTCACTACAGCCTTAGATCGTCTCTCACACCAAAACAACAAATGCGAGTAAATGGAACTACAGATAGAAAAATGGAACAACAAATAAAGAATTGAACAACAAATCTGGAATGGAACGGCAATTCTAAAATGGAACAGCAATCGAACAACTAAGTCTCGCGAGTCTTAATCTATTAACCCAAATGCACTCTTCACAATCAAATAACAATCTTTCACTCTTAAGGCAAATCAAGCAAAACACACTAATGGAACAGCATTAACTATTGATAAATTATGGAACAGCACTAGTAAATCATATACGCACACAACACGCTGAAATAATAATATGATCAACCTTAATCAACAGGGATACAACTGTGCTTCCAAATAGAACAGCATTATTTCTGAATCCAACAATCATGAAGAACACTACTTCAAATGAATCTATGACACGAATGTTCAGTATAAAAGCTCTGTAACATAACAGTAAGAATATTCGGTTAAGACTAATAACATGCAATTAACTCTGAAAGGATCAATAACATAATGCGCAGCCGACACACACCCTATCTCAGAAAACTCAGCAATAATTTAATCTTAACGAGCATGTAAGTTACAACCATCAATTATCTACACGATTACCAACAATGTCATCAATGTTCATAAACAAACCAACGCAGAATCAAATCGAGATATTGCATAAGTGTCTCGGCCGTGCCTAGCTCTAAGGCAGACCGCCTTTACAACTGCGTACTAGACAGAGCATAATACTCACAAGCTATTAATGCATCTGACAAAAAAGTACACGAACCAAGCCACCCACCAAATGATCTGTAGTTGATTTTACCTAAAATTACAAGCAAAGTCTTCTCATTATTCTTCTGGGGTTAATACAGTGAAGGCCTCCTTTATATAAAAGGTGATTTTGAGATGTCCAAGCAACAAGATAAATAGCATGATCCCTCGTGATCAAAGATCCCTAGGATTCGACAAAACTATGGATCCTTCTCCGCTTTTCTTTGCTGCTTCGGTGTCTTCTCCTCCTTTTCCGGGCCGATTTGCTTTGATCTGCTTAGCCTGGGTTGCATTCGGTTCCCCTTCAAAGGGACAGCAGTTATCTCGTCTTTGTCCTTTCCTTTGGAACGGTAACTCCTCGTTTTCACCTTTTCCTACACAGAAAAATAACAATTATCAGCGGTTAAGTCTTGCATATCAATTCTCACATGTTTTGTTATAATGCTTTATTATTTTCCAAATTCATGATGCAAAAAGGTTTACAAATTCTACTAAAAAGCCACTGAAATGATCATCAAAAGCATACCTTTTTAGTACTCCACACACCCCCCTGCTTACCTTGTTTCATGTCCTCATGAAAATATTGTAGTTGAAGGGCAGAAAGTGAAGGAATAGGGTCAGAGAAACACCCCAAAGTGAGGCCTACAGCCATGTTGATGAGTGATTAGATGGTCAAAGAACCTAATTCGTTTTCCCCTGCATCCATACAGGCTTGATATTCCGGTGTGGTGCCATAGCTAATTGAGATGTGAAATCCTATATCCCAACGAGATGCATTCTGCTTTCAAATGCTCGCCATAGGTTCAAACGCTGGTACTAATCCAAAATTCTCATACTCTAAATGGTTCCCCGAGCCGGATGTTCGTATTATAGAGATTCGCATCAACCTAATACGCATCAATGGGTGTAGCCTTTACGGAAAGAAAATATTCAAACCGTTGAATGAGTGCCCTGCGGCATGGCTCCCAATGTTTAATGACACCGTGAGTCCTCGAAGTGAGGTTTTCCCAGAGATTCTCAATGGAACAACAACTACTTGCGCTGTTTGAAACACGGAGAGGGTGATAATCGCAAGAAAAAAACAGAGAGTATGCAACAATGCAACAGAAATGAATTATGAATGGCAACTTGTGTAAAAATAGAAATGCCATGCCGTTAAACCATGCCAAACCGTCCTACACTATCTTCCCCATAGGTGAATGACACGGCACCTCAGTGAACAACAGAGGCGAATCCCCCCCCGCAATGTGAATAGTCATTCCACCAACAAAGAGCACCTAACT
>CM076575.1:1825162440-1825393852 GCA_034641835.2 Pinus albicaulis | reverse complement strand
AACAATAGATTCTTAAGATCAACAAAAATCCATTCATACTAGCACAACTGCTACAGCGGAAAAAGGAGAAGATTGCATTTACACTTTTAAAGAGATAAAGTTGAAGAATGAAATGTTGAAGACAAGTACATACAACCGGTTTTGGAAAAAAACTCCTAGCTCACAAAGTAGGCTTCTTTCAACCTTTGATTCTGAAAAGGGAAAAATGCACTTCGCATTCCTTCAAGCACAAATTCCACAACCAAAGTCCAAAGAAGATTATAAAATGGATACATTTGAGTTTGATACAAAATAAATTCATTCAATAGATCAAATGGAGCTACATAATAAAACTGGTGAGATGATTTCATCAACTATCACTAATACAACTTTGAGTTTATCAAAACTATAGGTTTCATTGGAAAATGTACAATTGAAGTTGAAAATGGAGAATGTGTCTTCATTTTCAAAGGACACAAGAATCAAAACTCTAGAAGATATAGTGGTTAAAATTGGGTATGTTCCATCCAATGTCAATGCCATTGAATACATCATCAAGAATAAAAATGATGAAATAGCAGCATTGAGGAATAAATTGAAAATCCCAGCTATAGAAGATCCTTTGTCAAGGGATATTGAAGAAACTGAAACTCAGAAGACATAAATGATGAATTTGATAATGGAGCATAATGCTCAATTAAAGAAGATGGAATCAGAATTAGAAAATATGATAAAGGAAAAGGAAGCAATAGTAAAAACATCAAAGGTTCCTTTAGAAGTAGTGCCTCTAGCAGCCATTCCTATATCTAAAAATTCTACATCAAGCACTGTATATGGAGCTAAGCATCTTACCAAAGCAGTTCATAACATTTCTATTCAAGAGGAGGAGATCAAAAAATTGTAGGATCGGGTAAAATTATTGTAATTTTAGAAATCTAATTTTGATAGTTCACATGCAGATGAAGCACAAAGATCCAAAAAGTTGATTAAGAGGTTGTAGAAAGAGAAAAATGAATCAACCATTGGTAATAATTTGGCCCAAGTAAAATAAATAATATGGGCAGACATCACAGAGTCTATCAGTGAAATTTGGCCAAGTGCAAAAATCATATTTGAGCAAAAGGAGATGATACAGAAGAAAAATGACGTCATTACAACAATCAAAGCACAACTTGGAATTCAAAGAACATGTATGAGATGGATGGAATGGGAATTGATGAGAAAACTAAAACAATCCTGGAAGTGAAGAAAGTGCTAACAAAGAATAATTTGATTCTTCAACTTGAAGAAAAATGTCACAGGCTGGAGGTTACAGTTCAGAGATTTTTCAACAGAATAGAGTCTCTGACACAAAAAAGGTTGTCTTTTATTTTTGTAATTAATGATAAATTTATGACCAGAGAAGACTATGGAAGAAGACTTCAGGAATATTCCAAGGATACTACCAAATTTTCAAATATTAAAGGCACATTAACAGGAAGGGCATTGTTGGGAACCCTGAGTAATGACATTTACATTCAATATGAGATCAAACATGTCTTTGTAGTGAAGCCCACTTTTTCTAAATACAATGAAGCAGATGAAATTTACCATAAGGTAATAAAATTACTCATCCCTAATGAAGAACGTTGGGAAAATCTGTGTGAGTTTCAGGAGTATTTAATAAAAACAGGAAAGTCAAACTCTGCCAGATCAACAATCAACTAACAGCCAGCGCATCCCGTGATTATCTTCTTCAGCAACAGTTTTCAGTTAGAGCCAGTGCCAACACAGCAGATTAAATTTATTTCCATGATGAAGTTAGAATTTAGTTATCAAATAAAGTGCTATCAATTATGATAGCCTTTAATCTAATTGTTTTAATTTTGTTTTTCTATAAATACTTCGTTGTACGAAGTATTACTGTCAGATAATCAATTTTTTGAACTCTGTGTATTACTCTGGACCTTCTATTAATGAAAATCAAAGGAGTTGCAGCAATTTTGTGAGATTCATGTGGTATTTCTTTTGAGCATTGTTTTTTATATGTTATTTCATTTCCATTTCATTTTCTATGTAAAATATTATCAGTTTATAAGAAGAGATCAGTCATATGTTCTTTTTATTAAGATTTTTACAATGTGTCTTTTCTTCTAATGAACGAATTCAGTAAAATGCTCATTCAAACCCTTGTTTTTTCTACCATTATACACAAATGACAACTTAATTGTACTCAAATAGTTTTCCTATCTTGCCTTGCTTATTTTTCTGCAATTAAGTCTTTGAAATAAGTTTTAGCTTCATTGATTATACTTTTTATCCAGCAAAAAAATTATTAAACAAATATATTCATATCTAGCTAAAATCTAGTACTCAGCCTAAAATTGAATATTTAAAAAGTGACATAGAGAGAGCCCTCTCTGGTTAGGTAGAGCTAGCTACCTAGCTAAAATTTTGTATGTGGTGTTGAGGCCTCAGAATTCCGATGCCGCAACATGGGGGAAAACCACCCGGCCTAGACCTTAAACAACTCCTTTTCTGTTTGGTGTAGTGGCTCCAATTAGGGGTAATGGGACCAGTTCCCCAATAAGGATGATTTTTAGGGTGTGTGATTATATGGCATGCAAATGGAAATGATTTTAATCTATATTATGCATCTATCAAAAATATTTATTCTACTATATACTCGGGATGTTTCTTTCTTTATGCAATCTGAAAAGATATCCTTCAACTGTTAGTAATATAGATCATTTAAAATTTGAAAGAGATGAAAATTATGTAAGATGATTCTTCTAACAAAATAGTTTGACTAGAATAATTCTGAAAAATTTATCGCATTCATAAGTGTGATTATACATTCAATAAGAAACTATATACAAATATTAGAATAGAATTGCATGTAACATTCATCTATAATAACGTTTCAAATATATAATGCAATAAAATATGACTGTCAATTTATAAAGCAAGACTTAAAACAAGTGAATAAAAGTACCATATGCACGAATTTATACTCATGTAAGCTGATAGTAATTGATCTTCTCCTTCTCACTTTCAAGAAATTTAAAGAGTACAATAGTGCAACATCAATTAAACAACTTTAATTGTCAAAAGATAACATATGTGTTCCATTAATTCATCAAAGCATTCACAAACTTACAATAGTGCATTCTTTGCAAATGTTTTTGACAAATTTTTGGAACCTTCTCTAAATGCATGAGAGGGGTTTAAATACTAAACTAACTATGTTCTAAAATAGATTATTACAAAAATATAGAGGAGTTTTCAAACAACCATCCTCATAAGACTAACTTATGATTCAATCTAGGAAAATAAAATAACAAATTGAAATCCTCGATCTGACCTATCCCTTGAATATTGTGTTTGAAAGTACTAGTTGCAATCTTTTAGTTGAATCTGTTAAGGATTGCAGAATCTGATACTGATGATAAGGTTTGATCAGAAAATTCCAAAAATTTTCTCGACCAAACTTATTTGCCTTGTTAATTACTTCATCCTGTGTGTCTGCCTTCTGCTTCTACTACATTTCTAGTTGTTTTATTTATGAGAACACTTCATACGTGTACTCTTTGAGAAGTTTTTCTTTTACCAGTTTTTCACATAGAGATTCAATAATTTCATTTGATAATTTTGATGTTTTCGCTACTGCTTTCTCTGCCTGCTTGATTTGTGCTTCCCAATATTTTAATAGGATCTCCTTCTGAAACTTATCTACCTGAGGTAGATTAGCTTCCTTTCCCGAGTCTGATGCTTGCCATTGAATGTGTTCATTGATTTTATTTTCGAGTCTTTCACATTAAAATTTCTGGATGGCTATTTGCTAGATTAATATTTTATTTGAATCATAATAAGAGTCAATAATATAATCTTGATGAAAAAATACTTCTTGTTATTTCTTTAAATTAGTATTTACATCCAATTCTTCTTTTATAAATTGCTCTAGTTGCAGTGGGATCTGTAACCTGGTCATTGTTGTTTCTAGTTGTGCTTGTTTCTCATTGATTTTTGTTTGATGTTGCAATTTAAGACTCTCAAAATCCTTTTGAAATTGGGCCATATTTTCTTTGATTTTCTCACCGGAGTTGGATTTTTATTCATTCAATAACATCTCTAGTTCTTGTACTCTAGCTTCATTTTTCCTCAGCAACACTCTAACCTCAATAGCTTTATCAACAATGGTAGTAGCATATTCCCCTGCATACTGTGATAATTTAGTTAGATGTTCTGTAGGATCATATAAGGAATCCTTCCATAGTATGTCAATTGATTCATTTGTGAGGTTTGAGACTGCTTCATCAGTTCTTCTCCTTTTGTTCCTCTTAACTACGGCCTTATAGCTAGGATTGTAGAAGATATCCAGTGAAGGAATTTCTTCAACTTGTAAAACTATTTTTTATGTAGGGTAGGCTGATATGATCTCTCTATCATGAGTCTCTGGAACTTTTTTTAGTGGATTAACAGTTTCCACTATCTTCTGGGAATGTTAAGGTGTTTGAAAAATAGTTACTTGATTAGTATTGGGATTAGCTCTAGGAGTTTTTATTGCTTTAAAAAACTCCTCCCATTCTCTACTAAACTTATTTTTTGTGACTTTTTAGACTGATCTAGTGTGTCATTATTGTGCTGAACTTCTTGAGAAGTTGACTCTGTTCCATTACTTTCTTTTCACTCCTACATCTCTATCTCTTGGATTACCTGATCAATTATCTTTTCTGGGTTATCCTTTCTGGATTCAGATTCATTTTCATCGTGTTTTGAATTATGATATTGATGCTCTAATTGACCCGATTCATCCTCAAACATGTCTTTTTCTTCATTATCCAAGTTGACACTTGGAGTAGGTCTGTTGACATCTTCAATAGTTAACAAGTTGAGAGGAACTATATCCAGACTCTTATTTCTATATATTTGGAATGCTTCTAAATCATCTTGGCTTAGTTGGCTGAATGCAAACTTGATTATATCTAAAAACTTTTCCATGCCTTGGAAGAGATCATCAAATCCATCTATTTCCTTTACAAAAGGCTTCAATTTGAGCTCTTTAGTGTAATTTTTAATTACATCATTTGGATCATATAGCCTCTTTAGAATTACTGCCAATTTCAATAGATTAACCTTGGAAACCTCCTTGTAGGTATGGCTAATATCAAAAAGTGAAAAAGTGTTGCACTGTATAGGGAAATTAGGCCAAACGGCCTTCTTAGCATATTTCAACTATTTAGTGATACCATTAACAAGATGGAAGGATATATCTCGTGCAAGAAACTTATCAGGAACATAATATGGTAGGACGTGGGGAGAAGCATAACTCCCGAATACTTTAACATATGTGAAATTCTCCTCTGCAAACCACCTAGCCACAGAAAGAATATCTACACTAGCCTCTTCAGAAACCCTAGGGGCCTTCTGGTTGAATATCATTTGGTGCATAGGCAATATGACTCCATAACAAATTTTATAAAAATACAGGTGGAAGTATGAATCCCAAAGGTCTTTGTGGTAAATGTGGATTGGGGTAGGATCTTGGGTAGTCCATTTCCATCCCATGGTAGGAAAACTAGAAGAAAAGTAGATTGTGTCCATGACATAGGTAGACATATAAAAGGGAAGTATTTATCTAGATGAAACACTCCTTTTATTCCTATATTCTATGATGTGTTTGGATAAATTGTCAGATAGGATATTTTCCCTATTCAAAATTGAGGAATTGACGATTGCGTCAATCAATGGAACCCAATCTACTGAAAACCTAGTGGTATCAGGTTGGGCAAACAATCTACACAGCATACCAGCAGCATAATAATAAGGGGAAGGAATTTGGGCAATTGGGTACGTACCGAGTTTATCTTGCTTCAACTTTCCTTGGTATTCCTTCCATTCTTTGATGACTTTCATGAGATCTGGATGCTCTGCTCTAAAGCTTTGTAGAAAAGCCTTGTCATATCTCTATTGTGGGGAGGGTAGATGGTACATTTCTTGTAAATATTCTGCCCTGAAATACCCTATGTTTTCTCCTTTTTAATCTTTGAATTTCCTTTCATCTATTCCTAAGTGGTCAATTACCTACTTAACCATGTCTGTGAATGGGAGAATTTTCGGTCTTGTGGCTACCTTGTGGACGAATGAACATGCAACATCGACGTAGGTTGTGTTTGAAGTAGATTTCGTGCCTGTTGTTGAGACTTTGGTTATTACTTTTGGATTTTCTTCTTCAAAATTTTTATACATTGCTTCCCATGATGAAATTCCACAATCCTTGTTGCAGGTGGTATCTGAAAATAAGGGGGCCATGTCTGAATCTTCATTAGGCAGTGCTTGAGAAATCTCTTTGCCCTTCTTGCTCATTTCAATATTCCTTAATCCATTAAATGGTTTCCTGATTTCAAGAAAAAAGGGAGAGCATTAAAATTATATAGAACAGGGAGTCAAATCTGTTGTTTATATCAAACATGCACGAATAGATATGAATCTTTTAAAATATAACAACAATCATCGATAATTATTTCAAAATCGATTTTCTTACACCTTCACACGAAATATGTATCAATCAACTTTAAGCCGTTAGATCTCGAATTTTGTTTTGATACAACATAAGTCATTTTTCATGCTCGAGTAATTAAATGTTATTAGTTCGCACATCATCATATATAACTTTTACCGTTTGTGATGTTTACCCGTAAATGTTGCGAAATGCGATGTGCGCAAACTGCACATCGCAACTTTTATGCGTTAATGAATTTTTTTTCAGTTAAGTCATGCGAAATTTGAATTTTGAATAAAAAAAGTCAAGTGGTCGTGCTTAATAGGACTTTAGAGATTTATTTTTGTTCCTTTGTTGGCTCGTCGGGTCCGCGCAACCGCACTTATATCAAATTGTTTTATGAATTGGTTGTTTTGGATAAGATGTGATGTGATAAAGAGAATATAATGATAATTGAAGTTTTTGCAATTTCTTAAAACATAACTTCGGAAAAGGTTAGCGCATTTCACAGCTCGCGTAGCTTAGAGGATTATAAGTCTTTTTAAGTTGTAAGCTATGTGGTTTGCGATTCACTAAAGGAATAAAGCGGAAAACTCAAAAGAAAACTTTTATTTCCTAAGTTTTTTGTTTTTTAAAGCTAAAAATAAATTTCCTATTTATTTCTAAAGGGTCCCCATTTATTAAAATAAATGGGGGGTGTTGTATAGCACAACATGTGGTTACTTTTCTTCACTCCTAATTTCAGCCTAGGAATTTGGGGAGAGTGATAACACCTACCAAATCCCATGTATTGTTATCGATGCTCCAACCTATTAACACCTCCATCATAACCAATGTTAAGAGATAAGTCGCAGACCATATGAAATATATATACGATATGGTGGTATATGTAATATGGCATAATTATGGTGATAAGAATTAATTATGGTGGAATGTAATATGTAGGTGGTTATATATGGAGAATATCACAAGGGTGGAGGGATAAGGGTAATAAGGATGAAAATTCCAAGAGAGAAAATACAAGTGAGAAATTAGTAGTGAGAGGCTTGGAATTTTGAAAAATTTTCATAGATTTGTAAGGATATTTTGGTCCAAGAACTTATGCTCTAGAAAATTTATAATTGTTGTAATAAGGAGGGTTGAAGACCTCTTGTAAGCGGGCTTTGGAGGATATTTTTATGGATTTCTTGAAATTTTGTTGCAAATTTCATAGTTGTATTATATGTGGACGAATATGTTTTTATGTAGAGAATGGCAACGAGGCAACAATACTTTTAAGGCTTGTTATGGGAGTTATAGAAGGGTTTTTTTAGTGTCATTAGTTTCTACATATTCCCGAGGTCGAGCAGAACACAACGGGACTAGACAGGAGTTGTGTTGAAGTAAAATCGATGTACTTGATGGATTTGATTAATTAATAAAGAGGCCTCCCCATAGAAGTTCGAGCCCGAAGATGTAGGCTTAGAGATAGCCGAATTATGTTATCAACTTGTCAGTGTCATTTTGTCTTATGTGTTTTGTTGTTGCTATTTATTTTTTGTAATTTATTTTCAAGTTTCCCATGGAATTTAAATTGAGTTTTGTTTAATGGTGATTTTAGATACATGCAAACACTTTTAAAAATTTAACACAATAAGTATCAATTTCTATCGATATTTTCATATCAAGTGGTATCAGAGTGGTTATTGATAGTTTGGTTTAAGTGTGCATGATCACCAAATGAAGAAGAATTTGTGAAAGAAAATATGGCTAAAATATTGAAAGGGGGGAGGTTTCAAGAGTTGTAGGACGTTAACCATAGTATTCTATTGGAAAATGCAGAGCTCGAGAAATTTCTCAAAGCCGCAAATGATGAGAAGCGAACATTGTGTCTCGATCTGCAAAAGGACAAGAAAGAGAAAGTTGGAGAAAATTAAGCTATACCTCTTGTAACAAAAAATGAAGATATGTGTGTATATTCAAAGAATATGTCATACATCTGAGCCACTCGAAATGAGATTGAGCATACCTCCCATGTGCCAACCATGCAAGAATATCAGCAAGAATATTCATCTGGAAGTAAGGCATGCCATATGTCAGGTGGAAGAATGAACACAAAATCTTCATGACATGCATGTGCCAGGGATGATCATCTAAGGTATAATAAAGTATATTTTTTATAATTCCTTTTTATTTTAGGAACATTGGCGATGTGAAAAATTTATGGCATAGAAAACCATGCACTTTTTGTGGGTTAACTAACCATTGTGATTCCAAGTGTTGGAAGAGAAGAGCTTTGTACAAGAAAATGATGGCCATTAGGAAGGAGGAAAAGTATGAAGAAATTATTCCAAGTTTTCATGACGAGAAGAAAAATATGAAATGATCTTGCTCATACTACATAGAACAATTTTGGAAACTACACCCTGAACAGAAGCCTAAGTAGTTCCAAGATAAAAAAAGGAAGTGGATCGAAAAACACAGCAGAATCATGGATCCAAGTTTGAACATGAGACTAAAATCTTGGTAGTGAGAATGAAAAGTGAAAGCTTTCTACTGATGTCTACAAAAGTGAGTAAAATATCTAATCTGAAGCAAGAAAGAGATATGGTGGCAGCAGGTAGATTTTACCATGCTATTCTTCAATAGACAACAACATTGTGACATGAGGTGTTGTCATGAAGACCTGGAAAGGATGGTTAACATATTGGTTTGTTTACATTAACATATTTCTTTTTATTATCGTTATTGATGTGTTGTATATGGGTTGTGGCGAAATAAATGGAAACATAAAGATCTGGAAACATGTAGACAAATAGAAATGTGTTTTATGTTGTGATGATGGTTTTACAACTGATTGTGATGAGACAGGTGCACAGGAAAAATGGCTTGGTGATACAGGATAGATGGAGGAACATTGTCTTCACATAAAAACCAAGTAAAGCCTTATGGTGTTACAAAACGTATTAGTGGGGAGGAATAATCTAAAATGGCCAAGAAATGATCTGGATTGATCCAAAAGGGATTAATGGCCAAAAATTAAATTCATTGAATTAGAGAAAAATAAATACCATCACGTAGATTTTGGAAAAATTATTCGAACGCAACTTGAATGGACAAAATCTGACTCTATATGTAGAAGTTATTAAAGGTAAAAGTTCTATGAAAAAAAGGTCAAAGTCAAAGTCAAAGTAGTCAAATTCAATGGTCAACTCATGGTTTCAGGAAATCAAGGGTCAAGGTTCTTGACGCCACATGGAATTAGGAGAGGGCAACAAGTGGCAGATTGTGAATGGAGTAGGAGGATCAATGCAACATTGACAAGTGGCAGTATTTGGTTGGTTGAATATAGACCAACCACCAAGGGTCAAGGTTCTTGCCACCACGTGGAATTAGGAGAGGGCAACAAGTGGTAGATTGTGAATGGAGTAGGAGGATCAATGCAATTCTGACAAGTGGCAGTATTTTGTTGGTTGAATATAGACCAACCACCAGGCAACACGTGGCCCTCTCAGAGGTTATCACGTGGCCCTATCAGAAGATGACACATGGCCTTTATGGATTGGCAAAAGTTATGTTTGATCGACCGGCAGACCAGACAAGATTAGATCCCGACATCTCTACTCTGAAAATTCAACGGCTTGCCATTGAGCCACGCAAAGAAGGGATATGATTTTGTATTGAACAAAAAAAAATGGAAGAGCCGGCCAAGATTGGTGACCCTACCGTAACTCGACCATATCTCTTATTCGCCAACGATAACTCCACCATACCTACCAAATCCCATGTATTGTTATCAACGCTCCAACATGTTAACACCTCCATCCTAACCAATGCAAAGAGATAAGCCACAAGCCATATGAAATATATATATGATATGGTGGTATATGTAATATTGTATAACTAGAATTTTGCACATGAAGGTGCAAAAAGAACGCTGAAGGTACCGCGAGACCTACAACCACTCTACCGCCAACAATGAATCTGCTGCTGCCAGATATGAATGAGTTGTTGGCTTAATCCTGCCGCTATATTCACTGAAAATATGCCGCAAGGTTTCCTTACCACATTCCCCAATACATTCAAATTTCTTTTGTGAGACATACCGATAACTATACTTTCAACCCCAAATCAGCCGATCTGTCAATCATCTCCTTCATACTCGGAATCAAAGTTTCTACCCCTTCGAGACCAAACCATTTTGCGGCGGTCCATTTAGTGTCCAAAAAGTTCTCAAACTATGCACTCCAAATCAGCGTATCCAAAATAACCCACCAGCGGCTTGCATTGTACGTACCGTGAACCAGCCGCTCGATTCTATCCTATAACCAGTAACATTTATTGCAGTCCGAGATGTGCATGTACTCGTACCCTATGGTACCACAGTAAGTTTGTTCCATACGGTTTAATATGGCCCTTAGTGTTTGAACGGGACGATTTTCCGACAGGAACCCAACCATCGGCTAGACACCGAGGAAGAACTCACAGTCCAAATCAGCCTCCGTGAAGCCATAAAGCACGGGGTCCAGGTCTGCTGGTATAGGCCGAGAGGACAACCCAAGAGGATCAAGGTTCACCTTGAAGTGCCCATTGACCTACAAATTCACAAATATTTGCCATTATAATTCTCTCCTAAGACATCCCATCTCATGAAAATTAAAAGGAACCAAAAAATCTCATAAGCGAGATGTTCATTCACATAAATTTTAAAGGTATACAGTATATTTTATAACGGAGCTGTTTATTGGCATAAACGATACAGATTTATAGTTTATCAATTGAGTTGTTGACTCATGGGATTTTTAAAGATTCAACAGTTTACTTCATAACGGGGCCTTTGAAGGCCAGGCATAGCGATCTAGTGAAGGCAGCCGTGACAGTGAGACTTGTTAATGCCCGCAACGTTTTGGCTTGGGCCGCCAGCCTCGAAGCTAGAGAAAGAGCAGCACTGAAGGAATGTGTTGAGAATTTCTACTTCTACCTCCCTCCATGGCTGCTCTCTACACATTCAAGCCATCCCATGGTTTCGTCACCATTTATGGTCTTGTCTAACAACAATAACAACAAATGCAAACGTCGTCCAACGTCATCCAGCAGGAACCCCTGGTATCAAAACCTGTAGATGCACAGGCACCGACACAAGGTTCCGTGGAAGCTGTCAATGTCGAAGAAAGCCTCCAAGTAAGCAGGTTGAGTTAATTGGACACGTGTCAGAGATTGTGTCGAAGACGGCGAACCTCTACAGTGTCTAGAACTAAAACTCCTATAATAAAACGCCTTCGGCGTAATTATGGTGATAAGACTTAACATATGGAGGAATGTAATATGTATGCGGTTATATATGGAGAATATCACATGGGTGGAGGGGATAAGGATAATAAGCACGAGGAGATAAGAATAATATGTGGCATGGAATTATAATAATAAGTGGGTAAGATACGGTTTGTTTTTAAACTATATAATATGGTGGGATTTTTTATATAGTGAAATTATTAAGTGGTTATTTTTGGTTTAGCCAAAACATTATATATAGGTAATTTTATTTCAACAAATAATATACAAGTGAGAAATTAGTAGTGATATGCATGGAATTTTGAAGAATTGCGGGGATTTATAAGAAGATTTTAGTCCAAGAGCTTATGCTTTAGAAACATTATAATTATTGTAAGAAGGAGGGTTGAAGACCTCTTGGCAACAAGATTTGGAGTAGATTTTTAAGGAGTTTTTGAAATGTTGTTGCAAATATGAAAGTTGTATTTTACGCCGCATAAGGTGTTTTTATGCAAATAAGGGTAGCGAGACAACAAAACTTTGAAGGCTTATTGTGGGAGTTGTAGAAGTCCTTTTTGAGTGCCTTCAATTTCTACGGATTCCTGAGGTCGAGAAGAACACAAAAGGACTAGTCAGGATTTGTTTTGATGTAAAATTAATGTACTTTATGGCTTTTATTAATTAATAAATAGGCTTCCCCATTGAAGATTAGGCCCGGAGATGTAGGCTTAGATATAGCCAAACTCTGGTATCAACTTATTGGTGTCATTTTCTCTTATATGTTTTGTTGTTTCTCTTTATTTTCTATAATTTCCTTCCAAGTTTTCTATGTCATTTAAATTGAGTTGTGTTTAATGGTGATTTTAAATACATGAAAACACTTTTAAAAAGTTAATAAAACAAGTATCAATTTCGATTGGTATTTTCAGCTCATACCTTCAATGAGCAGAGAGATAGGTTTTGCACTTGAAGGGTAAGCTCAGTTGAGAAAATCAATTGTAATACATATCTATTCATTTTATTAATGTGAGAGGCATTGGGGTTTTTAGCATATTTTTTTCCCAAGATAAAAAAAATACTTGTTGCATGTGTGCCATTTCTTATTGCGTGCCTGAAATTTTTGCTCTATATTGTGAATTAATATCTGCAGAGCAATAGAGTACGTTTTTGTCTTGTGATTTTCATTAAAACTTCAAGAGAAATTGTAAATATACAACATAATTTCTACAACACTCACCCAATTTCTCAATGGATTAATCACCCAATTGCTTTGTTGTAGCTTATATGTCCTTTTCACATTTATTTTAAAATTTTACTTTTTTAGAAAATAAGAAAAAAAATGAAAAACTGATTTAAAAAAAGAAGAATAGATAAATTAAGGAAGAGGAACTCAACTCTTATTGTCATGTGAAATGTATGCATAATTTTCCACATACTATGTCTATCATGGAATAATTTATAGGTCATACTTTTCAATATTAAAGCTATATTTAAGTGAGTCAATTGCCTAGATATTCAAAGAATAAAGGATGTGCAACTTCTAATGCTATCCTTCGATGTGCGCATATCTAATTTCATTGGACAGAAGGAGAGAAATTTTCATTTATGATGGTTAAAGGGGTAGGAGGTGCCATATAGCATGGTTTGGGAAAAAATCATCGAGAGATCAAAATTTGAGATCACAACGAGGCTCCTCCTTTTACTGATTGAAAACAACTAATGAGACCCCTACACAATGGTTTTTTTATCTCTATCCAACTAAAAATTTCTTCTCAAAAAGGAGTTTTGTTCATTTTACAGTTGCATCAAATTTCAGAGTTTAGTTGTGGTCTTCAATCTCATAGGTTAATCCTGAATTTATACTATACATTTCAAGTCTTCTACACCTTTATAAAGTGATAAAAATGAAGAAACCAAAGTTTTTCAATCCAAAACCTGGAAAGTCCCACTTAATTGATTGTGAAACAGACATACACAATCCCTAGTGTTCATTTAACCTTTAAATTGTTCACCAACAAGATTTCAACCACCACATGGATTCAAACGACCTTGTGTGGTTTTTCCAATTGAGTCATTCAATTTTTTAGCATGTATATGATTTTCCAAAATTTATTTCATGGCTAGGATTTTCTTTCTTCTGTTAGAAGGACTTTGTAATTTTAGCAAGAGTGAAGTTGATTTAAATGTACCCCTGAATTAATTCAAAACTCCCTTCAATTTCTTGTTGTTGAGAAGTACAACAATTTACTAATGAAACCCTAGTCCAAAATTATCAAGGCTTTTCCCAATATGATAGAGAAAGTTAGTTTAGATTGATGTTATCTTTAGAGTCTTCAGTTCCCCAACCTACAATTGATTATCCATTAAATATGCTCTTCGAAATTTCTCAATAGAATTTATTTTTTATTATGTTCATACTTGGAGAGGATAAAATTTAGCTAGTGGATGAAAGAGCTTTAGGATTTCTTAGTTTAATACTAAAAATTGGAGTTATTCTTGATATTCCAAATTATTTGGATTAGTCCATTAATTTCCAATTTCAGAATTTCCAAAACAATTAGAGCTTTACATACCCATCATACTTGGTTCATATGTTCTTATAACTACATGTAGATAAGTTATCTATTTTTAATTTAAGTATGTTGGATCCATCAAAACAGTTGAAACTAGTGGTGGAATGGACATATGTTATCAGGAAAAAGTAATAAAATGAGGGCTTTTCCCAATTTATCTCTGCTTATAAAGTTTGTTACCTTTAATATTCATTAGATAAGTTTTAAGGACTAAAATGGACCTCATAAGGAATTTTATAAAATAATAGTGGAAACAATAAAATATTATTAGATTATATCATCAAATTTTAGAGGAAAAATAGGAAAAACTAATTTTTCAACTCATATTTTCAACTTATCTCCATACAATTTTACTCAAATTTCGAGTGGGATCACTTGTTGGATGCATAATGTAATTCCTCATCTAAGGAGTACCCATGTTTCATACTTTTTATGGAACCTACTACACGAAAATTGAGAAATACATGAAAAAATGTGATAGCAATCACATTTTTTCATGTATTTCTCAATTTTCGTGTAGCAGGGTCCATTGGAAGTATGCAACATGGTTACTCCTTGGATGGGGAATTAAATTTTGTATCCAAATAGTTCCCCCACTTGAAATTTGAGTAAAATCGTATGGAGATAAGTTGAAAATATGAGTTGAAAAAATAGTTTTTATTTTTTAAAATTTTTAAATTTTTTTACTTTTTTACCCCAAAATTGGTGAATCATCCCCCATGGTTGACATCATCATCTTGAATTCTATTAGTTCTTATAAAAATTAATTTTGTTGTACATTTTTGTTTTAAGGCCCATTTTTTACCTCAAAATTTATCTAATGTTGAATGATGAAGGCCCTCCTATAATCTTGCTTAAAGAAAGAGAAATTATATAACTCAGTGTGGATTCTGTTATCACTCAGATTTAACCTCAGGCTAAGAGAGGAAATTCGGAGGTAACCTCAAACCACACTTAGCCAAGTAGCTAGCCCTACTAGGCCGGGAGAGGGCTCTCTCGATATAAATCACAGTCATCTTGACTGAGGAAAGAAGATTTTAGGCTAGGTATAGTAGCACAGGATTTTTTTATTTTGATTGGTAGGGTTTTGCTGGATCAGGAGGAGTCAAACAGTTAGGGCAAGGATATTAGGTCAAGATTTGCAAAGTGTTCTATGTGGAAAGGTAGGTATGATGTTTAGCACTTTAGGGTTTTCAATGATGGGATGATCAAGACAAGTGAGGAGCTAGAAAGAGCATGGCGAACTCATGATTTCTTTCTAAACTGAAGAAATTACAAACAGTGAATATTAACCCAAAATAGAGCATAACAATTATGGATTCCGTTCACCTAACTTGAAAACATTCAATTATTAGCAATGAAATGATGGTTGAAGTAACAAAACATTCAAAAATATGAGCACAGAAGAAACTGAAAATAAACACAATACCACATGGATCCCATGAAAATAGTTGCAAATTTGATTAATGTCCAAGCCAGAACTAATACAAAATGTGTCTCTTGAGATGCCAAAGCTCCAAGTGAATCCAACCTTTACAAATGACTGAGGAAATACATGATATAGACATCAAAACCACTTTCCCTAGCCTCAGGGAGTTGAATCCATGAGATAGGGATCAGTTTCACCTACTCCCAAACAAGAATCTAAAGACTAGGAATACCCAACAACTTGCCTCTAAAAGAGAGGAAACTGATTCATTTAACCTCTAGAGGACTCAAGATAATGAATTTACCCATAGTAAACTAATCCTCATCATAGTTGCATTCATATTTACCAATTAAATTAGTGAAAAACCCAACTAGTGAGATAAAATTTAAAAATTACATGAAAAACAGAGAAGACTTTAAGACAGAGAAAATTTGTCCTATGCGCAGCGCCAAGGAGGAATAAATAGGTATTTTGGCAGGTCACTTTTGAAGGACATCCCGATGTCCAAATTGAGCTCATGATAGCTCATTGGGAATCCTGTCATGTCTACTTTCCAGAGTTTTTTTTGGTTTCTTATTTGGAGTTTATTTGACCCCTCAAAACTTCATTCTCCCAAGACTACCTCTATGCGCAATGCCATCCTGAAAAAAGAGGCAGAAACATGATTTTTTGGGTGTTTTTGGCCCTTTTTCCTGACCAGTTTTTCTCCAAATGCTTAGAAAAAGTATAGGGGGCATGTACTCATCATTATGAACACACTAATGCTTTCCATTTTTCCATTGAATGCTCCAAGAAGTAGCGTAGTGCCAAGGTGCTGCACATAGTGTAGAATTTACTGTGTTCTTTCAAAATTGCCAAAAAAAACTCAAAAATATCCAAAAATTTGCAAAATTTCTCAAAATTTGTGGAATAAGCCTATAATCATATGTGAATCTGAGCTAAGGAGGCATCAACAAGCATCTTGAGTTTATCCCCTCCTTTCTTGCCTTTTCGGATCTTCCTCAATTTATCCTTCATCTGTTTGACTTTGATATTGCAAATTTTGTTCTGGGTCTGATAATGATAGGCCATGTGCCTGAGCATATGATTGTCTTTATTGGCATTCACTAGCAACTTATCCAAGTCAATTTTGACTCTCTCAAGCCACACTTCTTTTTTATTTTCAATTTCCGGTCAATAGTCAAATTTTGGGTTTCTTTCTTTTCTTTCTCCAATGCTCTTTTGAGGCCTACCATTCTTGGCCTTTTCCTGATGTTTTAGACCCCCTCATGATCTTCCATAGCTGCTTGGTTGATAATTTTTTTCCTCCTCTCCTGCAGCAACTTCATCTCCAAAAGAGTTTATTTTGTCTGTCAATTGATTGTTCTCTTCCTCTAGGGAAGAGATGATGAATTTTTCCCTCTCAAGATTGTTTTGCAACTCTCTGATATGTGCCTCATTTTCTTTGATGCCAATGTTTGATGTAGTAGTATCATCAAACTCTTCAAGGTCTACTAGCTCAGAATCAGCCTCTTCCTCATGGGCATCTTCATGCTCTTGATATATTTCTCCATGGCTGACCTCTATGACTTTCTCTTTACCCTTTGATGCCTAGTGTACCTATTTTTTTGATGAAGAAGGAAAAGCCCCTTCCACACCATGTGGAGCAAACATTTTCCTCTGTGCTGATAAAGAAGGCAAGGCCCATTCCACACCATGTGGAGCAAGCACTTGCCTCTCTACTGCAAACAATTCTCTTAGCCCTCTTTGATATGTTACACTGCACTCTTTGACTGGCCTAGGTGATTTGACTTTATGTTTCCTTGTTTTCGCAGCTACATGGCTAGTAGATGCCTCTCTTCTCTCTTGTGGCATTGGTGGAGGAATTTGGGGACCTGTGAATATGTCATTAGAGATGAAAGTATCCCAATAAATGTTGAGCAAATTTAGATGATGGAGCACAATGAGTTTGATGAGGGAGTGATGATAGAGGCTATTCATCTGCGGATGATATTATTTCTTTGACACTAGGTATGCCATATTTTCAATGTTCTGGAATAAGAAATATGGGATGTTCAGCATCCTCACCATAGTGAAATTCATGAGTAGCTTGATATGGTATGTGTACAATCTGGAAAATCTGCCCTCAAAAGTAAAATATCTCATGATAATCTTCATTACCAGTGCATACTTGCTAAGGAGGAAACTGAAAGGGAAAAATTTTCTTCCTTCATTCTTATATATGGTTTTGAGACAAGGCTCAAAATAATGTTCATCCAGGTCCTGTGCATTGTACCATTTTTCCCCTACATTTGGAATCCCTATAGCATCAATAATGATGGCAGTGGACAAGGAAAAAGTTACAGCTGCAAGAGTTACTCAGTTATCATGAAGGTTCAGTATAAAAAGCCTAGTCAACTTAGGGTGATGATGAACTATTTCCACCATTTCAAAAAACTCATAGCACCCAACATATCTGAAACAAGATACAACTAAAGGTGAAGCCTCTAACTCTCGAGTCATGGAGTTTGGATTTCTTTGCTCACTTAGGCCAGACATGATTTCACTTTGACAACTCAAGATTGCATTTATTACATATGATAACATAAAATTACATTTGGAAAAATAGAAATAAATTACATATTTGAATTTTCTATCAAAATGACATTTTGATATAAAAGTCATTAAAATAAAAAATAAAACTTTGATAGTATGATAATCACACCATGATGATCTTATTTAATCCCTCTCATATATGTGCTAACCTCACCTAAATGAAGCAATGACCTTGAGAAATGAAAAACCCTAATGACCTAATGGGACTACTTTTTTTACCTGACCTTTGAATGAGATTTTGACTTAAAAGTTTTCGAAGTGAACAAAGCATTTTCATAGGTGTTATTATGCTCAAGGAATCATGAGAATGAGTCAGCCAATATGATCTTCTGAGGGAGAAAGAAGCTTATTTGACAAGGATAACCACCAGTGGAACAATTTTATGTCATGACCTAATGAAATGATGAAAAATTTATTCAGAATGGGACACCTAAGATGCACATGCAAATGTGTTTTGATCCCTGGTGGAAGTATGCAAATACTGACACTAACAGATTCTAGGATTAGGGAGTGGTTTTTTATTCAAGATTACAGAGAGATTATTTTATATGGAGCTGAAATACCACCTTATTGTCTTCTAGTGTTCTTACCAATGAGAATTTTCTCTCTGGAATTCATAAGACAAATTATATCTATTAATAAAATACATTATGTCCCTAGACATAAGGAATACATGTTTAAACTTGGAAAAGCATTTGGAATTCTCATTGTAAATTCTAAGCAGAACTTCGAACAAATAAAAAATATGATGAAGGAATTCAATTTTGCAAAGGGTGAGCCTTGGTACTATGATCCTCATAACCTTATTTCATAAAGAAGAGTAAAATTTGGTGCAGGTCCTTATGTTCATGACAACAACCCAAAATTAGAGAAATTGGCTAATTAAAAATTTTGGATCAGTGACTCAACAGGTCAACATTCAACTGAAGTTAAAGGAAAATAAGATATTTTCATTGATACTCCTACCATGAAGGAGAAAATTTTGAAAAGGCATATTACAAAGAAAATATATGTTGAAATGGAAGACCAACATGCAAAAAAATGAGCCAAAATTGAAGGAAATATGCTACTGAGGATGAATTTGAATTCAAAACAAGAGAATCAAGTTTATTCTATGATTATGTAAAATAAAAATCACAATATAAAAACACATGCAATAACATGCAACCATCAAAACACAAGGAACACAATGATTTACAAGGGAAACCAGCTAGGAAAAACCCCTTTGTTTCTTTGCATTAATAATATGAGAATGGGAAACTATTGCACTGTCATCTTTGAGATCTAAAGCACACCTAGCACTATAAAACTATTCTCATGTTTCCTAGCATTCTTTGGCAAATACTTTTCCAATACAAGCCTCAACCTTCCTCCTATTTCCTTGCGTAACCCTGGAGGAAATTCACTCCTTAAAAATAGGGAAATTTCCTATTTCCTTGTGCAATTCCTAGAGGAATTGATTACCTTATCAGTGCAAAAGAACCGTACACTCAACAATATACAATTATAAAAAAAACATGCCTTTTCCCTCCACTCAACTAGGAAATTCTAATTCCATGCATGATTGGGTCTATTTTTAGCTAATTGACTAGTTAACAAAGAGATTAGTGAGTTAACAATTGTCTTAACTACTCAATTGACCTTCAACTAACTCAACTAATCACTAGAGTTCAGTTAACTGAGTTCAACTGACAAAAACTCAACTAGATTGCTAAATCTTATGAATAAATACATGCACAACTCTACTCCAAGCCTACAAACTCGAATTTACTAATCTAACTAGGTGACAAGGCCATGTCACTCTAGCTAACTATAATCCAAGTCATCAGATTGATGTGGAAAAATGAATTTATCCATTTTAATAAGGCACAAATAAAATGGAGCATTTTCTTGCTACAATTATAACAGAAGATGAAACAGATAATTTGGAAATTAAATTGAAAGAACAACCATAACAATAACCAGGTTTTGAGAAACATTTTAAAAACCCTGAATGGAAATTTCTTCTTCAACTTATATAAAAATAATAAACCCTCCTGTTAAGAATATTTTTTCTCAAGTAGAAGCTTTGAAAGAAGGGTATCAACATATAGCAAAGAAGAGTGGAAAAGTAGCAAAATACATGACTGCCCAATTTTCAACTTGTGATTATCAGATAAGGTTGTTGTTAGCCTTAGATTTGGAGAAAAATCATCTTAAATTATATTTAGTTCATCCAATAGCTTAATCAATCCCATAAAGGCTGGATTTTAAAATTTCCATATTGTCTATTGGTATAAGTGATATTAATTTGCATAAACATATGGGTGAGATGATTTAAAATGACCTTACTAAAAGTTCCCTAACATTCACAAAAGAAAAGATAATTCTTGAAAAAATTACTGATAAATTGAGGCAAGAAAAAGAAAATTCCAGAGTTAAACAAAACTAGTTAGAGGAGTAAAATAAGTTGATTATGTATAGATCCAGCATATAGAGAGTAAGTTAAAGTTTTATTACAAAAAACAAAAATGAAAATGTAATATTTGAGGAAGAAGCTAAAAATGCCAAGTACAAAACATGTTCAAACAACAGAGATTGTCCAATTTGAGAAGGAAAAAGAGCAATTACTAGAACAAATGATATAGAGAAATAGTGAAGTCACTAAATTGTAGAAGCAAGTTCAAAAATTAGAGAAATCTATCCAAGACCATGCTTGTGAAAACCTTGTTCCAATTGATCCAAATTCAGAAGATCCTACAAAACAACTTTCTAAAGTGATGGTTGATTTGAAGCTTGAAGAATTGAATTAAGAAAAACATAGAGGTTTTTGGTAGAAACAAAAGGCTAGATGAATATTAAATAAAGACAAATAAATATATAAAATGAGAACAATAACCAACTGTTGCATGAAAAATGGATTGCTCAAGAATAAATCAACAAGATGAAAGCAAAGTTGAAGGGAAATACTTCCATAATAGAAGAAACACAAGCAATTTGGGATGAAATTATATAGGATATGTGTTCATATTGGGACTATATCATTATTGTTTCAGAGCAAAAATATCTATTGAAAAAATCACAACCAGTTATAAAGAGAATTATAAATGAAATAGGAGTTAGAGTCCCAAAAGCAATGAAGATGGTAAGATATTTAAAAGACATAACTACAAATGAGCTCAAGCATTTGGATGCCATTGATAGAGTATTTTTTATTTCAGAGATAAGAAAGATTATAAAAAAAAAAACCTTCTTCACATCAAGCTTCCAATAGATAAGAAGAAGTACAAAAATTAGTGCCAATGTTTAATAACAAGGTTGATCAAAGAACAAGAGTTGGATTTCCCAATTGCTAGGACAAAAATAGTAATTTGATTTCTTGGGAAGAATATGAAAAATTGCTATCAAACATGAAAGCTCGAATTGATAGAGCTCTTGAATCATTTGAAGCTCAGAGAGGCCAAATTGTTGTTAATTATTTACATCATGACTTTAAGCTCCTATGGTCAATTAAAATTGTATTCGTGAAAAAACCAAACTATTCCAAACACTCATGCTTGTAGATGGCATGTCAATACTTGCTTGCATATTAGTTTACAAATGAAACAATATGGAAAATATGTGAAATCATGATCACACCTCTAGAAGTACAATTTTTGGAGTCGATGCCCAATCAACAAAATCAAAGAAATTTTCTATCTAGTTTTGTTAATTCTGAGAAATATCATGTTTTTATTTATGAGAAAATTTTGTATCTAATTACTTTCTAAAAACATTGTTAATTAGAATTAGTTAAGATAGTTAAGCAGTTTTGAAAGTTACTCTCATAACTGGAAAGTTTTTATGTAATATCTAAAGACAATTGGACCACAGAAAAATGGTTCGAAGATTCTCAATTTTGGTTAACTGTGCAATATTGAAGCTTCCTTGAAGATCAATAAATTAAAACCAGATTGATTCTAGATCTTGTGATGAATTATAGTATGTGGTTTTATATTATTATGTATTCTATTTCATTATTGTTTTTCTTTCTATTAGGTTGATGTAAGATGCATCATACATGTTTTTTTGAGTATACATATTTATTAATGTTATAGTAAATAACAAACAATACCAGTATTCATTTTTTAAAGAAGTCTTAATTGATGCTCCATAACCTCGTCCCTCTACCTTACTTGTTTATTTTATCTCATTTCACATTGTAATCTCATAGATAAGCTTTGGATTTATTTTGACCTAGAAGTAATAAACTTTGTTCTAATCCGTTTCTTCTTTCCATCATATTAAATATAATTTTGTAATCACTCGAGTAAATGCCAATTTGGTAAAATGAGTTCATCCCCGAGATTAATACAATGAATTATGACAGAGACCAAAAAACTTGATTATGCTCCATGTCTAGATTTGGCCAGAGGATGAATGTGAAAAATTATGTTTTTTTACAAATTTTAACTTTTGCTAGTGTTTACGCATGAATCTTAATGTGTTATTATTGAATTTTTATAGTAGATAAATTGGGTACTGTGGAATGGAGAGTGATGTTGGAGGGGGGGCAGGGGCGCATAAGAGCTTCCAAATTCATGTGGTTGGCCTTATTTAGTAGAGAATAATTTAGGATTTGGATAGTCTTGGAGGAAACCTCCCTCATTCCAACAGAAAAAAAACAAATTCAATGTTGGCTTAGTTGTTTCTCCGTCAAATTGAGGAACGTTTTCTCCAAGATTAGACTACTCCAATAAATTATTCTTGAAACCAAGAGGACAAGTATTCATGCACTTGAGTTTTTATAATTTTTATGTAGTCATAACAATATTTCTTAATTTATTTTATTATTTTGTTGATTCTTTATCTACCTTTAACAAAATTTATGTGCATTGTAGGTATTCATATTCCAAAAAGCTATCATCCACAAATATAACATGGCCGGAAATCAAGTGGACGAATTTATAGGAAATTTTTATCATATTTGAATAATAAGGTATGCGATTAAATGGGATGTATTGAGATTAAATATTGTCTTTGTGCCTTGTGTCATATGCGAAAGCATTCCATGTAGTTCTAGGTATTCTCAAAATAATTCCCAAACATCCCTGACTACTAGGTCATCAATGCCCATGTGGTTTCGTATATTAGATATCCATATTACTATGATGAACTACATTTACAAATGCATTTGAATTACACCTTTGGTGGGCTTAATTTTAACTTTTTGACATATTTTTCTTTCCATGTAAATGGTAAGAAATGAAATAATTCCTTCAAATAGAAATAATTATTCACTTCCCAAGACAACCTTTTGACAATATTTGAAAATATTCCATGTGAGGATGGACTATACACTTTATTTGAAATTAATTATGTTACTTTTTTCCCTATATGCCATCCCAAGAGGATTTAAATCAATTATAGGACTAGGTATACAATATTTCTGTCAACAAAAGCAATAGATCTAATTTGGCTTCCAACACCCCATCTCAACTGCTCCACAAAGCCTTAGCATATTGAAGTGTAATATTCATAATTAGCTTTTAGATAATTGGAATATTAATTTTTGTTTTTTTTAATAAGATAGATGAATAAGAGGGTATAGGGACCCATAAAACCCTTTAGTAGGAATAAACCACTTCTTAGTGTGAATGTGGATCAATGCATATAGATGGGGTGAAGATGAATAAACCACTTCTTAGTGTGAATGTGGGTCAATGCATGTGGATGGGGTCAAGATGACCAAATCAACAACGCAGTCATGGAGGTAGTGGAGATAATGGAGGATAGTGCATTCGTTATGGAGGTTAGTGGCCAAGTGTGCAACATCATTATTGTGTGGGGCGAAGGGTGTGAGGGCTCACAAGCATAAAAGGAAAGGGATGGAAGTCATAGAAGGAATTATTATTATTGATATTGTATTTTCATTTACGACTTTTTGCACGCTTCAGCTATTTAGCTAAGTCTGTTGTGTTTTTTAGCACACAGGCAGCTCCGAGCAGAGATCCCACCCTTATCCTCGGGGGATTTTGAGTGCCCACTGAGGAAAGGTAATTTTTGAGTAGCAGTTTAACATCCAGCATCATACCATCATTCTGTCCTTCCATGCAGTAGTAGTCAGCTGTAGGAATTATGCATTCCAGCAATAGGGTTTGAGAGGAGGAAGGAAGTTCCAAGCATCTCAGCTTAGAATCTTGTGAGGGGATCAACCCTTTAATTGTGATTATATTTTAGCATCTTGAGAGAAGTATTGTATTATCTAGCATCAGGCCAAGACTTTTCCCTTCTTTGGTAGCGCAATCCTCTTCAACATTTTGTAGTCCAACAGTGGAAGCTTTAGAGGTGGAAGGAAGTTCCAAGCATTCCAACTGGGAATCTTGTGAGGGGATCATCCCTTCACCCCATTGAGTGTATTTAAGTATTCTAGAGTAGTATATCATCATTTTACATCAGGCCATACTACTACCCATCTTAGTAGCATATTCTACTTCAGAAATTGTGCAATCCAGCAGTGGCAGCTTCAGAGGAGGAGGAAGAATCCAAGTTTCCTAGCTTGGAATCCAGTGAGGAGATCATCCATTCATCTGTAGAGCTGATTGGGAGAATTTGCATCCATTTTATCATTATTTCAGTCATCTCCCAGTAGTTACCCAATAGTATTGGGTAAGTCAACCAACAGGAGTGTGCTTTGCAACCCTAGAGGGCCGAATTTCCAAAGTCAAAACCAGGCCTAACCATTTCTTGGTTTTTCTGAGTTTTTTTGAGTAGAGTATAGCAGCATCTCACACATGTTTCTTCTTACCAGAAACAACAGTTTCTAATAGCACTGCGAAAATACAACCTTCTAGTAGCAATAACAACGACCACATTTCCAGTGCTAGGATTTAGAGCTATTTAAGCCACTTCTTGTTGGATTGAGTGTATCTTATTTGGATCACTGTGTACTTTATTTTACTGTTGATTATAATGATATGACTCAGTTTTTTCTGCTTATGGTTATGATGTCTTAATGTAATTTCCATTTACAACATATTTCTAGAATTTTTCAGACTTTAGTGCTATATTCATGTTTTCCTTTATTTGGAATGTTGCAGATGTTTTATATTCCTGTTTATTCTATTTTGGAATATTACAGTGGTATCCGAGCATAATCTTGGCTCATCTTGTGGGAAACCCTTCATTCTATGACAAGACCAGGATAAAGGAAAGTCTCCAATGGCGGGAGAAATTGATGTGAAAGAGTTTCCCAAACTCCTTCTCAAATCTATGTAGGATCTTGCTAGAGAGATCAAAGGGATGAGAGTAGAAAGGAAAAGGGAAACCATGCGAGGGTTACAGTATGGAGAGAATTTGAGTACTCCACATCATTGGTATGAGAAACCGACAGTGCAACAAGTCTCACAGTGCCCTACTATGCCCACCTTCCTAGCAGTAGGAAATGGAGATGGAGGACATCAAGAGCAGGAGACTCTTAGTGACTATCTTGTAGAGTACCGATCTCAAACTGGTGGACATCGGGATCAGGAGACTCTTAATGACTATATTGCATAGTACCAATCTCAGACCCATAATTTTAGATATAATATGACTTTCCCAGCATTTTTCCAAATCAAATACAACCGGAGACCCTGCAGAAACAATAGAAGAGGAGGGTACATGCAGGGTAAGCAGCGTGCCTTGGGCAGATTCTTTCTGCTTACATTCGATGGGTCATCCAAGAGTACAAAAAAGGCTTGGGTTGAAGAATTAGATATCTATTTCCAGTTGCACCAAGTAGCAGAAGCGGAGTCTATCGAGATAGCAGCTCTGCACCTTGAAGGTGAAGCACATGACTGGTGGTTCCATGGATTGGGTCATGCAGGAGTGACTGTGTATGCAAAGTTCACTCAAATATGGGTGAAGAGGTTTGATAGAAGAAACTTGGAGGCATTCTTCAACTATGAAGGAGAAGAGGAAGTGTATGAGGAGTAGAAGGGAGATGCCAGAGTTGGTGCATCGGGAACAGATCAACTACTACCACCACCACTGGCAGAAGGAGCATTTGCACTAGTTGGAGGAAATCTTGCACCTTTTCAAAGTGTTCCCGAGCATCAGCAGATCCAAGGCATGCATACATATCCACCCCAGATAGTCTTGGCACATTAGATGGAGATTTTTTGGGGCATGCACCAGGGAAATCATGTGACCAAGGGTTGGAGCACATGGTTGATTTGGAGCAGGGGACAGTCACTACTCAGAGGACCCTTGACAGGATCAAGGAGGAGATGAGCAGCTATTCCAGATCGACATTGTTGAGTTGCACATAACACTATGTCTTGGAGTGTGGTTCTTCATAGGATGGAATAGGAATAGTTCTGGTACAGGGAGACCATCCCGTAGCTTTCGAGAACCAACAGCTACTAATGCATGAGCTTTTGTACTCTATATACGACAAAGAGATGTTGGACATTATGCATGCATTGGCCAAATTCCAGCAGTATTTAGTAGGAAATAGATTTCGGGTGAAGACTGACCACAACCATCTCCGACATTTTCTTGAGCATGAGCAGTTACAGGAGAGGTAGCAAAGGTGGATTAGCATAATTTAGGCCTATGAGTTCAAGAATGAGTATCTCCAAGGAGAGGACAAGGTGGTAGAAGATGCATTATCACGGAGGCCAGCATTTTTGTTATTGATGATCAGTGATGCAGTCAGGAGGGCCCAGTTCTAGTAGAGTATTCTGAGGACTGCTTCACTTGTGAAGTGTTGGATAATAGGATGAGACGATCAGAGTTGTGAAGGGTGAAACATCTGCATGTTGGGATTTTATGGCGAGATATTCTGAGTTGGTACCCTGTGGAGCAGGCTAGGCAGTCAGATACATCCATGGCCACATTTCAGCAGAGTCCATGGATTACCAGAGGGACACGAGGGCCAGATTATTGTTGGGATCCAGGCGGGATTTCGCATCACATCATAGAGTCAGTAGGTGATGGTAGTATTTGCGTGATGGGTTGGATGTTTTGGCACCCACACATTTTCAAACCTCTATCATAATCCTGAACATCCCTAGTGACAGGATGGTTTGGTAGGAGGGTACCCCTTTTTCAGGAAACATCTCAACATATTATTCATGCGTGGAATCATAGGGTGATTAGCCTACTTTGGCAGGAGCTAATCGAAGGAGGTAGCATTGGCAAGCAGGCTACCAGATGGTTCCTTGACACAGACAAGGCATGGGATGGTACAGAGTGGTACAACAGTAGCAGGAGGTATCAAGTGGTGTGAAGGAGAAGTTTGAAACATACAGTGGCATGTTGAGGAGTGCAAAGACACTTGGTGGTGCGTAGTGACCCATGATGCGGTGTAGTAGGCGCTTGGAGCATTGCCTCCAAGGATACTTAAGGACAGATAATTATATGGAGACAGTGCTCTCCCATTAATGCATCGAGCCTTAGAGCTACTGAGGTTTGACATAACAACGTTACTTCTGATTGCATGTAAGGATTTGAACCACTTAGGTGTACCTGGGAACATGAACAATGTTACCGATGAAATAGGTAACCGCAATGTTACCTACTTTTTTTTGGTAGCATAAAAAGCACCCGATTTTGAAAAGTGGTGATGCAGAATCACCATTTTTTTTTTGTGCACATTTTTGACACTTTAATATTTTTATTTATGAAGTATGAATATTTGTTTTAAAATGTTAGTGATTTTCATGCTAATTTTGAAATGTATTGATGCAGCATCAACTTTTTTTTTTTTAGAGCGGTGATTTTCATGCTAATTTTGAAACGTATTGATGCTGCATCAACCTTTTTTTTTAGAGTAGTGATTTTCATGTTCGTAATAAAACACAAAACTTAGATAAAAAAATATATATATAAAAACAATAAAAAAAAACCAATAAAAATGTAAAAAAAAACAAAAATAACTCGAAAAAATAAAAAAACAAAAATATTTGAAAATTATGTCAAAGGAAATGACAAAGAATTTGAAAAAAAAAACACATAATTTTAAAGAAGAAAAAACAAGAATTGACCAAAAAAATTAAAAAAAAACCGTAAAAACATTTTTTTCTAACTTATTAAAAAAACCATATAATATATATATATATATATATATATATATATATATATATATATATATATATATATATATATATATATATATATATTAAAAAAATTAAAAAAAAATTAAAATTACAAAATTAAAATTTGTATAAAAAAAAAATTGAAGTTAAAAAAAAAAAATTAAAAAAAATAATAATAATAAGAAAAAAATACCGATTAAAAAAACAACTTAATTAAAATTGAAAAAGAAAATTAAAATTAAAAATTAAAAAAAAATCATTAAAAAACAAAAAAAATGAAAAAAACCACATGCAAATAATTAAAAAAAATATATACATAAATTTAGTGTTTTTTTTTTAATGAAACAATTTATAAAATTTAATCGATAATATTAAATATAAAAGAAAAATTAAAGAAATTGAATTTAAAATTAAAAAATTGAATAAAAAAATAATTTTAAATCTTTTGAAATTTAAAAAAAAAAATTTTAAATTCAAATTAAAATAAAAATATTAAAAAAAAAAAAAAAAAATTAAAATTAAAAATTAAAAAAATCAAATAATATATATATATATATATATATATATATATATATATATATATATATATATATATATATATTAAAAATTAAAAAAAAATACAAAACAAATTTCAACTTTAAATAAAAAATTAAATTAAAAAAAAAATTTTAAAAAATCAATTAAAAAAAAAAAATAAAAAAAATAAAAAAAATAAAAAAACGGGGGGTGTGGTAGTGGTGGGGGTGAGCGGGCATTTGAACATGGCTGGCGTGGCTCACAAAGCAGTGGCCATCTCAAAACACGCACAGGCCAAGCGCCGAACGCCGTGAGCTTGAGGGCCGTGAGCGCGGCGCCACCAGGCGCTTGATGGCCTCACGACCCTCGCTTCGGGCGGGCGGGCGAGCCGGCCCGGCCGCCCCGGTAGCGATTCTTGCTTCGGCCCGGCGCCAGGCGCGCGCGCCCCACCACACCCAGCCGTTTTTTTTTTAAATATATATATATATATATATATATATATATATATATATATATATATATATATATATATATATATATATATATATATATATATATATATATATATATATATATATATATATATATATATATATATATATATATATATATATATATTAATTGAATTTTTTTTGTTAATTTAATTTTTTTATTTAAAAATAAGATTTGTTTTTTTTTTAATTTTATTATTTTTTTTTTTAATTTTTATTATTATTATTTTTTTTTTAATTGATTTTTTTTTTAATTTCATAATTTTTCTTTATTATTAAGTTTTACGTTTAGTTTTTTAGTATAATTTTATAAAATTTAATAAATTTTGTATTTTTTTTTAAATTTATTTGGATTTAATATTGTTTTTTAAATGTTTTACTTTTATTATTATTTTTTTTTTGTTAATTACATAAAATTTTTATATTTTTATATTTCAATTAAAATTGTGTATTTAAAATTAGATTTTTTTTAATTAAACTTAATTTTTTAAATTAATTTGTTTTTTATTTTATTTTTTTAATTTAATATTTTTTTTTTTAATTTTTTTTTTTCAATTTTCCATTTTTAATTGATTTTTAAAGTTTTTAAAGTTTTTCTTTTAACAATGTTTTTTTTTCTTTTATATTTAAAATTTATTTTTTCTTTCAAAATTTATTTGTTTATTCATTTATTTATTAAAATTTAATTTTTTGTTTTTAAATTTAATTGGTTATTTTAATATTAACTTTTTTTTTTTTTTAAATTTAATAAAATCTGATATATATATATACATATTTTAATTTAAGTTCATATATATATTTTATTTTTTATAATTTAAATTTAATTTATTTTTTATAATTTATTTGTTTTTTTTATATATATTGTTTTAAATTTAATATTTTCATTGTATTTTATTTTTATTTTTTATTTTTAATTAATTTTTCATTTTTTTACTTTTAATTTAAATAATGTTTTTTTTTTAATTTTTAAATTTATTAATATTTAATATATCTCCTTAAATTCAATTTTTTGTTTTAAATTTTTTTATTTTTATTTTTAATTTAATAAGCATTTTCTTTTTCTTTTTTAAATTTAATTTCTATATTTTATTTTTTATAATTTCCTTTTTTTTAACTTGTTTTTTTTTTTTTTTAATTTAATATTTTTATTTTGTTTTTATTTTATTTTTTAATTTCTGTATTTTTTAAATTTGAATCTTAATTTTTTTTTTCTTTTATTTTTTTTTTCCTTAAATTTTAGGTTTTTTTTTTAATGTTTAAATTAAAATTTTTATTTTGTTTTTATTTTTTATTTTTTTTTATCTTCATATATTTTTAAATTTTAAGCTTTTAAATGTTTTTATTTTTAATTTTTTTTTTTTCTTAAATTTTAGGTTTTTTTTTAATGTTTGAATTTTAAAAATTAAAAAATGTTATTTCTATTTTTAAAAATGCCAAAAGTATGACACAAATATTTTTTTTTTGTTATTCCAGCATCAACTTGTTTTGTTTTGAGGGTGTTTTTTCAATCCTTTTTTCAAGAAACAATTTTGTTTTTAGCATAATTTTATAAAATGTTGAAATTTGACCTTCAAAAAAAACAAAGTGCGTTTTGGAAGACACACTTTTTGTTTTTGGGGTGTTTTTTCATGTTTTTTGAGACTTTTTGGGCTAGAGTTCCCGTTTTGAGGTTAGGTTACCTATTTGATCGGTAACAGTGTTTTCTTCTGCCATAGTTGATTCTTCTGTGGAAGTGGAAGAGTTTGTGCCTCTAGCAGGGATCCTTGAATCTTCTTCTAAGACAGGTTCAGTGGTTAAAGTGGAAGGTCTTTCTAGGGGAATATCTGATCTTAAGTCCTCTGAGAGTCTAGTAAAGGATGGAGTGTGGGTTTGAGTTGGAGGTGTGCTGGCTCTTGGTCTTGATGAAACAAGTGGTGTCCTAGGAATCAAGCTTCTGCTTCTTATGAATCTACCCCTTGAGTCTCTTTCTCTACGCATGTCATTGTTTTTGGGAGGTAAGAAACAAAAGTACCTAGTTTTCACTTCCCTGGCAACGACGCCAAAATGTAGTGCTCAACTTAGTGTTCTTAAACTGAGGTCATAAATTGTCAACCAAGGCTAGTAAACTGCTAAAGTGAGGTGCACTATATGTGCCTAGGTATCTATTTCTCACTACGTTGTGTTTAGTGTTTTTATGATGTTTTTGGTTTTATGGTTTTATGTTAAAAAGGAAAATAACTAAGCGTTGGTAAAGAGAAGTGGATGGTTACACTAAAACAGAGCAAAACCTATTCTAAACTGTGTATGGCACTAAAGAACAGAAAATTCAGAGTTTGATAATAACTCATAGCAAGAAAATAAATCACAACATGAACTCAATAACTCATAACATGAACTCATCCAATTCATTCATTAGAAATATGTTGGAATAGCTTGAGAAAAGGACAAGTTTAGTGCAAATGAGGTTCTCCTAAGTAAACAATCATCTTACATTATTATAAAGAATCTCATCCATGGCTAGAAGTTTATTGGAACACAATTGGAAAAGATTATTTGTAGCACAATAATATTTCTACTCTGAATTAACCTGTAATGCTAAGATTAATCCATGCTGCAGCTCAACTTGTCACTACTAAGCCTCATCCGAAAGTTAGAGATTTTCTAGATTAGTTTTGGAAAAAAAGCTTATTTGTGAAATTTCAAAAGATTGCAGAACAATCAAGGCCTTAAACTGATATCACTAATTCATGTTCATATGATGATGCATTAATAGAAAGTCAGAACAAGAGTAATGTGTAAACAATGAAGGCCGTGAAGTCTAATTTTGACAGTTAATACAACTTAAATAACAATGAATAACACTGAACTAGAATGCAATTGATCAAACTTTGAAACGCAGTGACCACAACTAAACTAGAATGCCATTAACCTAACTTGAAATATGATGAATAGAGTTGAATTGGAGTGCCATTATCAAACTTGTAATATAGTGACAGAATTAAACTAGAGTGACATCTACCTCCGGAGTACTACAACTAAACTAAAGATGCAACTAATCACTGAAATGTTTCAGCTCTGTCTCATTCGAAGTTAGTGGTATTTTGGAATAATTTATAGAACAGGACTGGCTGCAAAATGTTATGTAAATGAGCATGAAAGCATAAAATTCAAAAAAACACAACAAAGCTCTAAAACACCACAACTATGTCTCATTCGGAGTTAGTGATATTTTGGAAGAGATTAATAAGAACAAGACTAGCTGTAACAACTAATGTCATTGAGCACAAAAAAAACACAAAGTTCAAGGAAATGCAACTAACTCCTAAAATACTACAGTTATATCCCATCCAATGTTAGTGGTATTTTGGAAGAGTTTGTAAGGATAAGACTAACTGTGGCATCCGCTACAAGTAAGTATAAAAACACACAGTTTAAAAAATTGATTAAACTAAGAATGAAACAAGGCTAAGTTACTTATCTAAACCATATGAACAAAGCTTATGAGGTAGCAGGGGCCCTCTACCATCGAATTAGCACGCAAATCTACTCAATATTGACTCAGCTCTTGCAATAAAGTGATGCTTCTTTCATTAAAGGAGAAATTCTTCAAAACAAAGTATTACGGTCTTCTGAGATCTAGCAATAAAACATAAATCTAGCTAGCTGTTTCTCGGTCTCCCGAGCCATACTTATAACAAAATTACATAACTGTCTTTGAGATAAAACAAAAATAATTTTCTTTCCCAACTAAAATCAAACTAGGACTCTGGTGGTGGCCTCGTACTATGATTAAGGACATTTGTACAGTCCTTGTCCTATTAGAATTCTATCTCCCAGTTTTGGTTTCCCACGTGCATAACCACCTGTAGACTCGAGCTCAGACTTCGTGGAGAGCAAGAAATGATAGGGGAGTGATGTGGAATATGACCATATGTGTTTTTCCTTGAGGTGACACCTGGAACCTGCGTAAACATGAAGATATCTGCGGAATAGGTGACTGGCTACAGAATGACTGCGTTCTGTAGCCAAGTCCAGTCAAAATTTGCTACAATAACAAAATCATGAAAACATAGCAAGTTAGTCATTATATACATTCTTAAAGTAATCCTAATCAATCCTATTGATCATTTAAGCCTGTAATTGATGAGGGACGAAGAAAATGAAGTGAAATGTGGTGTCAAAGAAGGACATCTTTGGGGCTCAACACTCCCCTCCGACATTCCCAAGTTTGAAGGCCTTGCTAGTGAAGATCCCTCCAACCATATCCGATCTTTCCACATGTAGTATTCATCCAATTCCATTACTGATGATTCCATCTATCTTAGATTGTTCCAACGCACGATTACCGGCGAAGCTTCTAAATGGTATGTTGACCAGGCCACCTCTTCCCATACCACCTTTGCGACCATTTCCTAAGCCTTTTTATCTTATTTCCAGCTCCCTCTCTGATACGACACTGGTACAGAACTCTTGACTTCTTTTCGTAAATCCTCTTCGACCCGCCTTTCTTCTCATGTCCAAGAATGGCGGAGAAGACAGAGCTTATGTCAGCTCCCACCTTTGAAGATCGGGTTTATATGGACTGGTTCCTTTGCTCTCTCTTACCTCCCATTGGCAATGATGTTGCATCCCACTTTCCCCAAACCGAAGAAGCCGCCCTCTAAATAGCCTTGAAATATGACCTTATCTATGCTCAATCTGGTTATTTTTATACCGTCCTTCCTGACCTCCCCAAACCCAGTGGCCCTAACGCCCCAGGGGCATCTCACTCTGTCGATGGTATCGTTGGAGCTCTTTCCCATACCTCTGCTCAACCTCTTATGGGCTATGGTTTCCCTCCAGGAGGGGCCAACACCTCCAGCACTTTCCCCCCTCCAGGTAGCATGTATCCAAGATACGACATGCCTCCTCCTTTTGCCCACACTCCTACTTACCTCAATGTTGCCCATCCTAACCCTTATCCTTACCCACAGCCTGGTGTCCCAGCTCCTCCAGCATTTGGACCTCCCACTCCCTTGCCTTCTCTACCCCCGCAGCCACACTTAATACCCCCTCCAGGGCAAGTATTTGCGCAGCAGGGCGCGACTAATTCTCTTCCTTCTCAACGAAAGAGGAAAGGCAATTAATATACCTCTGGTAATCGTGGATCCAATCCTTCCAGTATTGATCCTAACACTGCCAACCAGCCACAAGGCTCTCAGCCCAAGCCAGACAGGCCGCTTTGTACCAATAAGCCATGTTCATGTTGCAATGTTTATGGTCATTACACTCACGATTGTCCCCTATTACCACAGATGTGGAAGATGTGGGAGTTTGAGGCCACCGTGCGGGGACAACATTCCTCCCCTACTGTCCCTCCCAATATGGCTACTTCTCAACCCGCTGTGTTTACCAATCCTTTCCCTCAACAAGGATTCGTGGCTACTCAACCAACTCATGCCCCAGTAACCACTCAATCTTCCCCTTCTGGTTCCTCTGATTACCAGATCCTCATGATGGCCTCTGACCAACCTCTCATCGTCGACCTTAACCTTCAAACTCAGTCTCGTCAATACTCCATGCCTCCCACTCCATCTATCACTGAGTCCCCATCTTCAGGTCCTACAGAGCCTCTTTCGACACCCAATGGTCCCTTGCAAATCCCTCCACCCAAAGCTGAGGTTCATACCAAGATTCCTAAGGGCCCATTACGCCAAAACGCCGCCTCTGGTCGAGCTGCCCATTCATATAGCATAGTAGATGATCTGGCACAATCTCCTGCTGCCATTTCAACACTGGAACTCCTCCAATCGTGTCCTTCTCAAAATAAGGCTCTACTATCTGCCGTGGGTGCTATAGATCCTATTGATGACCAATTGATTGTTTTCGATGCCCGTTAGTCCGACCATCCCCCCTTCCTACTTCTGTTGCTTTCCAAATCCCCGTCAAAATCCAAAATTCCAACGTCACTCAGTGTATTATCGATGAGGGGGAATCTACCTGCGTGATGTCTGCTTCGGTTTGGAAACAACTCAGATCTCCTGAGTTGGCCCCTTCCACAATCACCCTTCATGCGTGGGATGGCCATGCCTCCCAGCCCATTGGCCTATTCCGTAACTGTCCTATTACCCTTGTGGGAAAAACTATTTGTGTTGACGTTGAATTTATCGACGCCCCTATTGACTATAACATTCTTTTGGGGTGTAGCTACACCTATGCCATGTCTGATGTCCCATCCGCCGTCCACTGCAAGATGTTTTTCCCTCATAATGGGAAGATTGTCACTATCGACTAGTTGTCCTATCATGAACCAAAATCTCAAACCTCCCCTGAGTCCACCATCTCTGCTGTCACCAATAAGCAAAATGTTGACTCTTTGACTAGTGTTTCCCCTGGCGTCTACAAAGACTCCTCCTTGCTTGGCACCTTCCTGGGTACTCCCCCTCCTCCTGTCTTTGATCCCAGCTTAGCGAATGTTTTCATGATGCAATCATCTCAGGCTAACCTTTCATAGCCTGCTTCAGCTAGTCAGCAACCTCAATCTCACCCGCCACAACCTGCTCCTAGCCCTTCACCTCAATTGATCGAACCTCTTCTGCCTGGACCTTCCCACCCACCTAGCACTCAGGAACCTCCCTACCCTCTTGAGTTGGTTCCCCCCGGTCTCCACCATATGGGAGCCACCCCTCATGGCCATTACCCCACCGTTAAGATCCCCTTCCTTGCTCCCCCTCCCGGAGTCTATTCGGTTCCCATCATGGCCACCCTGTCCCTCCCTAATTTGACCTTGGGAATACCCGTATGGTATCTTACTCCTCCAGCCAAGACCCCACCCGACCACCCCAAACCATACCTTGCTATGACACTGGTTCAACCGATTCCCTTCACTCCTACAATTCCCCTCGCCCCTCCGCAAGACCATCCTCATGTTGTGTCAGCTATGAGCAAGAAAAGAAAAGCCCGCAAGGGGGCATCCAAAGACAAGGCCACCACACCCGACCCTACCCCTCCCCCACCCCCCAAGCCTTGTGCCTTGTGTGATGGTGTCGGTCATGCCACCCATACTTGTCCTGAGTTTCCCCGTATCCAACCCATGGTTAAGGTCGCATTCCCTGAATCTATGGTCCCTGAACCCTCTGCTTCTTCCTCGTCCGCTACCAAGAACCCAAAGACTCTTCGCACCAAAAAACCCTGTGCTCTGTGTGGTGTCCATGGCCATTATTCTCACCATTTCCCTCACCTTACGCATTACCTAGCCTCTTTAGAGGTCATTCGCGAATACGAAGTTGAACAAAATCAATCCGCCTCTCCCATCCTTGCTCAATATGCGTCAGGCTTACTCGAGGATCCCCCTGCTACCATTGACATTCCTCCCCCTGATGTTGAGATGGCAGAACCTGTTGCCCCCCTTCTCTGCCTTTCATCATCCGCATGACCCTCGGATTACATTCCCTCTGAATCCATTCCATCTGTTTTTCTTGATTCTCCTTCAGCCACATCCTTGGGCTCTACATGCTTTGACCATCTTTTTACTTGTTCTTCTGTCATCTCCCGTGACGTTCCGTATGTGCACCTTTATTCCCACGCTGATGATTTTGGTAACTTTGCAGGCTCATGTGGTTTCCTCGACCTTTCCTCCCATAACCAGGATAATACAATACATATCTATGATTTCATTCGTAGCATGAGTTCCCGCTTTTCCTCCCATGGTTCTCATTCATCTCCCTCTAGTCGATCTATGAGTCCTAGCCATCCTACCCGGACTACTCCCTCCCATAGTTGTCATTGGATGTCTACCCTATACTCACGCTACCATCCTTATTCGCCTTCCTCCCATTCCTTGTCTTGTGACACTATTCCGCTGGCCCTCTCGTCCACACAATATATTGGCTATGCCGATGGGGCAAGTCGCTATTCCCGGAATCTCGCCTCTGCCACATGGGCCATATTTACCCCCTTTCATACCCTCGTTCTTGCAAATGGGGTCTGCATTGGTAATGCCACCAATAATTAGGCCAAATATGATGCAGTATGTGGTCTCTTAGCCGATGCCCTCTCTCATCGCATCCTCCATCTGCACGTTTGTTTAGATTTCCTGCTTCTTGTCTTACAACTTAATGGTGTCTATCGTGTGCATAACCCTATCCTATTTAGACGATATTTACGAGTGAAACTTTTGATACGTGAATTTAGATTCATTACTTTCAACCATATACCTAGAAGTCAAAATCACTATGTAGATCAAATTGCAAATCATGTTCTAGATTGGCATTTATCACACACAAGACAATAACATTTCAAACCATAAACACAATGAATATACATAATATATATCATATAACATGATTTTAGATTCCATCTACTCTGAAACATATGACATGGCCATAGCATGTTGCAAAAAAAAAAACTCAAAAAACCGGGGGGCACCACTTTCCCCTACATACACACTAGGGGGCACCACCTGCCCTACATCTAATCACTCTCTGGAGGATCCCGAGCCAATGGCTCTACTCCCATAGCTCGTATATCACACACAGCCTGACCATCCATCGCCATGCGCCGCATGATACCTCGCCATTCTGAGGGTATCCCAATACATAGCTCTATGTACTGGTCGTCTACGTCCTGCCAACCCCACTCCGACACACCAGTCAGCAGCCCCTCACATCTACGATGAATGTCCTCCAAAAGAGTGGCCATCTCCTCATTCTGTGTTGTTCTCAATCCACTAGCACCTGTAGTCCCGCCTACTGCAGGTCGTCCCATATATTTGGCAAGTTTCACCGGAGCTATATCTGCATACCAAAAAGTATAAGGATCAGTACCATAAATACTATTCACAAACTTTAACATGCACATAACAGATTAGTTACTTTTCACTTACCATCAGGCCCCCCTACTCGACCGGGTGGAAGTGGCAAGTCCGGATCTCCCCAATAACTCATCCCACTATAGGGATAGTCGTCTATATACAATGGCATCTGATCCCAATGGGCGAAGAACTTTTGTCGAAACACCCGTCTGACCGCCCCTCCCCCTCCTCTACACAGTAGTTGGCCCCACCGACGCATCCTGGGTTCTCTCGGACACCCATCAGGTAGCTGTACATGAGGTCGTAAGGTCGAGATCTTCTCAAAAAATAAGGAGCACAATACAGTCCCATACGCACAATCATGGTTCACTTGCCGCTTACATAGCGACAACTGTCGTTTCAACGACACCAACATCATCTGGGCCCACCCATAGTAATTCCCACTCAACACACTTTCTACAATCATCATCTACCCTCCAGTTATGTGATGGAGCACCTGGCTGCCCAAGATCTGCAACATTGCTTCCACCACTACCCAGGTTTCCAACCTCTCCAGATCCCCAATTGATATCTGAGTCCCTTTGATTCAGACACCTGGCCAATGCACGACAGACACCCTGATCTGCTTGGATTTCTGTCTGTAATGTACCTAGGTCTCTCTCTCTCCACCTGATCCGTATATCTACCATATCTGCACAAAACCATCATCTTTGTCAATCTACAGATAAGCAAAACTGCATCCAATCACACCAAAACTGAATCTTAGCCCATAACAGCACTGAAACCACCTCCATCTAATAGGTCACACTTTTTGACCAAATCTTGGGATAGGTCACACTGTTCAGGCCCAAACCTGCATCCCAGGTCGCAGTTTTTGCCCAAAAAAGTGTGACCCCGCCGTAATGATGAGGTAGGAGCTGTTACTGAGATTTAAGACCCTAACCTGAACTTTTAATCCATCAAAAACAAAGAGTAGCATTAGGCCTCTTACCTGCAACTGACAGATCTTGATTCAAACGGTCAATTTGTCCACTACAATCGCCGCAAGATTTAGGGCCTTCTCTCCTCTCCACATTCACCACAGCTACACAAGCAAATGAATGAATTTGAAGGGAAAATGCCTTATTAGAAGAAAAACCCCTGTTTTTTCTTTCGCCCACTGAGACCAAACCGTAGCCCCGTTTGACACACCGTTTGCACCGTTGGAAAGCTCTCACCAAGCACTCAAATGCATCTATTATTTTTCATGTTTTTATACTTCACCAGGACACATTTTTTCCACGAAGGATCTATTCACCTCTCCTCCTAATCGAATTTCTTCACCTACAACACTTGTCCTTGGGGCACCACTTTTCCTCCTTACTTGTCTTTGTTCGTGTTGATTTTTGTCATGAGGTACCCTATTGTACTCATGTTTTTATGGTCCCCCATTAGACCTCTGCTGTGTGGCAGCACCATCGATTCGCCCTTGTTTAGAGCATTCGAGTTGAGTCATCATCCATCATGGAGTCTATCTCGCGTCCCTTTGTATCCTGCTATAGTCCTCCATCCTTCATTGCTTGGTCCCTCTCTCTTGTTGTACATTGTGTACTTCAGTACCATTGTCCCCTATCCCCCATGGTATTGTGTTAGTCACTACCAAGCCATTCATGTCCCTTATGCTCTAACAAGGGAAGTCATCCATCCGCTACTCAGTATCCCTCATTTCATCATCATCATTAGTGTCCGTCTGTTAGTCGCTCTACCATTTTCTCTTGTGCCTTAGTTGGGGATCCCTTATTGCCTCACCTACGGCGGATCTCCTTCTGTTGACATCAGCTAATTTACTCCAGAATCCAGGTCTAGAGGGCGTTGTACCTTGGTTCGAGCTCCTTTCAGCATGATCATGATCTATATATCTGACGGTCCAGCGATGCAGCAGCAGCTATTGGTGATTCCCGAGTGTGTGTGATATATCTCAACCCTCATGAGGGGGTGGCCCTGCAGGTAGCCCCCTACATGCCCATATGAATTCTTCATTTCAGCCCCTGATGCAGCTCCTTCCATTTGTTGATATCGGCCTCAGCCGCTTGCAGTGCCTCTTTGATTTGCATGTATCAGTTAGATTTTGTGAGCCCTTCCCCGTGTATAGGGGGAATTTGGGGTGTATTTGTATCTCATGTACTAAAATATTATTGGATAAGTCCTGACTGTTATTCCAGGCACAACATGTATGTGAGATTCATCATTCTATTTTTCTGGCTCGTATTTATGCCAACATGTACTTTATGGTTCAATTCCTTGTTTACTGGACATCCTATTCTTTTGTACTTTGTCTCGGCGGGCATAGGTATGCCTCCCCCGCCGCCTTTAGGACAGGTACCACTTCATAAACTAGAGACTTGTTGCACCTGTAAGTCTCATCTCCTCAGGGTCTAGTCCTTTAGCCCATTAGACTACCTTACATTTCTCTCTCTAACTTCCCTCTTCTTGTCTAGTGATTGAATTCTTACAACATACTTCGGTCATACGATTTGCTCCTAACACTCGTACGTTGGGGGGAAATATGTTACACCATTATTTGGTCATATAACCTATTATGATCAGATGAACCCAAGTACACCATGTAAGACCAATTTTACCCTAAGTAAAATTGCTTTCACTATGTGAAATAACTTAGTAAAACACTTTTATTAAGTTGTTTATGGTCTAAATAGGAAACCCCAAAAGTGTTGGCAATATGATGCAATGTGTTGTCCTTGATGGCAACCCACTTGATGAATATGATGGCAACACTTGAAGAAGATAATGGAAACCTACTTGATGAAGTTGTACTTGATGGAAACTGACTTGATATACTAATTAATGATGTAAATCTGATGTTCTACAAGTAGTACAGAAGTTGCAGAAGTAAGAAATATCAGTATGTGCAAGAGTAATGATGAAATGTGTATGTCACAAGGCATACGTGGGTTTTCTTAATAGAAGAAGCGTATGCACGCGGGAAATAACGTGCCAAGTCGCGTATGGTCAAATGCGCTCTAAATATGTAAAACCAGGGGTTACTACCATGGTATTGACCCATTGTATTGAGCGCTGGGTTGTCTATTTGACCCCGTCCAGTAATACCATCAGAAGAGGTGTGGTTTTGGCAAATGGTATTGATAAAGGGTAAACCTATATAAGGAGAAGGAAATTATTGTGCAAAGAGTCAGCATGAATCTGGGTTTGAATGAATACTTCACTCTGAAGTATGTCTGAATGGAAAGGGTAACAGGTTGATGATAGATCTGAATCTGTGATGCACCTATGAAGAAAATGATGAAGAAGGTTATCTAGATATGAATGTATTTCCAGAGTCTTCTAGATCCGTTTATGGAATGTTTAGATTCCATGAGGTGAACAGATCTGTCAATCTGAAGTCATAAATCCAACCGAATATCTCGTTTGAATAAGTATACTTATAATGATTGAAGATCTATACGCTAGTTTATTACAAATGGTGTTGCGCCATATACGCGGGTTTTATGCTGAAAGTGAGCGATATAGTGAAATCAGTTCTAGAGTATGTGCAGAGGTATACGCGGGTTTATATGCATGAAGGCGCGTATATACGCTAGATCAGTAAAAGGAAAGCGCGTATGAAAACTAGGGTTTGCTGAAGGATGAAGTATGAAATGTCTGATCTGTTCTGTTGTGTTACTACTATCTGATCTGGGTTGTGTGAATTGATAAGTATCTATTTTGATGTATGATTGAGCTTAAATGTATGGAGTGGGTCCAGTCTGAAAATATGATGAAAAGTGGCCTGCAAGTTGTGCTATAAAGAAAGCTTTGGGATCCAGTGTGAAAATTGATGAAACGTGGTCCATGGTGGTGCTGAGGGTTGTAGCCTTCATTTAGGGGGTTGTAGCTCCCTTCCAGGCGAGGCTGGTAAACGAGAGCAGGGGGTCGTAGCTTCCTTCCAGGAAAGGCTGGTAGACGAGATCAGGGGGTCGTAGCTCCCTTCCAGGAGAGGCTGGTAAACGAGCATAGGTGGGTGCCTGCGTACTGGTATGAGTCTGCGCCAGTACATATTTGTAAGATGTTTTCTCTATAATAAAAATTGAAGGCTGAGACAATGGCAACGGTGGTTTTCTCCCGACTTGGGTTTCCACCTAAAATCCTGGTGTTCATGTGTGATGATTTACTCTGTTATTACTGCACATGTTTTTTTCTATATAAACATCTGATGAATGAATAAATGCAAGGATCTAAGTAATTAATTAATTGCATATTAATATCTCTACATATACGCGAGTTTTGTGAAGGGTATCCACGTATATACGCGAGTCTAATCAAGTAAAGTAGCGTATGGGTTTTAGAGCATGAAAAATTAAAAATATTTGAGTATGCCCTAAATACTGATTCACCCCCCCCCCTCTCAGTATTTTTCCCAACAATTGGTATCAGAGTCAGTCCTTCTGCAGAAGCTTGATTACTTGAAGGAGATCCGTCACAATGGAAAAGACGCAAAAGAAGAAGGCTACTCAAGGAAAGGAGATATCTCAGAAAACATGTGCAGCAGAAAATGAAGAAGATGAAACAGGTAGTGATTGTTGTTCTTGTGATATTCTTCTTTGTGCAAGCAATGGTGAAGATAGTGAAAGTAATGCTATGGACCTAGAAGAAGTTATCAAAGATCAACAAAGAATATTTAATGAGAGGGAATCTACCTACAAAGATTTGGTCTCTAGACTGAAAAGGATGTACGATAATGTATCCAATCGAAGTAAAGGATTTGAAGCAGAAATCATCTCTCTAAAAGCAGATCTGGAAAAATCAAATAAGAAGAATGAAAGACTTGAAGCAGAAAACATCTCTCTGAAAGTAGATCTGGAAAAATCAAACAAGAAGAGTGAAGGACTTGAAGCAGAAAACATCTCTCTGAAAGAAGATCTGGAAAAATCAAATAAGAAAAATGAAGAACTTGAAGCGAAAATCATCTCTCTCAAAGAAGAATCATATAAGGAGAGTGAAGAACTTCTACAAGCATTTGAAGAACAAGAAAATGGGTTGAAAGAAGAGATCTCAAAATTGAATGACCAAGTAGAAGACGGAAGAAGGAAAGAAGAAAGCATGAAGAAGCAATGCCAAGGCTTGGAGGTTGAGGTAAACATTCTCAAAGGTAAATTAGAAGAAAAAGATAAACTTTTGAGGTTTCGAGATAGTACTAAGACTCTGGACAATATTCTTAGTAGTCAAAGGTCTCCTTCTATTAAACTTGGTCTGGGTTTTCATGAAACGGTCAAAGGAGAATCTAGTTCGCAAGGAAGTGCTAAAGATTCAAAGGATGTCAAAGAAAAACCTGAAGTGTTGAAAGAAACAAAAGGTCAACCAACAATCATGGATTCTCAAAGGAAATCATTCAATAATGTTGAATGCTTTAAATATCATAATTATGGGCATGTTGCAGGAAATTGCAGAAGCAGATCATTTCAGTCACAATCAAACAGATTCTATTCAGAAAGGTACTCTGGTTGCTTCAAGGGATATTGTTTTTCATGCAACAAGTATGGTCATAAAGCAGTTGATTGCAATAGAAGGAAGAAAAGAGAAACACAATATGATCCTTATGCTTACTTCTCTGGTCACATGAGATGTTATGCTTGTAACAAGTATGGACATGTTGAAAAAGAATGCAGGATGAACAGATATGAGAAATTGGATAACTTCCAGCACCCAATTAGAAAGTTCAAGAAAATTTGGAAAAGGAAGGAGGACCGGTCAGAAATGTAGGGAATTCTGACCCTACTGCAGACATTTTCTTCTAAAGCTTACTTCTTTGAATGACTGTAGGAATGATGTGAGATACATTATAGGTATTAGTAATGTATTGTCACAGGGGGAGAAATGTATGATGATTCTCATGATTGTTTTGATTATTCTGGTTATGATTATTTCTGACAGAGCATCTGATGTGAAGAAGATAGGTACAGACGGTACAACTTCAAGGGGAGATGAAGGAATGTGAAATTTTCTATATTTCACTTTCCATACGCGGGTTCTGTGAACTAAAGCTGCGTATACACGCGAGTTCCAGTAAAGACAGTTACGTATGCACTTATGATAAGAAAATTTGTATGACAGTTGAAGATCAGGAGCACAGGTTCAGGGGGAGCATCAGTCTGACTATTAATGATTGTATTATTGGCACTATATCTGTTTATTTCTCAGTTCTAAATGATGATGACATGTTACATGGTTTCTTATGATGAGATTGTGGATGAGCCCTATTTGCTTTTTGCTGAAGAATATTCTTTGTTTTCACACATGGATAAGAGGGAAGTCTTGTGATTCAGAGATAAGGATAAATCATGCAGAGTTTGTTGCTGGTTGAGACCTCTTTTAATTCCTTACACATGCTACATCATAATCATAATAAATCTTTAAGATCTTGGTGATATCAGATCACATGGATGATTGCTTGACATGTATTGTCTATTGTAGAAGTTGTTCTGGTATGATAATTCCTCTTGGGAAGAATATGTTGATGCTGCAAAGAATCTGAAGGCTTGGTTACTAATATACTTATGCTACAACCATTGGATGACACTTGAAGACACTACTACATTGTACTATCTATCTGCTCTCAGAAATTCCAGGGAAGCATTCAAATATCTCAGAAAGAAGCTGAAAAATTTCTCTGCCTCACAGAGGATCAGATCTGGTTAAAATGCAGAAGATGGATTTGGATACGCGGCTTTCCTAAAACACAGTCGCATATATACGCGAGTTCATACACATAAAACTGCGTATGTGTGGTTGCTGACAATTCTTCTGGGTTAGCATTTCTTCAGCACAAGCTATGGTGCTGTTTGGTATCTCTGATGCTATTTCGAGTCTCTGGTGGTATTTCGGCTCTTATATTTATGTTTCATTCTCTGATTTTGGGTGAAGATGCCTTGATGATTTGCTGTTGAAAGTGATTAGGATGCACAAGTAAAGGGGGAGCTTTGATCACATGGATGCATTGGATGCACATATTCAGAGGGAGCATTAGCTTTGCTGAATATAATGCATTATTGACATTATGATGATTCTGAAATATGATCTCTCTCCTGAGGTCTTTTGGTATTTGGTACAAAATTTCATACTTGTAATTTGATGAAAAGGTCATGTTGAGACCTATGATGTTGATGTAAAATGTAATATTCAGTCATGTAAGGACTTGTTCAAATTTATAAACCCACTTGGTTGGGTAGCTGAGTCAAAATGTGTAAACCCTCTTGGTTGGGTACTTGAGTCTCATATGTAAAACCACTTGGTTGGATATTTGATGTAAGTATGAGTCCTTGGTGATAGGAAGGTCATAGAGTCATGTACTTCATTAAAAAGTATGTTTGAACTTTCAGCATGAACTTAGGGGGAGCATGGTAACTTCAGTGCACATCAGATTTACAGTGCTCTTCTATCTACATGAAAAGAAAAACCTTGTGTTGATTTTTATCCGCCCTTTGCCCTTGATGTCAAAGGGGGAGAGTGACATGGTGTTTGAATGGGGAGAGAACATAATTCTGCTTAATGTATTTATCTGTTATGGTGATCAAACACCATCATGGTTGCCATCAAGTCCAAAGGGGGAGATTGTTGGCAATATGATGCAATGTGTTGTCCTTGATGGCAACCCACTTGATGAAGATGATGGCAACACTTGAAGAAGATAATGAAATCATTGATATGCCAGAAGTTGTACTTGACAAACCGACTTGATATCACTCAATGATGTAAATTCAATGTTCTACAAGTAGTGCTGTGAAGGTGTATGCAAGAAATATTTGGTGATGTGAGTATGGGACTGAAAAGTAAAGAGGTCTCAAGGCATACACGGCTTTGTCTAGACAAAGTAGCGTATGCATGCGGGAAATAACGTGCCAAGTCGCGTATGGGCACAAGCGCTCTAAATATGTAAACTGTGGGTTACTGCCTCGTGGGGAGTTTGACCTATTGTATTATGCCATGGTTGTCTATTTGACCCCATCCAGGAATACCATCGGAAGAGGTGTGGTTTTGGCTCATGGTATTGATAAAGGGTAAACCTATATAAGGAGAAGGAAATTATTGTGCAAAGTGTGAGCATGAGTCTGTGTTTGAATGAATACTTCACTCTAAAGTATGTCAGAATGGAAAGGGTAACAGTTCGATGATAGATCTGAATCTGTGATGCACCTATGAAGAAAATGATGAAGAAGGTTATCTAGATCTGAAATGTATTTGTATCTTCTAGATATGTTTATGGAATGTTTAGATCTGAGATGAGGCAAACATCTGTCTGAAGTGAAGGGTTAAATATGAACTGAATATCTGCTTTGAATAAGTATGCTTCTCTGTAACGATTGAAGATCTATACGCTAGTTTATTACAACGGAAGCACATATATACGCGGGTTTTATAAAGCGAAAGAGCGTATGAGTAGTGAAATCAGTTCTGGAGTATGTACAGAGGTATACGCGGGTTTATATGCATGAAGGTGCGTATATACGTCGGATCAGTAAAAGGAAAGCGCGTATGAAAACTAGAGTTTGCTGAAGGATGAAGTATGAAATGTCTGATCTGTTCTGTTGTGTTACTGCTATCTGATCTGGGTTGTATGAATTGATAAGTATCCGTTTTAATGTATGATTGAGCTTAAATGTATGGAGTGGGTCCAGTCTGAAAATATGATGAAAAGTGGCCTGCAAGTTGTGCTATAAAGAAAGATTTTGGATCCAGTGTGAAAATTGATGAAATGTGGTTCGCAATGGTGCTGAGGGTCGAAGCCTTCAGTGAGGGGGTTGTAGCTCCCTTCCAGTGGTAGCTGGTAAATGAGTGCAGGGGGTAGTGGCTCCCTTCCAGGAGAGGCTGGTAAACGAGAGCAGGGGGTCGTAGCTCCCTTCCAGGAGAAGACTGGTAAACGAGTGCAAGGTGCCTACGTATCGGCATGAGTTCAAGGCCAAGACATTGTTGTAAGATGTTTTCTTTATAATAAAATATTGAAGGCTGAGAAAACAGCAGCGGTGGTTTTCTCTCGACTTGGGTTTCCACTTAAAATCCTGGTGTTCATGTGTGATGCTTATGTGTGATGATTTACTCTGTTATTACTGCACATGTCTGTTGCTATATAAACATCTAATGAATGAATAAATGCAAGGATCTAAGTAATGAATTAATTGCATATTAAGATCTCTGCATATACGCAAGTTTTGTGAAGGGTATCCACGTATATACGCAAGTCTGATCAATTAAAGTAGCGTATGGGTTTTAGAGCATGAAAAAGTAAAAATATTTGAGTATGCCCTAAGTACTGATTCACCCCCCCTCTCAGTATTTTTCCCAACAAAAAGGAAATAATAAACAAATCTATATTTGTTTATATTTCCTGGTCTTATTTAACCCAAAACAAGGAAATTAATTAAATAAACCCTTATTTATTTGATTATTTCCTAGGAATAAGTTATTTAAATAATATTCTTAGTTAAATTTGACTAAATCATTTATAAATCATTAAATAAATCATTATTTATTTAATTATATTCCCACCATTTCCTTAAAATAATAAATAAATCATTTATTTATTTATTGTTTATAAATAAAGGAATTGACCCAAGGCAAAAATCCTTTTCCATCCAACAAATATAATAAAATATTCCTAAAGGGTGGTTCTAGAATTTGATTAATAATATTTTATTCATGCACCAAGTTCTAGATCGCCCTAATATTTTGTTATAAATAGAAGGGTTTTCTCCATTCATTAGTCACCTTTTCATTGTACTAGATCACTCTAGATCTATACTCTTGGTCACATTCTCCATTTTTGCCTTGTGAGCTCCCTTTGAGTTCTATGTTTGTCTAGGTTTTCTACACCAACAAGAGAGAGAAATTTTAGATCTGAAATGCTGAGGACTTTCAAGAACCCATCCCATTGAGGAGAACTCAAAAACACCTTTCTTGTTTTCCTCTCAAGTGCCCCTTTTTAATATAATATAAAAATTCTTTCAAATAAATTGTTCTTGTCTTGTCTATTGGATGCATGGAGCCACGTTTTATTTCTACTGCTTAATGTCTTGTATGCTTAGATCTGGATTTGTGCAACATTATTTGGATCACCTAATTGCAGATTTAAAGATATTGGCAGCCATAATTGATGTTAGGGCTATTTGTTATGCGTAGCTAAAGTGGTATTTTATGACAAAAGATTCATACTAACACTAGTGTATCTGGTAGTGTCGACTCTAGTACCATTGTTCTTCCCCACCTAGAAGAACCTTTAGTGACTCATATCACTTCATATCACTCTAGGGATGATCCACTTAATCATTCCTTCATATTAAATAAACAACCTAGTCCCATAGACATTGTTGTTGGTTAACCATAGTGTTTTATAGGTGAGCACCAGTTCATTATATCCAAAGCCACTCTTTGGGATAGTGACACCATGTATTTGAACCCATAAATTAAGTACATCTGATTCATATATGTAGTGCCAAATGAGATTGGTAATCCACTATTTCCTTTCTCTAACTATATCTATCCATTCTTCCCACGGGAAGATAACCATAACATAAAAAAATGGCAAACCACATCATTAAAATGTGTTTAGAGTCTATTATTCTAAATACATTTGGCATTTCCATAGCATTCTTGGGGGAACCTATGCCCGTATATATTCTCACCATCCTTTTGAGGATTTAGTTCCTATGAGACTGAATGCTTGAATCCATTATTTCAACACTTGGAACACCATGGCACTCCACAAAATCCTCTAGCAAGGGGGCATCATTCCCACCTTTGCATACTAGATCAGTCCCCTCCATCACATATTATTGGGGTTAGTATCCCATGCTTGGGGGCATGATGGCACCCTTGACCACATTCTCACTATAATGTCGCAAGTATCAGCCTAGACCCAACAATCTATGTATGGTGTATTATCCTTCCATTCCTTGGATAGTTTGTCCTACCAACCTCTTTGGCAAGCCAAATAAATATTGCATAACATAGATGCTCGATAACATATTTTCAAACATTCTACTTTATGTGATACCATACTTACCACTTGGTCCCCATGTTTGAATTTGTGGGCTAGGATGATTCTAGACCTTCTCTAGTAGTTCATTCATGTATTCTTTTCTTACCTTGATTCTTCACCGGGAATCATATTTCCAAGAAGCATTAAGGCCATCCTTAGACAAGTAAGGCCACCTTCTCGAAAGTCGTCGAACCTGTTTCCAACAGTCAGTTTTTCTGCAATGATATCCACAAGATTTAGGGCCTTCTCCCCCTCTCCCAATTCACCATAGCTCACTTAGAAAATGAATTAAAATTGGAGGAAAAAATCACTTTTATAGGAAAAACCATAGTTTCCATTGCGACCAAACCGTAGATCAATTTGACGAACCATCATCACCATTGGAAATATATCGCCAAGTATTATTATGGTTCTTTATTTGTTTTTAGTAATTTGACACTTAACCTGGATGCCATTTTTTCCATGAAGTTTCACTTTGCCACCAATTTAAACCGAATTTCTTCATATTATCTGCTTGTACGTTGGTACCACTTTGCCTTGGCACTTGTCACCTCATGTGTCGATTTTCTTCATGAGTAACCATTCTTTATTCATGTTTTCATGGTCCCCCTGGGCCTATCCTGTGTGGCAATATCACTGAGTCACCCTTTTTCAGAGCATCCGAGTTCAGTCATATTCTCATTCATGGAGTTTTCCCTGAGTCCCATTATCTCATGTTACAGTATTCCATCTACCTTTGCTTCGAAATCATCCCGTGTTGACCATTTTTTGCCTCCAAATCTACTATTTTTCATCATCCCCTCTGTAATCGAGTTAGTCACTGCCAGGTCAACCATGCATTTTATGCTCTGACAAGGGAAGTCATAAGTTTACCTCTTAGTTTCCCTCCTTTCATAATTTTCCCCACTGTCAGTCCATTATTCGCTCTATTATTATCCCTCACGCCTTAGTCTAGGATTCATTATTTCCTCAGCTATGGAAGGCCCTATTATGTCAAATTCAGCAAATAATTTCCAGAAGAACGGTCTAGAGGGCAGTGTACCTTGGTTCCAACTTTCATCATTTTTCGATACCTTATATCAAGCAAAGGGAATCATTATTTCCCTTCGACTTGGTTGTTTCTCACATGCTCAACCCCAATTCATTATCGCACGATTGAGAAATGTACACTTGATGGTTCGGTGATCCAACAAATTATACCAGTGATTCCTAAGTGTTTGTGACACGTTTCAAACCTCATGAGGGGGTGGCCCTTTAGGTAGCCCCCCACATGGTCGGCTGACCTTAGATTATGCTCCAGCCTTAGATGTAGTTCCGCATATTTGATGGGTTTGGTTTCGGCCGCTTGCAGTGCCTACGGCATGCATGTATCATTTAGATGATCCATTTGGATCTTCAGAGCCCTTTCTTGTTCGGCAGAGCATCTTTGGTTGTGGTTCCCCCTCCCCATGTCACATGGAGGCGAATTATGTCTCATATACTCAAATATTATTGTATTTAGTCTTGGCATCTATTTTTCTAAGAAAATTATATATATGGGATCCATTTTATTATTTTCTAGCACATTGATGCCAGCATGTCATGTATCATGTATCATGTACTTTTTATCTCAGTCCCACATCAATGGTATCCTCATTATTCTCTGTACATAGTTATCTTGGCGGGTATGGGTATGCCTCCCCTACCTCATTGAGTTCATGTACTCCAAAACAAAAGGAGACTTATATTAGTTAGTAGGTATCACCCCCTCTTTCCTTCCTCACTTAGCTTCAGTTATGTCTCTCTCTCTACGACTTCCCTTTGGTGTCTAGTGATTGTGTTCTTACAACGTATTTCGGTCATATTATTTTCTCCTAACAATCCTCGATAGCAGGGGCTGACCTGCCCTCATCAGTGGGTTCTCCAACAACTTGAGAACCCCAACCCCACAATGAGCTAATGCTCCTCTCACTACCTAGTTCCCCTGAATCTCAATCCGAAGAGTTTCCAAGTCTAATTCATGCTAATAAATATTTTCCTCTTCCATACCTGCAAGCACCATCATGTTTTTCAGTTCAAAGATAAATATCATCATCAAACCAACTAGTTCTCAGCCCTCATTAGGCCAACAGACCAATCCCTCCTTTCAGTCCAAAGCGCTAGATTTTCCCTCAAAACTGAAATATTGCACCTTTTTATCCCTTTTCTATGATCTAGAGTGCCAAACAAGTCTTAAAATGTCAGAGCCAACCATAAGTATGACCAGAAGTCTCCCAATGAGCCTTGAGACCCTAATCTGAAAAAGTACTCTGATGAAAATTCAGAGTAAGGTTAGGCCACCTACCTCCAACTAACAGATCCTGATTCTGATGGTCATTTTTTCCACTATGTTCTCCACAAGTGTTAGGGCCTTCTCCTCCTCTCCAAATTCACCACATCTCACTCAGAAAATGAATTAAACTTGGAGGAAAAACACCCTTTTATAGAGAAAAACCTAGTTTTTTCGTCACCCATTACGACCCAACCATAGAGCATTTTGATGAACTGTCAGCACTGTTGGAAATATCTCACCAAGTACAATAATGGGTCTTTCTTTGTTCTTGTTATTTTGATACTTCACCTAGAAGCCATTTTTTCCATCTAGTTTCACTTTGCCACCAATTCAAATCAAATTTCTTCATCAATACTACTTTACCTTGGCACTTGCCACTTTGTGTGTTGATTTTCGTCATGGGTAACCATTATTTACTCGTGTCTTTATGGTCCCTCTGAGTCTATCCTCTATGGCAGCATCATAGATTCCCCCTTGTTCAGAGGATCCAAGTTGCATCATCCTCGCATTCATGGAGTCTGTCTTGAGTCCCATTATGTCCTATTACAGTATTCCATCCATTTTTGCATCATGTCCATCGTATGTTGCCCATTTTACCCTCCAGCTATTATGTCCATCATCCCCTTTGAAATTGAGTCACTTGTTGTGAATTCAACCATGCATTTTATGCTCTGACAAGGGAAGTTGTCAGTCTGTCGCTCATCTTAGCTCCTTCCATCATTTAATCACTCTACTATGATCCCTCGCGCCTTAGTTGAGTATTTCTTATTGCCTCAACTATGGCATCCCTATTTTTTTGACTTTAACACATTCATTCCAAAAGAATGGTCTAGAGGGTAGTGTACCTTTGTTCCAGCATTCATCATTGTTTGGTACCTCGAATCAAGAAAATGGAATCATTATTGCCCTTTTCCTTGGTTGTTTCTCACATGCTCGACCCCAACTCATTATTGCACGATTGAGAATCATACACTTGATGGTTCAGTGATCCAACAGATTGTACCAATGATTCCCAGGTGTGTGTGAGATGTTTCTGACCTCATGAGTGGGTGGCCCTTCAGCTAGCCCCCCACATACCCATATGACCTCATATGATGCTCCAGCCTTAGAAGCAGTTCACAATATTTTATGGGTTCATTTCCAGCCGCTTGTAGCACCTACATCATACATATCTCATTTAGATGATCCATTCATATTTTTAGAGCCCCTTCTTATTCAGCATGGCTTCTTTGGTTGTGGTCCCCCTTCCCCATGTCATATGGAGGGGAATTATGTCTCATGTACTCAGATGTTATTATATTCAGTCCTGACCTTTATTTTTCTAGGCGCATTATGTATATGGGATCCATTGTATTATTTTCTTGTCCATTGATGCCAACACATCATGTATCATGTATCATGTACTTTGCAACTCAGTCCCAAATTGATGGGCTCAACATTATTCTTTGTACACATTTATATCAGTGGGTATGGGTATGTCTCTCCCGCCTCGTTGAGGTCATGTACTCCAAAACAAAAGGAGAATTATATTAGTTTGTAGGTCTCTCCCCCTCAGTCCTTCATCATTGTGCTTCAGTTATGTCTCTCTCTCTCTCTCTCTAACTCCCCTTTGGTGTCTAGTGATTTTTTTCTTACAATGTATTTCAGTCATACGATTTTATCCTAATGCTCGTATATTGGGGGGGGAAATGTTATCACCAAAAATTGATCATTTAGCCATATCTAACTAAGTGGATCGAAATACACCATGTAAGACCAATTTTACCATAGTAAAATTGCTTTCACTACAATAAATAATTTGATAAACCATATTTTACTAAGTTATTTATATTTAAAGCAAGAAACCTCATGAGGAATAATTAAATAAATCATCATTTATTTGGTTTTCCTCTAGGAATAATTAATTAAAGCACCATTTAGTTAATATTCCTTGTCACGTTTGACCCAATCATGAGAAATAGTTAAATAAATCATTGTTTATTTAACTTTTCTATAGGAATAATTACTTAAACCATTATTTATTTAATATTCCTTGTCAAATTTGACTAAACCACTTTTTTTTTTTTCTAAATTGAGCTAATTCTATTTATGTATAAGTAAAAGTACAAAACTGCCTCAGTTCAACTGCGTTAGCCTGAAACTGGGCCTGAAAGTCAAGCATAGTTCTGAAAAGAAGCTGCCCATGTAGGGAAACCAGCTCTGTAAAAGCAGTCTCACCACCCTTGTGCAGGGAAACTGGTGGAATAGTTATGATTGTAATGACACAGTAACAAAAAGCTAGCATTATCATTAACGAAAACCAGTAAGCTGCTATGTAATGAAGATAACTAGCATCGCTACAAAAATTAGCAAGATCGAAGACCATACTGCTCCATGTCATTGCTGAGTTAGCTTGATGTGGCGGGAGAAGGCTGTTCCTCCACTATTGGGCAACCGAAGTAGTCCTCAGGATCATCCGCATCAGCATCCCGGTTGAGAGCCATAGCGCCCTGGTCCGCAGTAGTTTCCACCTGCAAGGGAAAGAGACTACGGGGGGAATTGGCTGTGGCTTCAGGCTTGGCCAGGTCTTCGTGAGGAGTGGCAGCTGAAGTTGAGCGAGGCGCGACAGAGGTGGGGTGGGGGTCGGGAGAGGCGGGAGTGGAGACATTCCAAGCAGGAGAACTGATAGTAGCGTCCTCTCGCAGAGTAATGGTGATATAGGCAGTAATAGAAGGGTGGTTGAAGGTGCTATCAAACCTCAGCTCCGCTCTTTGAGTGGTCTGCCAGATGAAAGGCCTGCGGGCGGGCAGAGGAGCGTGAGAGGCTGTGAGATGGGGGGCTTCATGCTGAAGGGAGGCAGGCGACCGACCATAAACAAAATCAAAAGGAATTTCAGAGGCAATTCTGCTGGAAGAGGGACGCTCCCCGGCCAAGCTTCCGCGAGTGCCACCTCGACGGGCTGTCATGCGCTGCCTGAGTCGAGGCATGGCAGGCTCGACGTCGGGAGGCTCTTGGGCTTGGATAACAGCTGTCGCAGCAGAAGAGCCGGGAATAAACAAAGGCAGACCACAAAGATGCAGAGTGACAGACGGGTTAGAAATAGGCTGAGGGGCAGCGTTCGCACCAGGACAAAACTTGTTGTTGGAGAAATGCACACCAGGAGAGAACTCAATGCAACTATATAACGAGCAGCGTCGGCCTATGACTGTGCGAGCGCTTGGCTCAGCACAGTGGGCAGGACACGCACCGGCCAAGGGCACCATACAGACGCTGAGGGAGGCGGAAAGCTCGTCGAGCGGTGAGTCGAGCAGAGAGACGGTTTCCATAATGCACAGACCAGGCGAGCCAAAACTATAGAGGCGCCGGCTCGGTGGAGCAATAAATGTGGTTGCAGGCACAATGAAGGCACAATTAACTTCGCCGTGGAGAGCCATGTGGCTATCACGCGCGTTGGGCGTTGGGAAATGGCCGCCACGCGCACCAGTTGTCCCCATGGGACTAACAAGCATCCGCATCCGGAATTGACTAAACCACTTAGGAATGAATAAATAAATCATTATTTGTTTATTATTCCTTAACCACTTCCTTTAAATAATAAATAAATCATTTATTTGTTTATTATTTCTAAATAAAGGTATTTGACCAATTTAAATATCATTTCCCTCCAAAACAAATAATAAAATATTCCAAGCAGTTAGATCTATATTGTGGTTAATAATATTTTATTATTTTCAATTTTCGAGAATAACCCAATATTTTGTTCTAAACAGGAGCGCTTTCCATCCATTTCTCACCATGATCATTGTCATCGTTGGTATTATTATTTTTTTCCATTTGAGCTCCCATATGAGTTCAACACATTTTGGGTTTCACACATTAAAGAGAGAGAAAGATCCAGAAAAATGAAGTGTAGAGGACAACCAAAGGACCCATCCCATTTGAGGGGGACCTCTAACCATCATATGAGTCTCCTTCACCAGATGTAACACAATAATCATAATATATCATTCATTATTGTTTTCTTTGTCTATGATATGGGATTTTACATTTGTTAAATCTTTTTTTGTTTTAATATATTTTGTTGCACATATCTATTTATTTTCTGTTGTAGATCTGAAGAATTAGACGTCCATATATGTTGTTAAGGACATTAATCACTTGTGGCTTAAGTGAAGCCTTCCAAAATATTTTGTGCTAACAAATTTCAGTCACACAACACAAATATTTATTTAGGGAAAGCCTCAGCTAAAAACCTCGCTATCTACATATTGCATAAGTCAAAGAATATGAGAATGATTCAATGCTTCTCTCATGCTTTAGAGCTCTCTACGCTATCTTTGTCTGTCTCATTAATTCCTTGGCAAGCTTGGTTCAAAACTTAACCAATTTCTTAGCCTTGGGATTCCCTATTTCCTTGCGCATTTTCCTATGGAATTATGCCCCTATTAACAAGGAAATTCCCAAATAATTATTGTGCAATACATAAAGGCTCTTTCTCTAACTCCATGCACCACATGTACAATTTTTTGATTATACAACTGATAGTACATTTCCCTTTAACTCCAATCTCAACTGGGTATTCCTCAAAATTGACATGCATGAGTTATTTATGAGTCAATTATCAATAATCTGATTGATCACTACATGTGAATTAAATCTAATTTAATTCACTTGACCTCTCACTAGTTCCTACATCAGTTAGAAGTAGTTAAACTGATTTTAACTCAAATAAATTAAGTTAATTAATTATAACTCAAAATAAACTCAACCAGGGCTCCTAAAAAGTAGGTTACACTCTACATGCCTCTAGTTTGACCCTCAACTCGAATTAACTGAACTAACTAAGTCTTCCTAACTTAGTTAACTCATACAAGTTGTCATGTGATGTGGAATTACAATTTACTTCTAATTTAATTAAGGGAAAATTAAATTAGAAGTCTCTTCTTGTTTCCATTTTCAATATTTCTTGTTGCAAATTTCAACATCTTGGGGTTTCAATTTTGGTTTAAGATAGGGAGTATTTCATTGATTGGTAATATAAATTCTATCAAATTTACCATGATTTGTAATGTATTGCAACATTACTCCTAGATTTGCTTGAGCTCGTGCACTAGAACAAAGCACTTGACATATTTTTTACTTGGTTTATGAGACTTGTGATATTCATAATAGTAGTATTTTAATTCATGAATATTTGTTGCCTTAACCTTTAGGTGAGCATCGTCTTGGAAGGGATCCGAGTTTGGATTATTTTATGAAAATAATATAAGTGCTAAAATACTTATATGTGGCTTTTCCAAATGATTATAAATAAAGTGATTTTTATGCTCTTGTGGGTTGCAGAGTATTTTGACTATTAGCCCTTTCTTAAGCATTTTATCATTCGGTTGAGGTAACTAATTCATTTCCAGGATTCACATTTGGTTTGAATATTGGGTTGATTTCTTTGTAAAGGTTTGAAACTCGTATAATATTTTGAAAGAGTATTGTCAAGTTTGAATAGAGACATTGTTATTTATTCATATGATGTTTGGATTATACAAATAGAACACTCGCATTAGTTTGGTGTGACTTGAGAATATTTCGAACCTCTCTCTTGTTCCTTTATTTGACATGGAGTAATGATAATAGGATTGTGTGAAGACCTACAATATATCTTGTTTCTTCTTGTAGACTCATGTTTTGCATTGTGTGTGGAAAAGAAGGTTTTTATATTTACAATCCTTGAAATAGTGTGAAGGTTGCTGAGGAATCTTGACTCTTGTGTCCTCTAGCCTAGTGAGACAGCCTTTCACACTGAAGTTTCTCAACCTAGAAGGATCCAAATCTCAAATTTCCATATGACCAATAGATAGGGTTTACTTTTCAATAAGTTTACATTCAATTGCAGGTTTTGAACAAGATTTTGATCAGTGTTTGTAGGAAATCGATGAGTGCTAATAGATAGATCAGAATAAGGTTTTTTTTTGCATAATTATAGAGTATTCTTTGGGCATATACAGTGTTGAATATTAAAGTGTATGTTACCCAGATTGAAATAATGATGTTGGGTCATTAGTTAAGCATATATTGCAACGAACAATCTCAATTGTCTTATAAATTTGATGTGAAATATCTTCAAACCAAACAATTTATTTTGGATATGGAAATTAAGAGATTGGGAAACATGCAACTCTACTTGAATTAGAAGAAATATGTTGAGATAATATTGTAGATGTTTAATGTAGAAATATCAACTAGTAAATTTCCCCATTCCTATAGTTGTAAATTTAAATTTAAATTAGTGTCCCATGAAATAGGAATAGATAGTGAACATGTCATGTATTCCCATTGCAAGTAATATTAGATGTCTAATGTATACTATGGTATGTGCTACACTAGATATTTCCCATGTGTTGCTATTTTTGAGCTTGTATATTTCAATAATAGGGAATGAACATTGGACAATTATAGGGAGGGTATTTATATATGACACTTCATATTATACAATATGATACAAAAGAAGGCCTAGACATCATATAGAGGTATATATATAGGGAATTGATGATATAGATTAGGTTGGAGATATTAGCTACATGAGTTGTGCAAGTGGTTATGTCTTGAACATATTTGGTGGAGAAATAATTTGGATGAGCAAGACCTATAGTTGTATTGTTAACTGCAAAGGCTAATTACATGGTAGACAACTATGGTAATAAAAAATGTGTATGGTTGCAAAGTTAATGTTCAATTATTGGTTTTTCAAAAAATAATTGATCATAGGTTATGATAGCTCAAGTGAAATTTTATAGCAAAGAACCATACTTATCAGTACAAGATGAAGCATATTGATGTGTAATGTTTGAGACATGGTTGAACAAAAAAAATTATTGTTGGAGAAGTTGGATACCTTAAATAATGTTGTAGATTCATTGGAAACAGCTACTAGTACCAGAAAGTTCTCTTAGTGTGAGAATTAATGGGCATTGATTCTCCTTGTATATGATTATATGAATTCCTTTTCCTTGCCCCTCTTTTTCAAAAGTATTCAACAAGTAGGAGAATGTTGGCAGAAGTAGGAGAATGTTGGACATGTCTTGTATCATTTGTAGGCAGATTTAGTCACATCCCAATAGGATTTTAGGGGTTGGCCCTAGAATGAAGGGGGTTTAGTGAGGATCCAACACCCCATTAACGGGTATTGAGAATGAATAAATACCTTGATAAATTTATCTCTCGTCCATGATGTTTTCTTTTTTAAAATGGCTTTGGCCCATTGCAAACTAATTTTAGTTAATGAATTGAGGTCATAATATAATCCAAGTTATCATATTATGAATTTTTGAGGCCACATAATACATAATTATTGTGTTTTGAATGATGATGAAGTTAATATAATAATATATAGTAAGGGTTTCCAAGATAAATATTTATGTACTCTATCTATCTGTCATTTCTATTCTTATGTTTTAGATTTTATTAGTATTGCATTTCTTGTATGAGTTTATTGAAATCTTAACCAGAGGTGAAGGAGTTGCAACAAATAATAGAGGCGAACATGAAAATTTTATTGAAATTTAACCATGGGAAGAAGGTCGAAAAGTTGAGAGAAAGTGTCAAGAGTTACTTACAATTGAAAATTGTATTGGTGTGGATTACAAAGAGGAATAATAAGAATGCAAAGAGGAGAAGTAGTGAGGATGATTGGTACAAATTGTGGTAAAGGAATAAGAAATGAAAGGGAATACTTACTTATCCACATGTCCTTTTATCAATTATCTTGTGATCAAGACACTCACTTTTTCCAACCAAGGGTGTTTTATATAGGGGCATTCCTAGCACTACAACTATCCTACAAATTTTGTACATTTTTGTAGTTAAGGATCTAATTTGTGATTAAAAAAAGTAATCTAGTTTAATATTTGTTGTTCATGGTGATTTTGTTCAAATATTGGAATATGAAGAATTTTGTTTGGAATTTGATTAGTTGGGTGGGAACTTCGACATTTTGAATAGTTTGCAGAACTTTGTAAATATGCTTAATAAATAATGTATATTTTTTGTGGTGGTTAATTCTAATTAGTGTTTTATTATTGGGGTGTATTTCCACTTTTTTTCTATTTAATTCTAGATTGTGGCTATTGTTTATTTAACGATGAAATTGAATTTGTTTATAGCAATTATGGAGAAACGTCCCTTTATGTGTGGGATATTTCAAGGTGTTTTGGCCTCTTTACAACAATTTATATGTCGCATATGATTCAAAATAAAAATTTTAAAGTCTCTCAATATACTACAATAAATCATCATGAGGTAGCAACCAAATAATATCAATTCCACCCAATAAATAACAAGCTGTATGAAACAAGAGGTACTATTCATCTCTTTGATGTGCATAATGTCAATAGTAGCATCCTTTGGCTCAAATTTGAGTTGGTATTGGTTAAAAAACTCTTTCAATAATACAAAACTCCTACAAGGAAGGGGTATTAATTTCTAAGGAAGTAGCATTGTAATCAGGGTTGTACAAGTCTCAATAAAATCATATGTTTCCTATTGGATCCATAAACTAAGGAAATAATGCATGTATAAACTATTTCCATGTGCGACGCAACCTCACAATAAATATATTTGGAAAAATCTAATGGAACATCATCATGGCATGGGAATATGTACCAATGATTAAGAAAATAAATATAAACAAAAAATTTGTAACATTAAGCTTAAACTCAAGTATTGTAAGCTTTGCATGGGTCTCATATTTTCCCTTCATGGCCTCTACAATCATGAGCCAGTTGTCGATGACCAAAAAATCTCTCTTCCTCTTCATAATAATGTTGCTCCAAAGGTTATTCATTGGACCAATTTTCCTAATTATACTCATGAATTCACTCACATTCTCCAACATCATTTCCATCAATTTATGAGTGATACAGTCACCCTAAACAGTAGCTATTATTAATGTCATTCAATATCAATGATTGTAATTCAAATAAAGTTGTAGGAGGAGTTTGTTCACTAAGGATTTTTATAAGCTAGAAAATATATGCAATTAGAATAGCACAATTCCAGAATAAAATACACAGATATTTGCATTTAACTTAGAAAGTGAACATTTTCATTAAAAAATATCTATAAATGAAGAAAATTATGGAAAATATATTTCCCTTCTATATATGTACTAAATAATTTGACACTAACTCCCATAATCCATTTTAGAGTGATTAGATGATGTTGTGCTTGTGAAATTTTAAAAAATATTTATTAATGACAAGATAATACAACATTCGACCTTGCAATTATTATAATTTATTTTGTTTTTAATTAACTTATTATTAACATAATTAGAAAACATATCTATATTTAACAATATGAGGAAACCATCCCACGTGGTGTAGAGCAGTCGGTGATGGGGTGCACTGTTAAGGCACTCCGTTTGCAAGGTCACCGATTCGAAACCCATGGGTGATTAGGATTTAGTCTAAGCTACAAAAAAAAAACAATATGAGGAAACCATTATCACCCATTAATTTGGTTTCCTTTGTCTCATTAATAATAGTTGAGTATCAATCATGCCAAAGTTGTTCCAACCATTGTGGCATGCATTGAGGCACATCCACAAGAAAGAACGCATTGGGCACTAGCATGTAACTCAATATGGCTTAAAAATTTTGTGGGGGCTATTAATTATCATCTTTATCCACTTAAAAAGCCAATGTTTTCAATTATTATAACTTCTTAATAAACAATTATAAAAATTTTCATATAATTGTGAATAAAAGTAAGTATCTACCATCACACAATAATTGACGTGGATGCACTACTCTAGAGCATTGCGTGGTAAATCAACACCTCATTAACTCTCAATTATCTTCATGAAATCCATCTAAATATCCATATAAGAAAGAAAACCATTAGACACATGGCATTGATAGTTTTCATAGTTGAAAAAAAATGGAGACAATAATGTTATTAGTCGATAAATATAAACTCGACATATTAATATGAACTTAAAAAAAAAACAACAACAAAAACATTTATAGTACTAGTGTTTTTTTTCCTACTATGTACCAACAATATTTTGTCAGATTGTATTAAAAAAAATAGGAAGTAGTTATATTTGTTAGTGTATGGTTATAAATGATACTAATAACATAAACATGGTCATTGATTAAACTAAATAAATAAATAAAATTGAAAAATGAAAGTGGTTATATTGTTGATTTTTTTTCCTCTAATGGGGTGTTAATGCAGAGGACGCATGGGCCCTGGTGTCACTGCTTTCCACCTCCTCGGACGTGATGGGAAATTAAGATGATGAGGATGTGCACATCTATTGGCATGCAAGGTTTATAATTGGCCTTTGTTATTAATTGGGTTTGTATGGAGGTGTCAAGTTCTGTTAGGTCCCTATATGACTAGTATAGTCCCTTATTGTTGTTAGTGTAACCCCCTTATTGTTATTATTGTACCCTTGTAACCCCCATTTTGTTATTATTGTGCCCTTAAATTATTATTGTTAGGTCGGCTAGGATTACATTGTGGCCCACAAGGATTACATTATGGCCCCATGGACTCCTATATATAGAAAGGAGGTTTTGTAAATTGTATCATCCAAGAATTTTTCATTTATGTAATGTATTGGAGGTTGCCCCCTCGAAGTGGCTTATTTCTAAGGCGTTGATATCTCTTTTCTTCTATTTTTGAAGCCGGTTACACAACATTTGGTATCAGAGCTTTCGATTCTAGGGTTTCGCTGCTCCAAACAGGTCATCGTAGCATTTTCGCTATAACTTTTTTTCTAAGAATTTTCAGAAGCTGAAATTTTTAGGGTACGAAGCCAAAATCTTGAGGAATATTTTCTAAAATTTTCAGAGCTTGGTTCACAATATTTTCGGAGATATGATATGTGGAAGTTAGGTCTTTTTTTAGGCTCCTAAACAGGTCATCGTGGCATTTGCGCTATAACGTTTTTTATACGAAGGTTCAGAATCTGAAATTATTATGGTGCGAAGTTGAAATCCTGAAGAAATTCATCAAAAAATTTTAGAGCTTGGTTCGCAATATTTTTGGAGATATGATATGTGGAAGGTAGTGCATTTTCAAGCTCCTGAATTTCATCTCAAAGAGGTGATCGTGGGAAAATTTGAATAACTCTCTCTCTGGGCATCGAATTGGAGTGTCGTAAAAAGAAGTTGCAAGTAAACAGACTGTAGTTTCTTGGCTATCAATTTCATAGAAGAAGGATGAAACAGTGACACGTGGCAAGTTGTACAAGTTCGCTCTACTAAACCAGTCCATAATTAGGTCATTGTGGGAGATTGGACACAACTTTGTCTTGGAGAATCCAAATCAGGTCAGACCTGTGGCATTTGAAAGATAATTTAGAGGGCTACGTTGCTACCGAAAATCAAATATTGAAGTGCTGCAATCACAAATATAATCCAATTGAAATATAGAGCTCCTCAAAAGCAAGAAAAAGGTGTGTATTTTTTTTCCAAATTGCATAAGTCTTGTTTGAAGAATAAATTTGAATTGATTCCAAGGGCATATTGTAGAATAGATATCAGTATTGTGTTCTAAAATATTCCCCATAAAAATAATTCAACACCCATTAAGCCTTCAGAAGGCTCTACTATGACTCATGAAGATGAAGAATTGCAACATGATCTATCAAAATTACAAGAGAAAGTGCAACAAATTTCACTCTTGCAAAGAGCAACAAAAAATGAAATGGAAATTTTGAAGAAAGGCGTGGAAGCTAAGATGGATGGCTTGCAAGATAAGATGGATGGTGTGGAAGCTAATATGGATGGCATGGAAGCTGGCATGGAAGCTAAGATGGATGACATGAAATATAACAAGGAAAACATGAAGAATGATATAAAAACAGACATCGAAGGTTTGACAAAGTTGATACAAGAAATGTTTCCTAATGGTGAAAAGATAGTAGAAGAACCTCATGATGAGAACAAAATCAATGTTAATCATGATTTCATAAACTCTAATGTTGGCAGGAATAACCACCATATTCCAAAAATGATATGAAGAAGTTTGATGGAAAGGATCCTGTAACATGGATACTACAGATGGAGCAATATTTTGATCTCCATAACATGAAAAACACACAAAAGGTACGCATTGAAACTTTACATTTAGAAAAAAATACATTTGTATGGTATCGATGGCTTTGCTCCCGTAAAAAAATTGTCACTTGGTTAATTTTTACGGAAGAAATGATAGCACATTATGAGGATACAAAGAGTAACACCTTCTTTAGCCAATTGATAAATCTCAAACAAAAGGGTTTAGTGGGGCAGCACATTGAGGAATTCCAAAAATTGAATATAAGGGTAACTGATATTCCAGAGGAACACAGGATCGATCTCTTCATAGGCACTTTAAAGGATAACATCCAACATGAAGTTCGCGTTTTGGAACCGGATTCATTGGAGAAGGCATTCAGGTTGGAAAGAAAATTTGAATGTAAAATAATGGCGACAAGGAAGCCTACCACTCAATTCTATAAAGAAGGAAGTGTTGCTACGCCTAGATTTCCACAACCTACAAGGTTGACACCACAAAAATTGGAATAAAAAAGAGCAAAAGGGCTTTGCTACAGTTGTGATAGCAAATACACTAAAGGTCATAAGTGTGCTGAGAAGAAATTATTTTACATAGATTGTGAAGAGGAAGAAGAAAATTAACAAGAAGAGGATATACACCAGGAACCAACCCTAGAAGAGGAAGAAATGAATCCGACCATATCGTGTAATGCACTGGCAGGAATTACCACTCCTCAAACTCTCAAGATACAAGGACAAATCAAGAAGAAAAGGTAATAGTGTTGATTGATTCAGGTAGCACCCATAATTTTATTAATTGTAAGGTAGCCAAGGAATTAAATTGTTTCCTATACCCAGCACCAGAATGTCAAGTGATGGTTGCAAATGGAGGAACTATAAATTGCTCTGGAAAATGCCATAATATCAAGCTAACCATGGGGGAATATGTGTTGACAAGTCCAATGCTTTCTATTCCTATGGGAGGTGCTGATGTTGTACTAGGAGTACAATGGTTACAATCTTTGGGGACGATAGCTTTTAATTTTCAAGAACTTTTCTTGAAATTTTTTTCAGAAGGAAAGGAAGTCGAATTACGGGGTATTGAAGGAAATCCAGGAAGGATAATAAGCTCTAATGTCATGACAAAGCTTCTAAAGAAAGAACAACGAGGCGTAATTGCACAATTATGCTCACTAGAAGTTCGAACATCAAAATCATCTATTTCTGCAGATCTCCAACAAGTCTTGGACAATCATTCCAAAGTGTTTGAAACTCCCAAAGGACTCCCACCTATTTGTGATCATGATCATGCTATTCATTTGATTCCAGGAATTGTTCCTCCAAACATCGGGCCTTATAGATATCCTTATGTCCAAAAGAGAGAAATTGAACGTATGATTGCAGAAATGTTAGAGGCGGGTATAATTCAACCTAGTCAAAGTTCTTTCTCTGCTCCTGTAGTATTGGTACACAAGAAGGATGGATCATGGCGCATGTGTCTGGATTATAGGGAGCTCAATAAGCTCACCATTAAAGATAAATTTCTCATTCCTATGATTGATGAATTATTGGATGAATTACATGGAGCAATTTATTTTACCAAGTTGGATCTTCGTTCAGGATATCATCAAATTAGAATGAAGGCTGAAGATATTCCAAAAACAACATTTCGAACTCATGAGGGTCATTATGAATTTTTGGTCATGCCTTTTGGCCTTACCAATGCACCTTCTTCATTTCAAGGGTTGATGAATTCCATTTTCAAACCCTTCCTTAGAAAATTTGTGCTAGTATTTTTTGATGATATACTAATCTACAGCAGGTCTTGGAAGGATCATGTTGAACATGTCGACAGGGTGCTCAAACTATTGCAGAAGAAAAAATTATATGCAAAAACATCCAAATGTTTATTTGGAGTACAAGAGGTGGAATATCTGGGTCATATTATATCTCACGAGGGTGTTAGAGTAGACCCTAAAAAAATTAAAGCCATTAAGGAATGGAGAGTCCCCACGACCATAAAGTAGTTGCGAGGATTTCTCGGGTTAACAGGGTATTATCGCAAGTTTGTTAAGAATTATGGGAGAATAGCAGCACCTATAACAACATTATTGAAGAAAGATGCATTTTCATGGACTCCTGAAGCAACTAAGGCCTTTGAACATCTTAAGGAGGCAATGTGCCTAGCACCGGTCTTAGCTACGCCAGACTTCACAAAAACCTTTATTGTGGAATGTGATGCCTCAGGAAATGGAATTGGTGCAATTTTAATGCAGGAAGGAAGACCCATTGCTTTTGAAAGTCATCCAATCAAAGGAAAGTATTTACAGAAACCTATTTATGAGAAGGAAATGTTAGGAATACTGCATCCACTAAAGAGATGGCGAACTTACCTAATGGGAAGACACTTCAAGGTAAAAACTGATCATGATAGTCTTAAACACTTTTTGGAACAACAAATATCTTCAAAAGAGAAGCAAAAATGGGTCACAAAGATGTTGGGTTATGACTTTGAAATAATCTACAAAAAAGGAAAGCTTAATGTTGTTGCAGATGCAATCTTAAGAAAGAATGAAGAGGTGGAAGCATTGCTTTGTGCCATTTCTATTATCCAACTAGATTGGATAACTAAAGCAAGAGATGAATGGAAGAAGGAAAAAGATGTATGGACACTCATTCAAAAGTTGCAGAAAGATCCTAGTACATCTAATACATTTAGTTGGAAAAATGATTCCTTATGGTACAAAGATCGCTTATATCTTTGTAAGAATTCCCAACTAAAACAAAAGATTCTTCTGGAATTGCACACTTCTCCTTTAGGAGAACACTCAGGATTTTTAAAAACTTACCACAGGGTGAAGAAAGAATTTTTTTGGGATGGCCTTAAATCTAATATTCAAAAGTTTGTGGCGGAATGTTTAGTTTGCCAACAGAATAAATTTGAGACAATTAAGACCTCGGGTCTTCTATAAATTTTATCCATTCCAAGTCAATGTTAGGAGGAGATTTCAATGGATTTTATCACAGGTTTACCTAAGTCCGAAGGAAAGAGTGTCATCATGGTGGTAGTTGATAGACTTACCAAGTATGCACACTTTTGTGCATTATCTCATCCATTTAAAGCAAGTACAGTTGCTACTACATTTATGGACGGAATTCAAAAGCTACATGGAAGCCCAAGGGTTATTGTGAGCGACAAAGATCCCATTTTTACTGGAAATTTTTGGACGGAGTTATTTTCTTGTTTGGGTACTCAATTAGCTCATAGCTCATCTTATCATCCTCAATCTGATGGTCAAACTGAGATCGTAAATAAATGTTTGGAAGGATATCTTCGTTGTTTTGTATCTGATAAACAAACACAATGGATCAAGTGGTTACCTCTTGCTGAATGGTGGTATAACACTTCCTTCCATACTGCAGAAAAAATGACCCCATTTATGGCACTTTATGGATATCATCCACCATCCATCACATCATCTTTAAGGGAAAATTCGAAGGTTCAAGCAGTGGAAGATCACATCGAGCATCGGCAAGAATTTCTCCAACTCTTAAAGGATAACCTAAATTTGGCACAAAATGGAATGAAACAACAGGCAGATCAACATCATAGCGAGAGAAGTTTTGATGTAGGAGATTGGGTATTTTTACGGCTACAACCATACAAACAAATGTCCCTCAAGCAAGCAAAGAAGGATAATAAATTATCGCCAAAGTACTATGGTCCTCACAAGGTGTTGCAAAAGATTGGTACTATGGCATACAAATTGGAGCTTCCTGCTTCTTCATGAGTACATCCAATTTTCCATGTTTCATGCTTAAAGAAGGTTATAGGTGAAAATCTTCCAGTTCAAACAATATTGCCAAAACTTGATGAGGAAGGAAAAATCATATTGGAACCTGAAGCAGTCACGGAAACAAGAACTAGACAACTATGGAATCGATCAATTTCAGAGTATCTCATCAAGTGGAATAACTTACCCACTGAAGATTCTACATGGGAGGATGAGAATTTTATACAGAAGCACCCAGAGCTACTCAAGCGTTGAGGACAACACTTTTTTGAAGGAGAGGGGCATGTTAGGCCCATATATGACTAGTATAGTCCCTTATTGTTGTTAGTGTAACCCCCTTATTGTTATTATTGTACCCTTGTAACCCCCATTTTGTTATTATTGTGCCCTTAAATTATTATTGTTAGGTTGGCTAGGATTACATTATGGCCCCATGGACTCCTATATATAGAAAGGAGGTTTTGTAAATTGTATCATCCAAGAATTGTTCATTTATGTAATGTATTGGAGGTTTCCCCCTCAAAGTGGCTTATTTCTAAGGTGTTGATATCTCTTTTCTTCTATTTTTGAAGCCGGTTACACAACAAGTTCCATTATTGGGGATTCGTATGGAGGCAAGGGCAAATCCTCGACCTCCTACTGCATGAATTATAACTCTCTTAGGCTTATGAATATCTTGGAATTGAGTCTAAATTTTGAATTTATTGTTCACATAAGCAGATGGTTTTCAAAGGTGGTGGAAGTTTTGTCCATTTTTCCTAAATGATTGGATTTGTGTATCATGGCTGGCGTCTTCTGTTTTGGAGTCTCAAATAGAGTTCTTTTGCTACCTATTTTTCTTGGTCATTTTGGTTTTAAATAGTATAACATCTTGTGTTGGGGTCTTTGAGTCTTTTATTTGGGTTGTGCTTCAGGGGGGGATTGTTTTATTTATTTGCATCTAATCCTTGGTTTTGAGTCACCGAATTTTGTCCAAATCTAGGAGGTATTCCGTTTCATGGATTGAGGGGGTATAAAGATAACGTGCCAATGTTGCAACAAGTTTGGAAAGTGTTGTAGTTGCTACAACCTCCCTCCAAAAAATTTCCCATGTTGTGATTTTGGATCCTTCCCTTCTTTCCACGGGATCTTATATTTTAATGTGTAAAAGGCTTCATGTTATGATCAAGACTTATCTTTTCATGTTGTGCTTGGGATGAATTTGATCCTAGTTCGATATATTTCAAACGCAAGCTAACTCTTGACTTGACCTTGCAGAATTGTTGGGATTTCCTTCAGCAAATGGACAATCTTCGGAAGCAGGCCAACCTTGAGGATCATAATTGCACAATATAGATAGGCAAGCCAACCTTGAGCTTATAAACTACACAATTCTAGATGGCATCCCAGCCTTAAGATCAAAAACTGCACAAAGAATACCTTGAGCTCATAAATTGCGCAATGCATTGAGTCAAGGAGTTCTCAATCCTTGGGAATTGTGCAATCCTTCTTAGAAGTGTGCATGGAAAGTTTCCTGAAAAAGAAAAAGAAAAAGAAAAAAAAAAAACACAAAAAAGCATCCCTAGAAAATAAGGAATCATAATTAGTTTCCTGAAGGTGGCACGCTTACCATTTTTGGAACTTTCCACCAAGTGTCGCTTTTTCCTTGATTTTACGCATGCGCTTCATAATTTACTCATAAACCTCAATTGGCCTAAATATATTTAATAGATGCCTATAAAACTCATTTTTACATTTGATCTTGGAGCTCTAGCATTCCCAAGGAGATCAAGGAGCCTTCAGTAGAGTTTGCGATGCTTTTCTGGGTGAGTTTTTCTTTGTCGTCTTTTGTCGCTTTTTCTGTCAAATTTTTTCATTTCGCTTCTTTGAGTTTTTTTTTTCTTGTTTCTCTTCATTTTTGCTGGTGGTTTAACTTATATTAGCTTGTATAAGTGTTTTTTCAGTTCGTCATTCACCTTTTACAACTGTCGCATTAGTTTTCTTATTTTTTCCCACTGGTGATCATCATTTTGGTGACTCTCCATGCATGTTTTTTTTTTCCTTTTGCATGATGATATTTTTCACTTAATTTGCATTGATTTTTCTATCCTTGGTAAAATCTTCACTTTAACTTGCACCATCACTTAGATATGCTAGTTTCCCATACTCTTTCTAGGAATATTTTCACTTCCTTTGGCCAGTAGCTGCCTTGGATAGCTGGGTATTGTGTAATTCCAAGGCTCAAGTTTTCTGCTTAGTCTCTGAGCTTCATAATCCATAGTACTAGGATAAACCAACTTCACATTGCATAGCTCCATGGTCAATCTTGTTCCCTTGGCCATTAAGACTGCACAATGAGCAGTCTCTCCCTCATTCTACCCAAGTTGAACTGTGCATTATGTAGTTTCTAGCCTCAACCTGCATCAATGGTTGTTGATATTATGCAATTCGCAGTTTAGGTAGTCAGACCCTCTCCCTTGACCTCAAGAATTACAAAATTTTCCCCTTCAATTGAGAAGTTGTTGTTGTGATTTTGCTTTGTGAGTTGATTTGTTAGAGCTAATTTATCTTTTCTATGACTGCCTTTCCTCCTAAAGGTGTTGCAGTTGTTGAGAACTTCTCTTCATCAGTCAGTGTCATCATGGCACCCAAGATAGTTGCTTCAAAGGATACCACAGAGAGAAGTACCGGGGAGGTAGTTGAGAGTACGCAAATAAACTTACTAGTTTATTCAGATAGTCAATTTTTCAGAGAAAAAGAATCAATTATCACATGGAAGAAAGTGAATGAAGCATTCTCTACAAGAAGATTAAAATAAGGTATCATGCATATATCCATCTTTCCCATGTTCAGGCATTTTCAGTTGGATAATTTCACATATATATCTCAAGATTATGACGATGAACAATGCCAGTACACAAAGGCTTGATTATTTTCTGGAAGTAGATTACCATCTCATGTATCATTTTTCGGATCGAGAATCGCTCATGGATTATTACTCTTATGCTACAACCATCTACTTGAGTATAAAGGACATTGTTAAAACCTGGGTGAAAGATCCATCAAAGTTCCTTCAGACACTCACCAACACTTACAAGATAGTTTTATGTTATAGAATATATCATTAGCAGACCATTGAGACCTTCCCCAAAGGGTGGGAATTCTTACTGAACTAGGCTCTCAACGAAGGGAAATTTTTCAACTGGTCAGACTTGTTGGCTCGATAGCTTAGTGTCCATGTATCCAACGCCCTGAATCCTCCCAAGGGTGGGTGTTGGGTGCAGCCCAACCTGGCCTAGATTTTGGCTAAGAATCCACATTTTTAGGAGTGGAGCGGGAAGTGGACCGCGCAACAAAGCATTTTATATAAATATTGTTATATCAGAGGGTCTTCGAGGTGGGTCAAATCCCCTCCCTTTTATAACAGGTTTCAGGTTATATTTGATTATTTTGTGGAGCTTGTGGTATTTGGACCATGGTTATTTTTAGATGTAATAATACATAAAGGGATGTAATGTTATGATTAGAGATGATCATCATATTTTAGATGGTTAAGGGAAATTCTTTCTAATTTGTACTTTTTGGCAAAGGGAAGGCTCTATAGCTTAGTCTGCAGACCACCTACGGTTGTGTGCGTAAGTCAAAGATTTGATTGTAATAAAAGATACATCATAATAAAGAAGCAGCTTTGGGATGATATTTTGTGTTCTTATGTTTTTTCTGTACCTATTTTCTTAATATCTTTTATTGCGGAGTAGTTAATATAGTTTCACATTGTGTCAGTGGAGTAATGGTTTATGATGTTATATGATGTTTTTATATGATTAAGTGCATGTGGCGAGGTAACTTGTAAATTTGTGAGGTAGAAAGCATAAGAATACCACATCACACAATCCCTCAAGGTTGCAGAAACCTAGTTATGCAACCACCCATAGTCACTTCGAGTGAGACTACGATATGCTTGCAATTCATTACCAAAAGGGAAAGTGATCAAGGGCTTTGTTAGTGTGCAGTATAGATCAAACCTGGGTCAAGCCCAAATCAACCCAACAAATGGTTTTGTTGTTGGGATCAGGATTTTTTTTAGGGATATGTGGATGTGGCACCCGCAAAATAAGGAAATTCAAGATTGGATAGTCCAAAAATCATCATCTGACATTCAAGGCTTGGTTGCAGAGTTATCGTTTCACAAAGCAAAACAAAAATTTCTTCAGACCATTTCCTGGTGAATTGTACAAGTGGGTATCAAGGTTGAATGAAAGGAAGGACTACTTTAAGAATGATGAACCTACAACGTGGACTCTTGAATTGGTACAACGACTCAAGAGCACTAACAACAAGATTTCAAGGGTTGTCAACTTTTGGGTTGAAAGAATGTTGGTAGGTTTCATTATTGAGTTTGCAGTAGACTCGACTGTATCCTACAGCGAAGCATAGTGAAGATTCTACAAAGGACCGTGAGTTAAGTACTTGAAATATTTTAAAATCTATATTAAGATGTTTCTATGTGAAAATTGAATTTTGCAGATGCAATCAGATTGCTAGTTTACTTATGTTTGGAGGAAGAAGTAAATCTGAGCAAGAAGTTGATACAACGCGAAGTGGAAGAAGGTATAAAGTAGATACGAGAAATATATATCATGAACATGACCCAAATAACTTCATAGAGACTTATTATATCCCTCTATTGAGTGAATCTGAAAGTGAAAGAGAAGAAGAAACTTTGCAGTATACCCCCTTCCAGGTTGAAAGGTTTTCAAAGCCATAATCCAACAGCAGCTAGGGTATTCTTAGAATTCCCCCTCTGCCTAATCCCCCTACCCACATTACCCATCCTCCCCCTGACCCTGCCCCTCCCCCTCCCCATTCCCCTCTCCCTCCAAAAATAGGTATGGTTGATTATATTAAGCTACCTATTTTCAAAGGAACTGGATCAAAATATCTAGAACAGTTTTGGTTTCTAGCTGAAGTTGTATGGACAGTGAAGCAGATCGACGATGAAGATATAAATAAGCCATGAGATAGATCATTGACATGGTATATGAATTATTCAACTAATCATAATGCTACATTTGAAGATATTAATAAAGCATTGATACAAGAGTTCAAGAAGGCGAACTCTTAATCACAATGCATTACTGAGTTAAAGTAGATCAAATAGAAAACTACTGAGTCAGTGTGGGAGTTTGATCGATATTTAAGTTGTCATTGGATCAAGTAAGCTTCAACATACCTCTGTAGAAGCATAAATAATGGTTTATAGTTGTGTTGATACCGCATATCAGGTTTCCATTAATGCAACAAAATATAGAAACTGAAGTCGAATCTCTGTAAATTGCGATGAAGTTGGAAGCTTCACCTATAGGAGACACTAATGCATGTATGCAATATATTTAGAGTCAGCTGGTGAACCTAACCTTTTAATTGCAAGATACCAAAAAAGGTAAAGAAGTTATAGAAGAAGTGTGGTGTACAAAGTGTAAATCAAAGGGCCATTCTAAGGAACAGTGCCATTTTTTCATGGATTGCATGGCTAGTGGAGAACCTAATCCCTTAAATATAGGATCCAACTTGTGGTGCGAGATATGCAAGACTAGAGGCAAACATAGCCCAAGATATTTTTACTTGTTGCATAAATATGTGAATACCCTAAGGAATCTATTTTTCAAGTTTTGTAAGTCAATAAGACATGAAGAAAATATTTGTCGAAGCTATGATCTAATGATGGAGCATAGTGTTGATACTTAAAGAATGCAATCAGAAGAGCGCACACTTGAGGAAAATAGACAACGCAGTGTCTGAGGTGGTTATCAAGGAAGAGGTTGAGGAGGTGGAGCTAGTCGAGGATGTGGACAAATAATTTTCTATAACTGCGACCAAGAAGGTCATTTTGTAAGAGACTGCTAGAATCCCACTACGACATGTAAGTACTGCAAATACTTTGATCATGTAATTGAAGACTGCATTTTATTTATGGTGAAAATGCAAAAGAAAAGGAATCATCATCTGACACAGAACATCCAAATGATGACTGCTAAAAGGAGACCCAATGAACCTTGCATTAATATTGTCACTAGAAGTGGAGTTCTGACTAGAAGTGATAAAGCAGATGGAAAGAAGGAATTTGAAAATGTAGGTGCATGGGTTAGAAAGACTGCGGAGAAAGTTCCTATTTTTGATGTTCACAAAGAAAAGAAACTATTTATGGAATCCAAGTGAAGTTTTATGGATGTGGGAGCTTCAACTTATATTTCCAGCCAGGGCCCAATAACTGTGACATATCATTAGTTCTGACACATAACCAAGCAGGGATGCAGGATCAAGCTTTGACACAGAATTTGGCAAATCAAGTAAGTATTTTGAGATATTTTCTGTAGACTTATATGAAGTTGTTAAGATATCAAAACATAGTAGATGGAATTTAGGAATTGATAAATTCTTTCATATCAAAAGAAACTTCGCGAAGTGAGATGCGCGCAATCAATAATGTACAACGATAGAAGATAATTGGAAAAGAGATGCGACTTAGTGCACAGATAGGAGAATATGAAATGGATCAAGTTATTTTGGATTTGGGATGTGATTCTAATGTATTGACAAAATAGACATGGGAATTAATGGGTAAGCCAAAGCTACAACGGTCAAATATTCAGTTAAGATTGGAAAATCAACAAAAGATCTTTCCTATAGGAAGAATACCAGGTGTCACCATAGATATTGAAGGAGTCCACACTATTGTTGATTTTGAAGTAATAGAAATTATTTATGATAGTAATACTTATCCTTCTTTGCTTGGAATTGATTGGGCATTTGACAATATGGCCATAATCAATCTAAAGAAGTGACAAATTATATTTTAAGGAAGCAATATGAGGGTGATTGTTCCTTTAGATCCATATGGAGTAAGATATACAGAACCAATCAAAGAAGAATACAACGTTGCAGACATAGATAACATCTATCAATTGACAACTAAGGAAGAAGATTATATTAACCCTACAGAATATGGAAAGTTGAATTGGGATCATGATAGTTCTTTGACATCAGATTCAGAAGAAGAATTGGAGAATTGGTAGATCAGGTTACATGAAGTATCTACAAAGCGTTGTGCAAGAATGACAAAAGTAGTTCATTGTATGACATCTGAGGTATGTTACATGCCTTCTTATGATGGTTTGGGAAATGTATATACTTTTCTTATTGCTTATGAAGAATAAGTTCTAGAAAATCAAAGATTGTCAGCTTTGGATATAGCCTTGAGAGCTACCCTTGCTAGATGGTGGGGCACACACAAGAAGAATTTAGGAGATTGGCAGTTATGTCGAATACTAATGTGGATAAGGTTTGGACAAGTAGAAATAGAAATACAGAAGAAATATGATGGTGAAACTGACCCAAGGAATCATATCCAACTATGCATTACAACATGGAAGGAGATTCCTCAGCAAGAATTGGTACATGGATTTATTCACACATTGGAGACAATTCCTAAGAATTGGCACCTAGAAACAGAACCATGACATGGTACTATGAAATGTGCAGACTTGGTTGATGGTTTTATTTTAACATTCATCTTTGAGGATGAATTTTCGGGCATAGATTCAACCCTTCAGGTAGTAAAGGAGAATATCTTTAAGGGTGTAACCACATTGACATGGAAACAACCTTATTATATTACGAAGATAGAACATGCACTGGAATGCTATAATATTATTTTAGATGAGGGAGAAGATCCTCGCAACATCGATGTTGAGCCCTGAAATTGTCTTCTCTTTTGCCAACTTTCACCTCATTTCATAAACCTAAATATCAATGAGAATGATTAAGATTTCTTAAAGGTTGCATACAAATTATTAAATTATTGTAATTTTGTGATTTTTGTTGTCTTAATAATTTTTGAACAGTTTAGCTACAGAATACAGGCATTCTGTAGCCAGTCAAGCGTTCTGCAACTGTTTTTGTGTTTAAGTATGTTAGAAGTGTCAACTGGAGAAAAGGTACACATGGGTGGATTCCAAATCTTCCCTACATGGTTCCATCTTATCCACGAGGATTGAATCGATAACTGGAGGTGTCTAAGCCCATGGTCAAAGAAAAGGCTAAAGAAACTATTTTCTACAGGAATTAGGACTCCTGATTTTCTTTACAGCAAATCACGAGTCCCAAAAGAGTTTCAATTCAATTTTAACTTAAATATTACACTTGTACCTATTTTTGTTCGATGTTAGTTATGAATTTGTATATAAATTAAGCTCTATAATACCGAGAAAGGACGATTGATACATATTTTATCATTACAATGATACTCTGTTTTCAAGCACTCTGTTAATAAAAAGAGTTTAGCCTTGATGCCATTTTGAATACAATCTTAAGGAGCTAAAGGATTAATACCAAATTGGTAGTAGAGGGCCCTTGCTATTCGAGGAGGTTTTACATGTTTTCTAGCTAAGTTATTTTCAATTATGTTTTACTATCTTTCCTTACTTAGATTTCTTTCTTAAATCATAGTGTTTTAGCATTTCGTTTCATGTCATCTGCTTAGTTAAAGGATCCTCAGTATACTGCAATTAGTCTCTTTCACAAGCTCTTCCAATAAATCTCTATTAAATGAATGGGATTCAGTTGTAATATTCTGAGTTATTAGCATTTCATTTTCTGTTATTTAGTTAAATAGAATATCCTCATCATACTGCAATTAGTCTCTTTCAAATTCTCTTCCAATAAATCTTTAATTAACGAATGAGATTTAGTTGTAATATTATGAGTTATTGATTGTTTCGTTTCATAGAAGATCCTTATCACATTATATTTAATCTCTTTCTCAAGCTCTTCCAATAAACCTTTATCAAATGAATGAGATTTAGTTGTAATGTTATAAGTTTTTTCAGCATTTCATAAGAGATCCTTACTACACTGTAGTTAATCCTTTTCTCAAGCTCTTCCAATAAACCTTTATCAAATGAATGAGATTTAGTTGTAATGTTATAAGTTGTTTCAACATTTCATAGGAGATCCTTACTATGTTGTAGTTAATCTTTTTCTCAAGCTCTTCCAATAAACCTTTATCAAATGAATGAGATTTCTCTGTAATGTTCTAAGTTACTGATTGTTTCAGCATTTCCCTTTTATGTTTTAGGAGATCCTCATTGCACTAGAATTAATATTTTTCACAAGCTATTCCAATAAAACTTTAATTGAATGAATCAGATTAAGTTGTAGTGTTTTGAGTTACTTTTCATTTCATGAATGTTCATTTAGAAGTTGTAATATCCATGGATTATGACTCCTTGTTTTCATCATTTTCTAGTTAAGAACAGAACTTGCAAATAAACTCTGTTTTCATTTATTCATTAACATTTTCCTTTTTTTCCTCTTTACATAGATTTAGCTTCATATTTCTAGTATAGAATGGAATACTACGAACCAAAACATAAAAACCCCAAAAAACATCAACAAAACACTAAAACAACGAAGTAAGAAAAGGGATACTTACGCACATACAATGCATTACACTTCATCAATTTACTAGCCCTAGTCGATAATTTATGTTAACAATTTAGGACACTAAATTGAATAAACATTTTGGCGCCGTTGCCAAGGAAGTGTAACTAGGTAGCCTTATTTCTTGCATCCTAAAAACAATGACATGCGTAGAGAAAGAGATTCTAGGGGTAGATTTAGAAGAGGCAGAAGCTTAATTCTCGCAACACCACTCACTCCACTGAGACCAAGAAGTAGCACACCTCCAACTCAGACCCACATTCCATACTATACTGTTCATAGGCTTCCAGAAGTTTCAAGATCAGATATCCAATCAGGAAGATCTCCCACTTCATCCACTGAAGCAATTATAGAGGAAGAAGATCCAAGGACTCCTACAAAAGGGATAACCTTTTTCACTTCCAGAGGAGAATACATTCCAGCAAAAGAATTACAAATCCCTAGTGAAGAGGAAGAGGAGGAATTCTTCTTCAATATACCCTTGATAGAAGAACCAGAAGAACAATTGGTTCTCCATACTGAACCTTATATTAGTTCGGGGAAATCTATCATGGCAGAAGGAGGAGAAGGGGAAGGAGAAATCTTTAATGGAGAAAACTTGCTATTTGGAGGAGGTAGAGGTAGAGGGGGATGTAATATTCCAAAATTTCATGGAATATTAAAAAAAAAAAAAATTCACTAGGAGGAGAACAAATGGGTAAGAAAACCCATTGATAATAAAATCTAAATAAAAAGCCCTTACAATTTAAAAAGGCATTCAGAAAGAACTAGATTTCACACCCCATGTGTGAAATGAGATAAATTGTAGATGGATAAGTCTAAAGGAGGCCAAGTCAACTGCGCAGTTATGAGAGATAAGGATCACTTGATGGGGTAACATAGTTTGCATGAGGGGAAGATCACTTGGAGGAGGAAACACTAAGGCGTGGGGCCCATGGCAAGGCACCTTTCATTTTCTTAAAAGTAGAACAAGGCAGCAATAGCTATTCATGTTTTTTATTATCATTTTACTTGTCTTCTCTTGGAAGAGCTTGTTCTTCATATTCCCCATATTCTGGCTTGTGGCCAAATCATTCCATTCAGCTCCAATGCAGTCTCCATTGGTGGTTGAGTTGTGTTGCTGGTTGTTGTAGGGGAGGGTTCCTCAACACCACTTCTGACATTGTATTTCAAAGGAGGGAGTCTCCATTCCTTTGGGAGATCAGTGAGGGATTTTCTGAGCTTATTCCCACCATCATTGGCATCAGGCCAACCATTTTCCATCAGCAGAATAGCATCCCTCTTCCTTGACTGCGCAATTCTTAGAGATTATTTGCAGTGAGCGTTGAAGTATTTTATCGGGAGGTGAGATCTTCAATGATAGGATCAACCTATCATTTCAGAGGGTTCATCATCTATAGCAAGCTCCTTCTATTTCCATTTCGTGAGTTTTTGCTACCCAGCAACTCCGACATTTCTGCAGGAGTGCCATTTTTTCTAGTTCCCAGTCAATCCTCTTAAGGGATTGGTGTATCATATTTTCAGGGGTTAAGAGCTTGCCCCCCCCATATTTCTTTGAGCTTACATTGTTGCATCTTTATATTTATGTATTTACTACTGTAGTATCTCCTATAAACTGTGCAGTCTTAGCCTGGAATAAACTATGTAAAGTAGTGTTTCTCTATTCTATGAATATGTCTTCTTGAGTCTTTTTGCTTGATTTGAGTAATATATTCCTCAAGAATTTGTCTACATTTTTTGTTGTACATACATATAATGGTTGATTACATCTTCATATGACATGGATCACTAAGAATTATGTTGTCATTTCCTTGCTTGAGTAAAGTGTTGTTGCAACCCCTTAACTGGGAATTTTCTAGAGAGCATTAGAAGTGGGAGACTTGTTTAAACCATCTAAGAGGATTTATTTGGAGCCTCCTCTTGGATTTCAGACTTATATTATCTATTCTAAGGGATACAAGTGCTGGGTTCAAGTCTCATAGTAGCCATCCCTGAAAAATGCGTTTTTCAAGCATGCCTTGCTGAGTAATCCTAAAAATGGATATTACAGAGGAGACAGAGGAAGGGGAAGATCAAATGCAGAAGGAGGTATAGGTAGAAGGGGAATTGAAATCTCCTTTGGATTCCCTATAATAGATTAAGAAAAAAATGCTACCATGAAAAATATCTCACCCTCTATTCTTCCAAATTTTCATGGACTAAAAAGTGAAGATCTTGAAACATTCTTATTTGAATTTGAAGTTCTATGTAGAACTTATGACTATCTTCAGGATGCTCAAAAACTTAAATTGTTCCCTTCAACATTGAAAGGAGCAACATTAAAATGGTTTATGAGCATAATCACTGGGTCTATTGGGACATGGAATGATATGAGGAAAGCATTTCTAGAAAGATATCTGGATTAATGTATACCATTCAACCATAAGGAAGAAGTGTTAAAAAAGATGCAAAAAGAGGATGAAAATCTAGAAGATTTATTGGAAAGATTTAAATATAAAATCAAGAGGGAAAAAATGCATAATTTAGATCAAGACACCTTGAAAGCTCTTTTGTTGAAAACAATTAGGGATGAATGGATATATATCCTGAACATGATGGGGAAAGGAGATATATCTCAACTTTCATTACCTGATATAGCAGAACTATGTATTAATCTATTAAGAGGAAAATCTAAAATCTTGAAAGGACCAAGAGACCCTGCTCTTGCAAGGGCAAACAAATCTGCAATTGGAACAGTAAGTAGGGCATAAATAGGGAATATGCTTGATGAATTCAAAACTGATATTCTAGGGAGTCTTAGTGAGAAAATAGACACCCTTAAGTTACAAAACAAGCAGAAATCCAAAACTGATGCCTTAGAAATCTTTTGTCCCAAATGTAGGAAGAAGAATGCCTTAAGAGAGTGCCCTTTGGATGCAAAAGTAACAGAGACTTGTGCAATTTGTTTAGAAAAGCATGAGACCAAGAATTGTCCCTCAATCCCTGGCCTTAAAGTTGTCTTTCAAGAAGAAACAGCCACAAATTCCATAGAATCTCTTAATTTTGTCTCTAGAATACCTTGGAAGGGACCTCAAACACAAGGGTTTAATAATCAGATGTATAATCAACCCCCACCAAATTGGAATTCTTGGCAGCAGCCTTGGCCCCAATTTCAAAATCAACCTCAATATTGGGCTCAAGGAGCACAAAATCCTTATGGTAGGTTCTCTCAGTATTATCAATATCCACCATCTTATCCATCTTATCCATCATATCTAAATTTTCCTCCTCAACAAAATCCTCAGCAGAATCCACAACCTCAAAATAAGAATAAAAATCCACCGCTTCCATTACCATTTCCTCAGAAACCAAACCAGTTACCTACCCAGCCAATACCAAAATCCAACAATAAAAATCCTTAGAATACATATATGATAGAAGGACAACAATTTCCAACTTATTTGATTACTCCTTTAGACCTTAATGATGTTCAACTTACGTCTGGAAGAATACTTGAAAAAAAGAAGCCTTTTGTAATTATACAAGAACAAAATAATTTTGAGGAAGATTCTCTACGGGTGAATAAAAGTTTTGAAGAAAGCACATCTCTTCAAAACCAAAATATTGAAAAAGAAAAACAAAAAGAACCAGTGATTTCAACTCCTATGTTAGAGCAACCATCAACATCTACTACTACACCTCCTTTTCCTGAAAGATTACAAATTGATAAAGGTGTAGAGAAACAAATTATAATGCCTAACTATGATTTCCTAGATGAACTGAGAAATGGTTGTATTAAGATTCCATTAGTACAAGCTATCAAGAAGATTCCAATCTTAGCAAAAACAATAAAGGAGTTGAGTATGAAAAAACCAAGAAGAAAAATAAAAGAGATAAAAAGAATACAACTAGTAAGAAAAATAGTAGACATAATGATGGGAAAGATTGCTATTCCCAAATATTTAGATCCCGGAAATCCAGTTGTCAAAACACATATCAATGGAATAGAAATACCAAACACATTAATTGATCTTGGAGAAACAATAAATATCACAAGTAGGCAGACCATGGAAAAAATAAAGCTTCCTAATCTTCTTTATACACCCATACTACTACAATTAGCAGATAGATCTGTAATCAAACCAGATGGGGTATTAGAAGATATTTCAGTGTCCTTAGATTCTTGGGAATATCCTGTGGATTTCATGATCCTAACTCCTAAAATGATCTAGGAGGACATCCTATTATACCAGGAAGACCTTGGTTAGCTACAGTTGATGCCTTCATTAGCTGTAGATCCGATGATATGTACATCTCTGATGGTAGTTCAACCAAGAAATTTACTTTGTATCCTCCAGAAAGAACAATCACAGAAATAGATGACACTCAATGGATTGATATATACAACCTCTCTTCACTATTTCAGAAATTAGTGAAGATAGTCAAATTCTGAATGCCTTAGAAAATCATGAATTTTCTTCAAAATACAAACATGAAAAATTTCAAGAAGAATATAATATTGAGTTTTTGTCATCAATAAAAATGTCTCTTTACTCCATGGAAGAATTTGGCAGCTCTACAATTGAGATATTTCCAGGAAAAACTTTAAACATAAACAAAAACCTAGAAAAAATTCAACAGGAAAAGCTAGTTAAAATATTACAGAGAAATTCTTCTGCATATGCATGGGAGTACACTGATATGAAAGGGATTAACCCTAAGACTTGCACTCATCATATCTACATAGAGGAAAATTGTAAACCAATCAGACAGCCTCATAGAACGATGAATCCAAATCTTAGGGAGATTGTTAAAGAAGAGTTGTAGAAATTGTTAAATGTCAACTTTATTTATCCCATTTCAGATAGTCAGTGGGTTTCTCCTTTGGTGATTGTACCCAAGAAAGATGGTAAATGGAGGGTATGCATTGACTACCGAGAATTAAATAAAGCTACTCTTAAAGATCATTTTCCTTTACCTTTCATAGATCAGGTGTTAGATACATTAGCAGTCAAAAAGTACTTTTCATTTTTGGATGGTTTCAGTGGTTATAATCAAATTCAAGTTGCACTTGAGGATCAAGATAATACCACTTTTACATGTCCTTGGGGTACCTATTCCTACTGAGTATTGCCTTTTGGATTGTGCAATGCACCTGCAACATTCCAAAGGGCAGTATTGGGAATCTTTTCAGATCTAATACATGACTGTGTAGAAGTATACATGGATGAATTCACAGTCTATGGAAACACATTTGAAGAAGCCTTAGCAAACTTGGAAAAATTTCTAAAAATATGTAAAGAAGCAAACCTTTCATTAAATCATGAAAAATATTTCATGATGTTTATTGAAGGGATTGTCTTAGGACATCATATTTCAGGAGATGAGATTAGAGTTGATGAGTCAAAAGTTGAAGTCATCTCTAGACTATTAGTTCCAAGTTGTCAAAAGGATGTTAGGATTTTTCTAGGATTTACAGGATACTATAGGAGATTTATAGAAAACTTCACCAAGATAGCATCCCCACTTTTCAAACTACTCACCAAGGACTGTGAATTCAAATGGAATTATGACTGCTAGTTAACATTTGAAACCCTGAAAACAAAAATATCAGAAGCACCAATTTTAAGGGGACCTAACTGGAAATTACCTTTTCATATCTCAACAGATGCCTCAGATAAAGCTCTAGGAGCTATGTTGGGACAAAAAGACCTGATCCCTTATGCCATCTACTATACAAGTAAAAATTTGACTCCTTCAGAGTTGAATTATACTGTAACTGAAAAAGAGTTCTTAGCTGTTGTTCATGCTATAAATAAATTCAGACATTATATAACAGGCTATGAAACTTTTGTTCACACATATCACTCTACAATTAGGTATTTAATGAATAAATCAGTTACCAATGGCAGAGTCATAAGATGGTTATTTCTTTTACAAGAATTTAACATCACCATTCTAGATAGGCCTGGAAAATAAAATACAGTGGCTGATTTCCTATCTAGACTCCAAAAAATTAAAGACAATACTCCAGTTGAAGATAAATTCCCTGATGAATATCTCTTTTCAATCACTACTCAAACTCCTTGGTTTGCTGACATTTCCAATTATCTAGTTTCAGGAAAATTTCCTTCAATTATGAATGCAAGAGATAAAAGAAAAATCATTTATGACAGTGCAAAATATTCATGGATTTCTAATGAATTATACAAGACAGTTCCAAACTTTATTATCAGAAGATGTTTTCGGGAAGATGAGATGACTGAGATTCTTAAGGCATGTCATGATGAACCTTGTGTTGGACACTTTGATGATAAGAGGACAACTTATAAGATCCTTCATCTAGGATATTATTGACCATCCCTCTTTAAATATGCTAAAGAGTATGTCAAAAGGTGTGACAGTTGCCAAAGGGTATGGAAACCTTTCCCTTCAGGTGAAATGCCATTACAACCTCAGATACATATTGAACCTTTTGAGAAATGGGCTTTGGATTTTGTAGGACCTATTAATCCTCCATCAAAACAAAAGAAGTATATCTTAGTTTGCATTGATTATGTTACCAAATGGGTAGAAGCCAAGGCATTACTTTCTACTAATGAAGCATCTATAGTTAATTTTCTTTTTTAGGGTATTTTTACTCGTTTTGGTGTCCCAAGAGAAATTGTTACATATCAAGGAGCTCAATTCACATCAAATATGGTGGAGAAAATGGTAGAGAAGTACAAAATCAGACACAGGAAATCCACTCCCTACCATCCACAAGCAAATGGCCAAGTGGAATCTACCAATAAGGTGATTGAAGGGATCCTTACAAAGACTGTTCATTTACATAGAAGAGATTGGGCAGAAAGGCTTCTTGAAGCCTTATGGGCCTACAGAACTACATGGAGAAACACAACGGGACACACCCTTTATGAACTTGTTTATGGAAAACAAGTCCTATTTCCCATAGAGTTTCAGATCCAAACTTTCTAAATGGTAGTCCAATTAGGACTTGATTTGACAGAAGCACAAAAGCACAGACTGGAGCAGATTAATGAATTGGATGAGATCAGACAAGATGCAGTCCAAAGAACAAGCATAGTCCAACAAAAAAGGACTAGATGGCATGACAAGTATATCAAAGAAAATCAATTTAAAGAAGGTGACTGGGCACTCTTGTTTGACTCAAAATTCAAGGATTTTCAAGGTAAATTTCAAACTCATTGGCTTGGGCCATATGAAATTGTGAAAATATTTGAAAAATGGAGCAATAAAAATTAGGACAATAGATGAAGGGAAGGTAGCATTTCTTGAAAATGGACACAGACTAAAATTGTATCATAAGCCACTCTCAAGAGAATATTTTGTCAATAAATTCCAAGATAACATTGATATGAATTTAGTGAAGAATAATTCTTCTTCTTCACTAACTTAGTTGTATTTTTCTTCAATAAATAAATAAATAAATAATAATAATAATAATAATAATATAAAACTAAATAAATAAAATAAAAAATAAAAGTATAAATATGAAAACCAATCAGTGATTGGCATATTTATACAGAAAGTGCAGGGTGAAAATCAGAATTTTTCTGACACCCTATACTTTCAATTGTTATTTTTCTGCAGCTAAATATCATAAAATCACAAGTTGTTGATTCATTTTTCACTCCATACTTCACTTCATTCATATTTCATTCCATCCCATATTTCACTACATCCATCTCATTCCATTCCACACTCATGATCCATCTCATTCTATTCCATATCCATATTTCATAATTTTTTTTACAGGTACATTATGTAGTTGTCTATTTTGTAGCCAATCTTGTGCTGCAGCTAATTGACTCTGCAAGCCTACTTCAATAAAAAAAGGATGATAGTAAAAGGATATTATGGAGATTAAAAGATCAACATTTTTCAAAATGAAGGACAAACACAACAAGCAGCAAAATCAAAAGTTCTAAGGTAAATTGTGCAAAGTTATTTTGATAGCAAAACATGAAAAAATACAATATGCTTAAATCATATGTTTCCTAAGTTAATCTATCATTCGAACTGATCCTCCCTTATCATAAAAACACCTTGACCATATCCCTTACCTTCCGCTCCATAACGGTTCATCATTAATTAAATGATTAACGGTCAAAAATTAGATGTGACCTATTAGGTCACATCCTTAGATCGTATCATTTATTGATGATTTTGAAAATCATCATAAATCTCTTTGCAATATTTCATTCCATATCAAACCCTCAACCCTATCATTTTCATCATTTGCCATTACCTTGTTCATTCACCACCGCATTCACTTACTGCCATTACATTCTGTAGCCAATTCATCTATAGAAACAGAGAATTCATTTTAAGGGAAAAACATCCTTCCCCAGCTACTCTTTCTTCAGACACAGGATTAGAGACAGAGCCGTAGACCTAAGCCAAGGAAAGGAAACAATCTGTACTAAGGATAAATGGGGCTAATTGTGAGAACAGAGCCAATTAGGATCAAATACTTAGAAGGATACCCACAAGTTAAAGAGCTATTACAACAAGTTGGGTGGCTGAGCTTTGTAGAAAAATTCAGTGGATTCCACAAAGAAATCACAAACTCATTTGCTAGGTCATTTGATGGATCAGAGGTAGAAATTGGGGATATCAAGTTCACTATAACAGAGCCATTTATATCTGAAGCCACAGAATTTCCAAGACAGGGAAAGCACTAGTTCAAGAATAAGGAGTTTCATAATGAAACCTGGAAACAAATGCTGAAGAATCTAGGTATGGACATTTTAGTATTTAGAAATGGTATTCCAAGTATAACCTTGAAAAATAAATGGAGGAATATGTTATTAATTTTACAAAAATTCATAACATGTGAGGGTAGATTCGGTACCATGTATGTCTACCATATTAAATTGATGATGAATTTATTAGATGATGAAATAAATCCACCTTTCTTCCTGCTTAATAGTTTGAAAAGAAAGGCCTCTAATGTTAAGAAATGACTCCAATTCCTAGAAACTACTCTGCAACACCATGGCCTAATTAAAATACTGATTGAGTTCCATTTGAAGAAAGTAGGAGATAATTGGGAAGATTTTATTCTAAGAAACCATTTTCAAGAACCAGAGGAAACACTATCTAAAGAAGAACTTGTAAGAAGTAGGAGAGGAAAAATTGATAAAGCTATTGATATCAAACATGATACATCAACATAGGAATATAGTGAAGAAGTAATCTCTGAAAATTTGACAAATATTAGGAAACAGATCAGGGTTAAAAGAAAAGATAAATTAACAAGTGAATGTGCTAAAGAAAAAGATGAAAATCCACCCAAATTAAGGAGAAGCTCTAGACTTAAAGGCATGGTGAAAAAGACATGGATTAAGGAAACGGGAGTTATAAATATTGAAGAAGAAGAAACTCCAATCCAAACACCAGTTGATAGATCTCCTTTACATAGGTATGAAGAAGACCCTAACAGAGGAACCCCAGATATAGATCCAGCCCAACAACAAATTTATGACTATGTGGAATCACTAGAAAGAAGGGCCTCATAAAATCAAGAAAAATCTCTCAGTCCACAAGAACCTCCAATAGAAATCTTGAGAAAAGACAATTATGAATTGGAGATACTGAACAGACATATCAAAAATGAAAATGAAATTTTAAGAGAGCAAGTCAAATTGAAGAATGGCATGAAAAACACTCTCTCTCTGCAAATGAGAACATTGTATAAATCAATCAAGAAGCTAAAGAAAAAAAATAAGAAACTGAACAGGGCACTCACAGATCTTAGGTTCAAATTATTCATGAGGAAACCTAGAATGGTATTGACTACCAAAAGAGGCAGAAAAATGAGGTTGGATGTTCTTGCAAAATTTTCAAAGCACGTGGAATAAAGTCTTGATGAATTTGCATGAGGACATGCAAGAGTTTTGCAGTGGGGGTATGTTGAGCCCTGAAATTGTCTTCTCTTTTGCCAACTTTCACCTCATTTCATCATTTCTTTATCACTTCATAAACCTAAAGATCAATGAGAATGATTATGATTGCTTAAAGGTTGCATACAAATGATTAACTTATTGTACTTTCGTGATTTTTTTTGTCTTAATAATTTTTGAATAGTTTAGCTACAGAATACAGGCATTCTGTAGCCAGTCAAGCGTTCCACAGTTGTTTTTTTGTTTAATTATGTTACAGGTGTCAACTGGAGAAAAGGCACACATGGGTGGATTCCAAATCTTCCCTACATGGTTCCTTCTTATCCACGAGGATTAAATCGATAGCTGGAGGTGTCTAAGCCCATGGTCAAAGCAAAGATCAAAGAAACTGTTTTCTACAGGAATTAGGACTCCTGATTTTCTTTACAGCAAATCACGAGTCCCAAAAGAGTTTCAATTCAATTTTAACTTAAATATTACACCTGTACCTATTTTTTTCTATGTTAGTTATGAATTTGCATATAAATTAAGCTCTGTAATACCGAGAAAGGACGGTTGATACATATTTTATCATTACAGTGATACTCTGTTTTCAAGCACTGTGTTAATAAAAGGAGTTTAGCCTTGATGCTGTTTTGAATACAATCTTAAGGAGCTAAAGGATTAGTACCAAATTGGTAGCAGATGGCCCTTTCTATTCGAGGAGGTTTTACATGTTTTCTAGCTAAGTTTTTTTCAATTTTGTTTTACTATCTTTCCTTACTTAGATTGCTTTCTTAAATCATAGTGTTTTAGCATTTCATTTCATGTCATCTACTTAGTTAAAGGATCCTCAGTATACTACAATTAGTCTCTTTCACAAGCTCTTCCAATAAATCTCTATTAAATGAATGGGATTCAGTTGTAATATTCTGAGTTATTAGCATTTCATTTTCTGTTATTTAGTTAAATAGAAGATCCTCATCATACTGCAATTAGTCTCTTTCAAATGTTCTTCCAATAAATCTTTAATTCAAGAATGAGATTTAGTTGTAATATTATGAGTTATTGATTGTTTCATTTCATAGAAGATCCTTATCACATTATAGTGAATATCTTTCTCAAGCTCTTCCAATAAACCTTTATCAAATGAATGAGATTTAGTTGTAATGTTAGAAGTTGTTTCAACATTTCATAGGAGATCCTTACTACATTGTAGTTAATCTTTTTCTCAAGCTCTTCCAATAAACCTTTATCAAATGAATGAGATTTAGTTGTAATGTTATAAGTTGTTTCATCATTTCATAGGAGATCCTTACTACAATTTAGTTAATCTTTTTCTCAAGCTCTTCCAATAAACCTTTATCAAATGAATGAGATTTCTCTGTAATGTTCTAAGTTACTGATTGTTTTAGCATTTCCGTTTTATGTTTTAGGATATCCTCATTGCACTAGAATTAATCTTTTTCACAAGCACTTCCAATAAACCTTTAATTGAATGAATTAGATTAAGTTGTAGTGTTTTGAGTTACTTTTCATTTCATGAATGCTCATTTAGAAGTTGTAATATCCATGGATTAGGACTCCTTGTTTTCATCATTTTCTAGTTAAGAACAGAACTTGCAAATAAACTCTGTTTTCATTTATTCATTAACATTTTCTTGTTTTTCCTCTTTACATAGATTTAACTTCATCTTTCTAGTATAGAAAAGAATACTAAGAACCAAAACATAAAAACCCCAAAAAACATCAACAAAATGCTAAAACAATGAAGTAAGAAAAGGGATACTTAGCCACATAGAGTGCATTACACTTCATCAGTTTACTAGCCCTGGTCGATAATTTATGTTAACAATTTAGGACAATAAATTGACTAAACAATCGACATAGAATAATCATAAGGAAACTTGTGAAGTACAAGGAACTGAGATAGAAATACCAAACATAACAAAGCCATTAAATACCAAGAAGGTGAATATAGGATCTGAATAAGAACCCAAATTTGCAACAGTATGAGATTACTGGGATGAGGAGACAATCAATAAATTTATAGAGGTACTCCATGAATATCAAGAACTATTTCCCACTAAATTTTTAGATCTGAAGGGAATATTAGGAGATCTATGGGTCATGAATATTCCCCTAAAGCCTGATGTGAAGCCAGTCAATCAGAGACCTTACAGGTTGAACACGAAGTACAAGGAGAAAGTGAATCCAGGACTTGATAAGATTATAACAACAGGAATTATTGAACCTTTCAAAGAGTCATAATGGGTAGGTCTTATGGTGGTGCAGGAAAATAAGACTCAAGGAGAGATTAGGATATGTGTTGAACTAAGGAAGTTGAACGATGCATGTTTACATGATCCTTTTCCTACCCCTTTCACAGATGAAGTGTTGGAAAATGTAGGAGGTTAGGAAGCCTACTCATTTACAAATGGTTTCTCAAGTTATCATCAGATCATTTTTGCACCTGAAGATCAACATTATATCACATTTACTACAGAATGGGGCTCATATTAGTATACAGTGATGCCTTTTGGATTGAAGAATTCCCCTGTTATATTTTCTAGGGTGATGGTTGCAACTTGTAAGGAGTACATTCACAAATTTTTGGAGGTACACTTTGATGATTGGACAATATTTTTAATATTGAGCAAACATGTTGGGAGCTTCAGGCTTATGCTTTGTAATGTTCCAAAATTTTCATGAAGTTAATTTTAACATTAATTTTTCTCATATCATCTAGGAGGTGAATAAAATGGGTGAGGAGACCCATGAGTAGGAATAAAATCCCTCATAGTGTGAAAGGGATCAATGGAGCAGCTTTATTTTGCACCTTCCAGTGTGAAAAGGGGCAAATGCATGAGGACAAGGTAAAGTTTGACCAAGTCAATAATGCTGCCTAAGAGGGTGTGGCTTGCTTGGGAAGACATCGCAGTTTGAGAGGGAGAAAGATTCTTTGTGGAAGAAACCCTAATGTGTGGGGTCCAGGGCAAAGAGACATTCACTTGCATAAAAGGAGGAAGAGGCAGCCATAGAGGGACATCTTTGAGTATATTGATTTTGGTCTAGAAGACTATTTGCAGTCTTTGGCTATTCGGCTAAGTTGCAGTGCTATTTAGCGTGAGGGATTCCCATTTAGGATTTCCTCTCCTTCTTGAGAGGCCTCTTGAAGGATTGCACTTCATTTCTCCACATCTTGGCTCAAGGACAAAGCCACTTCCTTCAGTCATTGCGTTATTTCTGCTGAAGTATAACGTAGTGTTGCTAGGTGTTGCAGTGGAGGGTTCCACAACACCATTCTTTGGCTCATCTTTTAGAGGAGGGAGCTCCTATTCCTCGGGAAGGTTAGTGAGGGAGGTTTCATGAGCTGATTTGCATATTTTTGCATCAGGCCAAGCATCTCCCATCATCAACAGCACCGTACCTTCTCTAGAGTGCATTATTTCAGTGAGCATCTGTAGTGGGGTCTTGCACCACTTTCTTGGAGGGTGAGATATTCAGAGATTGGATCATAATTTCACCTAGAAGATCCATTGGATGAGATTCAGCCATTAGTTGTAGCATCTTCAGCTATTTCCATCCATTTCTAATTTCTGAGTTGTAGCTGCTACCCAGCAACTCCGACATTTCTGTAGATTTTCGATTTGTACATATATTTCATCCAATCCTCTTAAGGATTGTGTATTGTTGTTTCCAGGGGTTGAGATATTTCTCCCCCTATTTTATTTGAGATGTATATTGTCATATTTGTGTATTGACACCATTTTGCTGCAGTCATTCTCTATAGATTGCGCAGTCATAGCCTAGGGCATTCTCAGTGTAGCAGTATATCTCATATTTAATGTACATGTTTGTTGAGGCTCTCATTTCCTAGATTGAGTGAGTTATTCCTCAAAGAATTGTATACATTTTTTGCTATAATATACATTTGTTGGCTATACAAATATTCATTGTTCATGGTTGTAAAATAACGTTTTTATTCCATTGTATGTTCATACATTGCTGCAGTCCCTTCACCGGGCATTTTCTCAAGACATCTAGGTGTGGGAGACCTGTTTAACCCACCTAGATGGATTTCTTTGGAGCCTCCTCTTGGATTTCAGCCTTAGATGCATAGAGCTAAGGGATCTAGGTCCTGGTTTCAATTCTTGTAGCATCCATTCCTGTAAAATGCATTTTCCAATCATGCGTTGCTAGCAGTTCCCATTTTGGGATATTACAGTGGTATCAGAGCATAGTCTTGGCTCATCCTGTGAGTCTCAACCCAAGAAGCCAAAAATATCAGAAGAGTGAAGAGGATGGGTTTTATCTCATCATATTTTAGATCCATGAGGAACCTCCCCAAGGAGGATAAGAAAATAGAAGAGGAAGGACCATGCACTTCCTATTCTCATAAAAAAGGAGACAGAGAAATAAGCAGGAAAAAGACTCCATCTTTTGAAGGAGAAAAAAGGGATAAGCTCACAAATATTCTTCCTAGATCTGTGAAAAATATTCATGAAGAATAAATAAGATTAGGAGGGATATTTATGTATAATCTCTGGGAGAGTTTGAATCTAAAGCAAACTCTAGATTGTCATATGAGAAGTGTGAGCAAGCAACCACACACTCTAACACACAGCACAGTCACATGCCCAGGATTGCCGGAAGAGAGATGGAAAGAGGAGAAGAGGTTGCTAGGAGGAAAGCTCTTAGTGCTTTTTTGAAGGAGTATGAGTCTCAAACTCATAATGACGAGATCATCTCAGTTTTTCAGAGTTTTGCAAGTGCAAGGTGAAGGAAAGAGAGCAGCTAGATAGATTTCTTCTATCTACCTTTGAAGGTTCACCTACATGTTCAACCAAAGCTTGGGTGGAGGAGTTAGATACCTTCTTGTAGCAGCACCAAATGCCGAAATATGAAGCCATCACAGTTGAAATGCTTCATTTGAGAGGTAAGGCCTATGCTTGGTGGATATTTGAATCCTTTTCTTTGAAAAATGTAAACACTGCATCTTATGCAAGTTTCATTAGGGCCTTAGTGAAAATATTTGATAGGAGGATTCATGAGACACACATGGTGGAGGTAAACAAGGGTACTCAAACAAAATCCTTGCATGAAAACGCAACTCCACTTCAGAAAACCATGGAGGAGGCTGAAAACTTGCACCCTAATTTGTCGAAAGAGAGACTTTCATCTCATACCTTTGAGCAAGGAAGCATGGAGATCTCTTTTTCAAAAAGGGATACAATCATTGGGAGGTTGCCCATTCATGTTGCAGAGGTTGAGGGCAACAACGCTGTCTCATCTAGAGATTATCTAGTACCTCATGCAGAGGAAGGGGGAGCTCTTACTCCAACTAGAGGAATTCTTGCTTCTTTGCAAGGAAGTCCCCAGGATCTCATGTGTGGAGATCAAGGCACAAGTCATGTGCCATTGTTGAGGAGGTGTGGAACCATGGGGACACAAGGAGGAGGTAGGGAGAAGAGCCAGCATCATGAGATGAGGAGTACACACCCCTATCCATTTCTGGAGGTTGTTACACCTAGGAGGGAGACTGGATTGCACAGTAAGAGCATGGGCAGATTTGTCCATTCATATATGCAGTCACCTTTTGATGATCATGTCTCATTGCATGAAGACATTTTTCCAAGGAGACCACTGGATCAACAGAGGAGGATGGATGCTTCACCAGTTGAGGCACCACTCATTGCTTTTAGGAGATTGGGGACCTTGGGAGAGCCTGATACAGCGCTGGGATTATTAGGTAGACTCAAGGAGAGAGGGAGCATGCTCTCAACATCATCACTACCCACTTCCATTTTAGATTCTGCGCTGTGGAAGAAGTAGCAAGGGAAGGATAGCAGCCTTCCAATGTAAATCTTTGACATGAGAGATGTCAAAGGAGAGGGCAGCCATATGACAGGTGTTCTTCATGAGAGATCATCAGCACTGTCACTATGGAGGATAAATCCATATTGGAGCTCCTAGCTATTGGTTGAGTATTCCAAGGATCTTTTCACTTGCATGATATTGGATGGCCAGTTGCATGAGGAGGAGTATTCAGTCAAATATGGGGTCATCTTCTATCATGGTAGAATATTCTTATCTAGAGCTTCCAAGTTCAAGGATAAGTTTCTACAATCAGCTCATAAGAATTTCCTTTTCAGTCCCACTTTTTCTATGAGGGCATACCACACCATCATGGAGGGGTATTTTTGGAGGGATTTTGAGGAGGATATATATCAGCATATGAGGAGATGCATATATCATATGGAGATGGGGGAGTTAGCACAGCCACCCCTTCCCTCTTTGAGGATGAGAGGAGATTCATCTATGAGTCACTCCTTTGTATGAGCAGGATATATGGTAAGGGTATTCATTGTTGTTTACATGATTATTTGTATAATGTATATATGAATCCCTTAACCATACATGTGCAGGATGATGCTCCAAGGAGGAGCATTCTTTTTGCTAGACCTCATGGTTTAGTTGAGGCCATGAGCATGATTGATGGCCCTTCCCTAGGAGGACTTGGGGAAGGAAGACATTATGGAGGACATGCACATTCTACACCATGTATCATTCACTTCCTCCATACTTATGAGGAGATTGGAGCAGCAGACAAGTGGTTGAGAAGCCACTCATTTTATCAGTCTCTATTGTAGTGGAGAGTCAAGCTGCATTGGTTGCACTTGAGGGACCATTGTCCTTCTCATTTGTTACATATGGCAGCAAGCATGATTCTCATCATTGCTCCCTATGGGTCTATTGTTTCTGTCTTTATGAGGAGCATGTTTGGGAGGGATGAACATGGGATGGATGTGTCCTTTGAGGGAGGAATTCCCCACACGTTTTACACTACATGTTCTAAGGGGAGCATGGGAGATGGTATGGCCAGTAGAGCAACACATTTCTTTCATTATGCAATGAGCCATGATATGATGCCATATGATGATGATTTCCAACTCATAATATATGGGGATATTTGGGCCAGCTTGATTAGTAGCATTGGGGGAGAGATATTTGGAGATCTAGTCCTCTTCTTGCCACTTGAGGGCAACATTATTACAGCCCAAGGACAACCAACACTCTACACTTATCATAAGTGGAGAGATGGACAACGTGGGGTAGGCTGCATTGTCTACGATATGCAAATTTTCATCCCACCTACCTTGACAGAGCCAGAGGTGGAGGAGAGTTTTCAGGAGTTGCCTAGTTGGAAGGTGCCTCATTTTGCATGGCTAATAGCTTGGGGATGGAGGATCCATATGGGAGGAATAATTCCAATTATATTTCAGATCCCATTCCTTAAAGGGACCTCTAGACATCACTTTTTTATCCTCTTGAGTATCCTATCTTTACATGATGATAACTTGATAGCTGACTTGCATGCTGAGGAGGAGAAATGTGGAGACTTGATTGATGAAATAGCATCACTTCACTTGGAGGAGATCACCATACATGGATGCTATAGGGAGAAGAGGAGAAAAGAACTCAGTCTATCCTTGCACTTTCTTGAGGACAAGAAATATTTGAGAGGGGAGGACTGTAATGTTCCAAAATTTTCATGAAGTTAATTGGAACATTAATTTTGCTCATATCATATAGGAGGTGAATAAAATGGGTGAGGAGACCCATGAGTAGGAATAAAATCCCTCATAGTGTGAAAGGGATCAATGGAGCAGATTTATTTTGTACCTTCTAGTGTGAAAAGGGGCAAATGCATGAGGACAAAGTCAAGTTTGACCAAGTCAACAGCGCTGCCTAAGAGGGTGTGGCTTGCTTGGGAAGACAGCGCAGTTTGAGAGGAAGAAATATTCCTTGTGGAAGAAACCCTAATGTGTGGGGTGCAAGGCAAAGAGACATTCACTTGCATAAAATGAGGAAGAGGCAACCATAGTGGGACATCTTTGAGTATATTGATTTTGGTCTAGAAGACTATTTGTAGTCTCCGACTATTCAGATGAGTTGCAATGTTGTTTAACATGAAGGATTCCTATTTAGGATTTCCTCTCCTTCTTGAGAGGCCTCTTGAATGATTGCACTTCATTTCTCCACATCTTGGCTCAAGGCCAAAGCCACTTCCTTCAGTCACTGCGTTATTTCTGCTGAAGTATAACGTAGTGTTGCTGGGTGTTGTAGTGGAGGGTTCCACAACACCATTCCTTGGCTCATATTTCAGAGGAGGGAGCTCCTATTCCTTGGGAAGGTTAGTGAGGGAGGTTTCATGAGCTGATTTTCATATTTTAGGATCATGCCAAGCATCTCCCATCATCAACAACGCAGTCCCTTCTCTATACTATGTTATTTTAGTGAGCATCTGTAATGGGGGCTTGCACCACTATCTTGGAGGGTGAGATCTTCAGGGATTGGATCAGCCTTTCACCTAGAAGATCCATTGGATGAGATTCAACCATTAGTTGCAGCATCTTCAGCTATCTCCATCCATTTCTATTTTATGAGTTGCAGCTGCTACCCAGCAACTCCGACATTTCTGTAGATTTTCCATTTTTACATATATTTCATCCAATCCTCTTAAGTATTGTGTATTTTTGTTTCTAGGGGTTGAGATCTTTCTCCCCCTATTTTATTTGAGTTGTACATTGTCATATTTGTGTATTGATACAATTTTTCAGTAGTCATTCTCTACAGATTTCGCAGTCATAGCCTAGGGCATTCTCAGTGTAGCAGTATATCTCATATTTCATTTACATGTTTGTTGAGGCTCTCATTGCCTAGATTGAGTGAGTGATTCCTCAAAGCATTGTATACATTTGCTGATATATTATACATTTGTTGGCTATATAGATATTCATGTGTTCGTGGTTGTAAAATAATGTTGTTATTCCATTGTATGTTCATACATTGTTGTAGTCCCTTCACCAGGAATTTTCTCAAGATAGCTAGGTGTGGGAGTCCTGTTTAACCCTCCTAGAGGGATTTATTTGGAGCCTCCTCTTGGATTTCAACCTTAGATGCATAGATATAAGGTATCTAGGTCTTAGTTTCAATTCCTGTAGTAGCCATTCCTAAAAAATGTGTTTTCCAGTCATGCCTTGCTAGCAGTTCCAATTTTGGGATATTACATGCTCGACACTTGTAGACAACATCAGATCTCTTTGAATCTGAAGAAGTGCATATTCTGTATTCCTTTTGGTATGTTTTTAGGAAATATTGTTTGTAACCAAGGATTGATGGTGGACCCTGTGAAGATTTATATCATTGTGACCTTGGATTCACCTAAGATATTAAGACAGTTGTGCACTATGTTGGGACATACATGGTATTACAGAAATTTCATTAAGTGATATGCACAGATCACTACGCCCATGGAGAAATTGCTTAAGAAGGAGGTAACTTTCCAATGGGATGAATAATGCTAGAAGATCCTCGACATATTAAAAGAAAAGATGTGATCCAGGTGGATATTGGTGGCCACCAGCCTATTCCACTTGGGGCCCCACCATTGTCTCTTTCATTTTTTCAGTTTCGGCACAACTTACTATTTTTAGTAGTTTTTTGGGTCCTGAACTTCCAGAGCCGTCTTGAGGCTCTAAATGAAGTTTTTTGGGCATCATTTGTCTGATGAATATGATTTTATTTTGAAATCAACATTTTTGGCAACAGTTATATTCCTCGGATAGATATTTCTAATGATGTATCATGTGCGTCAAACGGAGATGGTATGCCAAAGTTACGTCCCCGGGAAGTTGAAACACCAATTTACCCAAACGAGGCCCATAGTTTTGGTGCTTCATCTCCTAGGGTTAGGTTTCTAGACATTTAGGGTTTTCCACTGTTTCTAAATGATAAATAGGCCCTTGAGCCTCATTGTAACTCATTTTAGAGGCCTATAGCCACCACATCTCTTCTTAGAGATAAGCTACCAGCGCCCTAGCTAGTTTATTTGCATTCTGTCTGTAAGCAAATTTCAATTCTTTGATATTAATGAAATGAAGTGTTATTTTCGATGCATCTTTGTATTTATGGTTATATGTGTATTCTGTTGTGTTCTTGCATAAATCCGGATCAGTGGTATCAAAGCGGTCTACTTTTTCTCGATCCTTCTTTGCATGTCCCCAACGAGGTCGGGGTATAAGGAGTTAGGGCTCGATCTGGTGGAACTTTTGTAATATCAGCCTCGCAAACCCCGACAGACACCCATGGGGGATGAAAAGAAATATGAGGGAGTAGGAGATCCTATCAAAATATTGCTCAAGGATTCCCTCGAAAAACAAAGGAACGCGATGATGGATAACTTTTCCCAGATACTTCAACGACTGCCCACCGATGGCACATCTACATCCAGCAACCACTCTGGAGGCGCGACTCCATTTAAGGTACAAGTAAACTTTGACATTCCCATATTTGAGGCTCAAATAGATGTAGATTTCATAGATATTTGGTTGAATATATTAGAAGGATATTTCTCGGTTCATGGCTTTTTCGACCGGGAGAAGGTTATTTTTGCACTCCTCAAAGCCACCCCCCATGTCAAGGACTGGTGGGAAACCTACTGTGATAAAAAGGACAAGACAGAAACCTCTCTGTTCTCAGTCGTACCCATTTGGAATTATTTCCGAGATGCCATCAAGGAACAATACTATCCCGTGGGGAGTTATGATGACAAGTACATACAATGGACCACACTATGGCAACAACGAGATCAAGATGTGCATAAGCTGACGAATCCGTTCCATACCCTGTGCACAAAGTTGGGTATAAAATATTCAGAGAAACATTTGGTGCTAAAGTATCGCAATTTTTTGCACATATACATTCAGGAGGAAATGAAGTTCCTTGACATCTCCTCGCTTGGTACAGCATACCAGTATGCTTCCAAGATTGAGCAAAAATTCAAACGGAAGAAGCGAGACTTTGGATCTGTGAATAAAAATCAAGGGAAAGGTGCCCCCAAACCATAGAACAAAGGAAAAATCCAAGGCATGGCGACCCAAGAAAACCTGCCAAAGCCACAAGAAAATAACAACATCGTGAAGCCAAAGAAGGACACAGGAAAGTGGTGTGAGTTCCATAAGAGCTCCACCCACAACACAAGTGAGTGTCGGGCCAAGCAGTCGTTGGTGGTTGAGATGAAGGCTTCTAAATTAGATGCATGTTCTAACTTTGAATCAGAACCTGACAAGGGGAATGAAAAAGGGAAGCATATTATTGACATGGAGCCCAATGCCATTGTTGCTGTTAGAGTCGGTCTGTTCTGTCCTCCGTCAGAGATCAAAAACTCTTTTTGAATTTCATTTTTATGTGTCTCGCTCGATTCACTCAGTTGCATTCCACTAGGGGCATGCCAATATCTGACGGAAGAGTCTCCTTGCTGCTTTTTACTCAAGAAATTATTTTAAACGGAAGCAAAGAAGTTGCCCTTGCAGCTAATAACTTCTTACAAACAGTGCTACTCGGTCAATTTTTGAGGGGGAGACTGCCCATGAGTTATTTTAAATCAGCATTCCTAGTTTATGAAATTGTCTTGCAAAAGGCTGCTAACTATCACAGCACAGTCACAACTAAGGCCAAACAGGAACTTTTGCGTAGCCTGGGTGAATTATATGTTCAAGGACATGAGATGTTTGACAGTACCCTGTATCTCCGTGTGTTAGAGCTTGTGGACTTGATATCTAGATATCCGAAAAGCGTATTTGATAGCACTACCATAGAATATGGATGGGTTCACCCAGTGAAACGCACGGTGTTGGAGGTATATCCTATGCTTAAACCAAAAGATGGGAAACTGTCTTCAATATGGCCTAATCTTCTTAGAAAAATGATACTTTATCTTCTAGGAGATGAGGCCCATTTTAGTGATGGTTGTGCTACAGTGGACAGCTATAGTACTTCAAGAGATAAACAAGAAAGATGTAGCATTGCTAGGGGTACTTGGACTACAGAAATTTCATGTTTTCATGGTACTGGACAATGTGCATCTAATTCACAGTTTCAGAAACCTGCTGATGATACTCTCATTGCCAAGGAAATGCTGCTCTCTGAAAGCTCTAACTTTTTGTATTCTGTTCACAAGAATTCTTACATCAAATCCAAGATTCTAGTTTCTGAGTCAAATGCTGCTCGGATTGAAGAGATGACAAATCAAGTCCCAAGTCCATTGTTTGCTAAAAAAATAATAATGGTCCTTGTTGATATATTTTTACAGGCTCCTCCAGCTAACAGATTGAATGAAGGCTGAAGTTCAGTGGTGAGAGGGCAATTTTATCATTATGGAAAAACCAAGACTGTTTGAATTTAACGCAGTGCATTGGATAAGAGCGCGGCGCATAGGCGCGACGCGGCGCACATGGGCATTTTCCACAATGCAATTTTTCTCTGGAGCGGCGCACAGAGCAGACGCGGCGCACTGGGAAGAGTGCGCGGCGCACAGAGCTGGAACAAAATTTTTTCCTCTGCTCTGTAAAAAACTCAAATTCCTTGCTCCAAATGAATTTGTAAGGCTTTGAATTGCTTTTGGACAGTGTTTAGTGTGATTGCAGATTGTTTCATTAGAGTTTTGTTTGATTTGGTTTATATGCATTTATGGTTGCCGCAATCAATGTTTCCCAAGGGGACCACCGATACATTGGAACCACCTACAGGAATTCAATTTGATGCTTCTATGAGAAGGAGGGTCAAATCCTAAGAATTCGAGAGTTATGAAGAGCTCGTTTTCAATTCTATACAGATGTGTGAAAACTAGATCAGCATCCTTGTTAGAAAACTCACCGAGGAATTGTGTGAGGTGAATGAAGATTTTCCTGGTTATCTTTGCAACCTTGGACATTCGGGATAAAGAAAGTATTGGGAATCTTGTTAAGAAAATGGATATGTGGTTTTGATGGAACTTTGTTTCATTAAAGGAGAAATTTTAGCTTAAAAGCTATTTTTATTTAAAAATGGTTTTTTCAAACGGTAAATGGAAGAAAATAGTCTGAAAGCCTAAATTAAACGAAGAATACCTACCACAGCAGAAAAACAGGATTCGATTGCCTATTTTTGACTTCAGTTGCAATTCACAAGGTCTACGCTATAGGTTCTGCCTATTCATTGCTCCATCAACAGATTTGAGTAGAAAATGTAACGCTGCTCCTTTTACAGATGATTGGCTCATCATCTGTTGATTAAAAAAATCCCTTATTTTTGGTCGATTTGTTTTCTCATAGTGGGGTTTATTTATTGTATTGTAAATCATTTGTAGAGGGGGGCTGAGTTCTGGGATAAGTGTGGAGGAAAACTCAGTGCTTCATTGTACAATTTTGGCTGAGGATTAATGAAATGATACAGCTCTGTTTCATGAGATTCATGTGGTAATGACTTTAGCATATGTCTTTCTTTCTGTTTCATATGTACCCTGTTATGTTTTACCGTTCATTCATAATCATTGCTAGTTGAATGCTTTTAAGTAAGAAAGGTATAATCCAGTTTATTGCTCTGCCTTGGGAAAGTGTTCCTGTTCTGTGTTTTCTTCTGTTTGATAAGGATTCATCTATTATGCCTTGTCAACCTCTTAACAGTCTACCCACTCCATAGTATTTCAAATTTGATGCTAAACCTCTTGCCTATCTTGCCTCATGAGATAATTTGTGTCTTTGACTTAATTTCTCTGCTTCATGCTGTTCTTTGTCCCATACATCCCTGAAACCCAGTCATTCATCAAATATTTCTTTCCTATTTATTTACTAGCCTAAAATCAGTATCCATTATAGGTCGTCTCAGGCCCTATTGAACATCGTTTACTGAGTTGACCCGGAGAGAGCCCTCTCCTGTCCTCGTAGGGCTAGCTACGAGGCTGAGCGTGGTTTGGTGTTGTCCTTCTTCTGCCTTATTTCAGCCTAAGGTGGATTTGGGAACTAACATAGTGGCGACCATACTGGGGAAGAAAATGGTCTAGCTTGTGAACGTGACACTTAACTTGTAGACTGTCTTGCCCCAGTACATGTATCAAGTTCAGATCTGATTGTCGATGGTGGACAGCGATCAGACATAAGAAGGCTGAAATCATTCACCTGGCGACTTCATTCACTGAAAAATCTAGAGATCAATGCTTCATGGTGACTTCACTGCAGGGAGATCAATAGCTTTAAGACTTTCAAGATGGATCGAGTTGCAAGAAGATACGCTCCCATGAGCCGAGATCACATCCCAGGTTTTCCAAATAAGATGCCCAAGGTAGATTGGCTTCAGAATTTGCCTATGTTCAGAAATGTGGAAGGTAATGACGCTGCTCTTCATCTGGTGAAATTTCACATTCATGTGCATAAATTAAAAATCGATTTTCCTAAAGACTGTTTGATGAAAATGTTTATGGCTACTCTGGAAGATGAAGCCCGATCTTGGTATGAAAGTTTGCCACCTGCTTCTATTTACTGTTTAAAGGATTTTCATACCATGTTCTTTGAAAAGTATAAAGAATCTTATCCATCCTTGACTTTAGTTCAGAACTGTTGTAGCCATGTTCATAGTTTCATTGAAGATCTTGAGAATTTTTATGGGGATAATGAATTTATGGATGGATAAATCCTAGAAGCATTGTATGAAAATCCGTTACAGCAGCACACAGAAATCTTAGAAGATACTTTTCAAGATCAGCAAGTTGAAGATTGCAATATGGCTGAAAATTATGAAAGAGAAAGTTTCGTTTCAGATCTACCCACAGAAGAAGACAGCATGCAGGGAAATCAAGTTTCAATTTCAGGATGTGATAATGTCAAGTCAGCTATTTCAGATCTAGATTCAGATTGTGATGACCAAGAATACCTTGTACTGAATCCCATGAGGGAGAAATCTGCTGTTGAAATCATCTGGAATGCAGAAGACAGAGTTGTGAATCCAAATGTTCTCTTTTCATCAGAACAAAGCCTTCATAAAGAGGTAATCCAGGCAGTTCATGAACAACAAGATGAGATCTTTGTTCAAGTAAGTGAAAAAGTTTCTCTTGATTAATTTATGGTAGATGATAGAAATGATAGTGTTGGGTTTCAAGAATCATCTAAAGTTTCTTTTCTCTTTATTGATGAATTTAATGAGAATCTGGCTGTCATATCATATGAAGATGATCAAAAATATATTCAGATTACAGAAGATCAGAACATTCAGGATTGCCCTTCAGATTCTTCTTCATATGTCTCATGTTTTGAAATGTTCTTTGAAGAGGAGATCTGCTCATCTACTTGTTCAGAATTTTTTGAGGACCAGGAACATATTTTTACTAAAGTACATTGTGAAGGAGGATCAGAATAAAAAAGAAAGAACACCTTGTTTCTTCAGCAGGAGGAAAATATTCATGTTTTTCACGATCCACTGGCAAATCTGTTGCCGTCAGCAGTGAAGGTGATTATTGCAGTATTCAGTGATGAAGGAGATCATGATCGATTATATTTTTGGATGCCCAGTTATCAGTATTTATTGTTGACCAGGAGATCTGATCGGGAGAATCAGTCAGGAAGGCATCTGCTTGATTGGTTACATTGGCATTTTGATATAGTTTGATGGTATATTGTCTTGTAAGAAACATAGGTGGTCATGTACTGCCGTCAAGTTTTAAGTTTTAAGTTCAGGTCTTAGTCATTTTGAGTTAGTTTGTTAGAGTCAAGTTTTTTTAGTCATTTCAGTTTGCATCGAGTTAGTTTGAGTCGAATTTCCAGTCAATAAATTGAGTCATCAGTCTTTGTCGATTTGTCAAAATAATGGACTCCATAGCCCAATGGATGTAGGCACTGTCTTCTCTCCCAAAGATCTGCTATTCTTGGTACCTCCAGGGAGCTACCATCCCCATTGGAGCCAATGTTAGAGTCAGTCTGTTCAGTCCTCTGTTAGAGATCAAAAAATCTTTTTGCATTTCATTTTTATATGTCTCGCTCGATTCACTCAGTTGCATTCCACTATGGGCATGCCAATATCTGACGGAAGAGTCTCCTTGCTGCTTTTTATTCAAGAAAGTATTTTAAACGGAAGCAAAGAAGTTTCCCTTGCAGCTAATAACTGCTTACAAACAGTGCTACTCGGTCACTTTTTGAGGGGGGAACTGCCCATGAGTTATTTTAAATCAGCATTCCTAGTTTATGAAATTGTCTTGCAAAAGGTTGCTAACTATCACAGCACAGTCGCAACTAAGGCCAAACAGGAAATTTTGCGTAGCCTGGGTGCATTATATGTTCAAGGACATGAGATTTTTGACAGTACCCTGTATCTCCGTGTGTTAGAGCTTGTGGACTTGATAGCTAGATATCCAAAAATCGTATTTGATAGCACTACCATAGAATATGGATGGGTTCACCCAGTGCAACGCACGGTGTTGGAGGTATATCCTATGCTTAAACCAAAAGATGGGAAACTGTCTTCAATATGGCCTAATCTTCTTAGAAAAATGATACTTTATCTTCCAGGAGATGAGGCCCATTTTAGTGATGGCTGTGCTACAGTGGACAACTATAGTACTTCAAGAGATAAACAAGAAAGATGTAGCATTTCTAGGGGTACTTGGACTACAGAAATTTCATGTTTTCATGGTACTGGACAATGTGCATCTAATTCACACTTTCAGAAACCTGCTGATGATACTCTCATTGCCAAGGAAATGCTGTTCTCTGGAAGCTTTGACTTTTCGTATTTTGTTCACAAGAATTCTTACATCAAAGCCAAGATTCTAGTTTCTGAGTCAAATGCTGCTCGGATTGAAGAGATGACAAATCAAGTCCCAAGTCCATTGTTTGCTAAAAAAATAATAATGGTCCTTGTTGATATATTTTTACAGGCTCCTCCAGCTAAGAGATTGAATGAAGGCTGAAGTTCAGTGGTGAGAGGATGATTTTATCATTATGGAAAAACCAAGACTGTTTGAATTTAACGTGGCACATTGGATAAGAGCGTGGCGCATAGGCGCGACGCGGCACACATGGGCATTTTCCACAGTGCAATTTTGCTCTGGCGCGGCGCATAGAGAAGATGCAGCGCACTGGGCAGAGTGCGCGGCGCACAGAGCTGGAACAAAATTTTCGCCTCTGCTCTGTAAAAAACTCAAATTCCTTGCTCCAAATGAATTTGTAAGGCTGTGAATCACTTTTGGATAGTGTTTAGTGTGATTACAGATTGTTTCATTAGAGTTTTGTTTGATTTGGTTTATATGCATTTATGGTTGCCGCAATCAATGTTTCCCAAGGGGGTTGTCGATACATTGGAACCACCTACAGGAATTCAATTTGATGCTTCTATGAGCAGGAGGGCCAAAGCCTAAGAATCTGAGAGTTATGAAGAGCTCGTTTTCAATTCTATACAGATGTGCGAAAACTAGATCAGCATCCTCGTTAGAAAACTCACCGAGGCATCGTGTGAGGTGAATGAAGATTTTCCTGGTTAGCTTTGCAACCTTGGACATTCAGGATAAAGAAAGTATTGGGAATCTTGTTAAGCAAATGGATATGTGGTTTTGACGGAACTCTGTTTCATTAAAGGCGAAATTTTAGCTTAAAAGCTATTTTTATTTAAAAATGGTTTTTTCAAACGGTAAATGGAAGCAAATAGTCCGAAAGCCTAAATTTAATGAAGAATACCTACCACAGCAGAAAAATAGGATTCGATTGCCTATTTTTTACTTCAGTTGCAATTCACAAGGTCTACGCTACAGGTTCTGCCTATTCATTGCTCCATCAACAGATTTGAGTAGAAAATGTAACGTTGCTCCTTTTACAGATGATTGGCTCATCATCTGTTGATTAAACAAATCCCTTATTTTTGGTCAATTTGTTTTCTCATAGTGGGGTTTATTTATTGTATTGTAAATCATTTGTAGAGGGGGGCTGAGTTCTGGGATAAGTGTGGAGGAAAACTCAGTGCTTCACTGTACAGTTTTGGCTGAGGATTAATGAAATGATATAGCTCTGTTTCATGAGATTCACGTGGTAATGACTTTAGCATATGTCTTTCTTTCTGTTTCATATGTACCCTATTATGTTTTACCGTTCATTCATAATCATTGCTAGTTGAATGCTTTTAAGTAAGAAAGGTAGAATCCATTTTATTTCTCTGCCTTGGGAAAGTGTTCATGTTCTGTGTTTTCTTCTGTTTGATAAGGATTCATCTATTATGCCCTTGTCAACCTCTTAAGAGTCTACCCACTCCATAGTATTTCAAATTTGATGCTAAACCTCTTGCCTATCTTGACTCATGAGATAATCTGTGTCTTTGACTTAATTTCTCTGCTTCATGCTGTTCTTTGTCCCATACAACCCTGAAACCCAGTCATTCATCAAATATTTATTTCCTATTTATTTACTAGCCTAAAATCAGTGTCCATTATAGGTCGTCTCAGGCCCTATTGAACATCGTTTACTGAGTTGAACTAGAGAGAGCTCTCTCGTGTCCTTGTAGGGCTAGCTACGAGGCTAAGAGTGGTTTGGTGTTGTCCTTCTTCTGCCTTATTTCAGCCTAAGGTGGGTTTGGGAACTAACAGTTGCCACTGTGAAGATCTAGAAGGAGGAACCAGAAGATCCAGAGGAGGCAGAGCATCTCTTCCACTCCTATATGTGGGTAAATGGTTCCCTAATATAGTTCATTGTTGACAATGGGAGCCAAAAGAACCTCATTTCAGCAGATGTCATGAAGCGGTTGGACTTGCCGACCACAGCGCTGTAATATCCCAAAAGAGGGATTCAACTATACATAAACTGTATAACGGTCTTGTGATGATGAATAATATTAAAATAAGTTCCATAGACACATATACATCATTTGGAAGTACAACAACAACTTATATTATGATCTATGATCCAAAAGATGGGGAAAAGCAGTGATTTATTCCCTAAAAAGCTTAATTTCAGAGATGTGCGTAAAAATAAGGGCAAGTGACAGTGGGATCTCATATCTTAGGTCATGAGGACTTACATACCAAATTTTAGCTGAAACAAATGACTCTAGCTATGTTCAACAAATCTCCCACTCCCGATACGGCTTAAAAACACCCAATCCCCATGACTTGTGGTATGCAGAAATTACTAAAGCTTATGCAGTGTGATTTTCTGAAGGTGCTAGATGCAATATGGTATAAACATTAGTAAATCAGATTCATAGTGTTGCTCATACAATATAAGAGGAATAATGAAGGCTTTTATGAGAAAAACCCTCTAAAAGAGGTGCTACAACAATTGTATTTCATTGTAAAAACTTGACAGCGTTATTTTCTGAAGCATATAATAGTTGGTGATTACATATTAGATCTAGAGCAGATATTTATACAAAAATTTAGATCCATATCAGATCTGTACACTAGAAAGGCTCCTCTTTCAGATGCCCTTGGGGTTTTCAGCAAAACATGAATGTACAAGAGTAGATCTAAGATCTACTGCAGCAGATCTGCAGAATGATTCAAAAATTATGAAGTAGATATATAAATAAAAAAATCAGATATTAAACATACATGGATTGGATGGCCAATCCATAGATCACCACAGTGTAAGGAAGGCTCCTTAACACCAGAGATCTCTCCTCCAAATAGTTGCTCAAACACCCTGTAACTTCCCTCTTGCAGATAACGCATTTATGGGAGAGAAACTGCGATGTTAGATTTAGTACTAAGTAGGCCTGATGCCTAGATCTAAAAGTGCAGCTCTAATGATCCAATACACTCTTCCAAGAGGTTAAAAGACACACTCACTTAGAAGAGGCACTAGATTTTCCTTGATCTGAATAGATCTAGCTTCCACTGTTGCAGCTTGAAAAAACAATCAAACCCTCAACATGATCTGAATTGTGGTTGGAATATGAAGCTTGGCCCAAAGCCTAATATGGGACAAGAAATTCAAGGCTCCTCCAAGAGCTACTCAATGGAAGAGGTGGGATTCCTAATCAGGAACACCCAAGTGCTAAACAGCACTATTCTCTGCTAAACAACCAAGAGAATAAGAAATGCCTAAACAGACAATATCTTCAGAAATCATATGGTCATCAACAACCCTCTCTTATTGTCCTTCTCTTTATTTTATAAGATAGAGTCCTTACAAACCCTAAACCATCTCAAATGAATTAGCCATGTTCACATGATTGATCTGCATTGTTTATCTAGGAGGTTCAATGAATCTAGACAGCGCTATGATTTGGTCATGTTGACCCAGTCAAACAGTTCAATCCCCTTCACACATAAGGGTGTTTTAATGTAAATAGCCCAGATATGTCTTTGTTCACATGTGGCATTGATTTATTCATAGCTTTAGGAGTTTTACATGTCCTCCTTTGCATTTTTATTCATCAACATGAAAAGAAAAGAAAAACAAATCAAAATTGAATATTCCTATTAGCTTGGGCTAATTTAGGAATATTATAGTCCTCCCCTCCCAAATGTTGCTTGTCCTCAAGCAACTGTAAGGATAGAACTGAACTCCTCTTCTTCTTGTAGCATCTTCAAATGATATGCCCCTCCAAAGAACAAGATACCTTCTCAACAATATGCCCTCAAGTTGTTCCTCCCATGTGTATAAGTATGCCTTTGGTAAAATTCCCAAATGGCTCTCATCATGAAAAAGTAGAACATACATGGAAACAACAATATGTGATCTAGAGGCCTTCTTGAGGCATGGAATCAGAAATATGTTGGGAATCATCATCCCCATGTGAAAGCTCCATCCCCAAGCTATCATCCACAAAAAGTGATTTACCCTCCAACATAGTAACTCATGAAACATCTCTTCCACCTTAAGCTCCTGCAAAGAAGGTGGGATGCATGGCTAAATTTGTGGGATCAAACTATCCATACCACTCTGCTTCTCTCTCCACTTATGATATGTGTGGGGCTAATGCTGACTTTTGGCTGAAATGTAACGGTCCTCAAATATGACCCAATTCACTCCATCAAATAAATCACCCATGAGGTGCCTCCTCAAATAACTCAAGATCTCCAGATGGTTCCTCCCATAAGAAGACAAGAGGTGTATCATGGAAATCATGGCTTACCCATTGTTTCTCCTGAAACATGAAACATTTGAAGTATGGAGAATCATACTCCCAATGGGCACCTTCATCTCTTGTGCCACTCCCCCACTAGAGCTTCCCATAATCATAATAACGTCATCAGTATATGGAAGCATGAACAAATTAAAACAAGTTTCCATCTGACAACCAGGGGGTGGAATATTGTTCCATATGTGGAACCAACATAGTTCATCCCTTGCCTACGTCATATCATAGTGCAACAAGTGTCTTTTCAGCCACTTGTTAGCTATCACATTCATCTTACAAGATGAGATCATGAAAGTACAATTTGGTGCCAATGGTGTACACCATAAATCATGTGGCATTCCCCCACAAACCACAAATAAAATGGCCAACATCAATGCTGCAAATGGCCTCAAGTACATCATAATACAATAAACAAGAAGGAAAGACCATCCTTGGTACAATATTATGTTCAAAAAGATAAAGGAGTACAAATCATAAAGCAAAAATATTCATTCTCCATCATGTACTTTGGTCATTGAGCTGAAATGGCTCAATTGCAAGTTCTCCCTCACTTCAAATGAGTAGGGAAGTGGTTGTGCCAACCTCTTCATCATCTTCTGGGCTATGCATCTCTCCATATGTTGATATACATCTAGTTGGATGCCCTCCCAAGTGAACTCATCCAATAAGAATGTTATGCATTAGAATGCATGGGAATAAAGCTCACCAATGCTGCATGTGGATCTCTCTCCTTATGCTTGAAAATCCAAGTTAGGAAAATCATAGAAAATAAGATCATAATAATGTAATAGATGTCTCCATCCACCACTCCATCATAATTCTCCCCTACATGCCTCCATAGTGCATCATATGTGAAGTGATCCTAGGAACACTCCATAAAACAGTCCAAGCTCCCAAGTGATAGCGTTATTGGCTCTTGCATTGAAGCTTCTATCATCTCATAGCTTCTCCTTTTGACATGCTCCTTGTCAAAGACATTTCCCATAATGCTGCAATATATAAGAAGTTCCTCCCAAGGTGGAAGTACCTCTTTATCATCAAAAGTCAAGGAGATAATGCCATCTCCTCCTCCTGCAACATCATGAAAAGTGTGAGAGAAAATATTCTCTTGCTCTCCTAAGAACAAGCAAAGCAAAAAAATATTTTTATGCCTCCCCATACTTCCATCATACAACTCATGTGATGAAGAAACAATGAATGATGTGTGTATCACATTAACACCATGCATCCATACTTTATGCTGCCCAATGATGCAAGTATCCTGCCATCTCTCCTCCTTCCTCCTATCCTTAGGAAGAGTGTATTCCAAGTGATGGCCAAACTCTTTCAAGAGTAACCAGCCAAGCCAAGCCTCCTGCTGCCTAGTGTCATAGATCTGCAAGTAGCCTCCCAGCTCCTTGCTCATCAACCACATCCACTCAATCACCTGTGGATGCTTTCTCCTTCTCTTCATCTTGGTACTCCTCCCATGAGGGCTACCATCCTCCCAAACCAAATCTCTATATTTGCACTTCATGGGATTTAGAAATGCAACCTTCTCAAGGATCAATGAGACCCTCTAAGGACCCAAATAGGTGGTAGGAAAAAACCTCCCATCATGATGTGTATGGCTCAAGGAATGTCCAACACAAGCATGAGAGATGTTATCCATCCTAATATGTCCTCCATCTTCTATCTTCTCCTGTGAGAAAGGAAGGAAATATTTGCACTCCATGGTGTGTTGAAGTGCACCTCTAATGAGATCTCTCCTTGAGACCTCCCTCTCAACAATAGTCTTCCAAAACCAATGAGGTCTTGGATTTGGATCTGCTGAAAGTAGAAGTTCCTCTTTGAGCTGAGAGGAGCTCATTGAGAAAGGGTCATCTTGAAAGGAGAAAGGGTTTCTCACTCCAAGATGACTATTATCTTCCTTCAAGTCTTCAAACCCCAACCTCAAATGTGATGTACAATCCAACAATGGCTCATGAGAATGATGGTTTTATTCCTCCTTGAATGTTTCCATGTTTCACAGTGCAGTGCAACCAAGCTTCTCTATAGTAGCAATGGGATTTGACCCTTGGTCATGTAAAAGTGAATCTCCACATTGATCAAAAGAATTTGCTGCAACAATAGAATGTGGAAATATTTTCATACCTTGATGATGTTTGGGAACTTCTTGTAGGGCTGCAATAGTTCCTTCCTCCAAAGTGTTGGCTGCCCGAACTATTGATGCATGTGGCTGCTCCTCCATGAGTGTGACAGCATTATCACAAGGCTCCTCAAGTGGTGGTGTGGGCTTCTCTTCCTTTGTTCTTTCTCCATCAAAGGTTTTGATCAACCTTTGAGTGAACTCTGCTAAAGTTTTCACCCTTGCATGGCTCAAGTGGCTACTCCACCAATCATAGGCTTCACCCTCCAAGTGCAGCGCTGATATTTCAACAGCTTCTTTCCCTGCTACAGGATGTAGTAGGAAAAATGCCTCCAACTTTCTCACCCAAGTTCTTGTTGTAGATAACCCATCAAAGGTAGACAACAGAAATCTATTGCCTTTGATTTCTCTTCTGCTGTAGGGTCTCCTCTCTTCCTTCAACCAGATGAAATGGGGGAAATGTAGAGTCTCCTTGAAGGCTCTAGGTTAAGATCTATAATCAACAAGGTAATCACTTAGAATCTGATAATCCAAGTGTCTTCCATGCTTGTCTTCTTCTTGATGAGAATAGGAAGTGCATGGTCCTTCCTCTCCTCCTTCTTCCATCTTACTAACCTCCTTGGGGAGCTCCTTTCTGGATCTGAAAACTGATGAGAGTAATCTCATCTTCTTCATCATTCTGATCTTCTTCTTTGAACTCACAGGTTGAGCCAAGAAAGATGCTCTGATAGCACTGTAATATCCCAAAAGAGGGATTCAGCTATACATAAATTGTATAATGGTCTTGTGATAATGAATAAGCTTAAATTAATTTCCATAGACACATATACATCATTTGGAAGTATAGCAGCAACTTATATTATGATCTATGATCCAAAAGATGGGGAAAAGCATTGATTTATGCCCTAAAAAGCTTAATTTCAGAGATGTGCATAAAAATTAGGGCAATTTACAGTGGGATATCGTAGCTTAGGTCATGAGGGACTTACATACCAAATTTGAGCTGAAACAAATAACTCTATCTATGTTAAACATATCTCCCACTCTCGATACGGCTTAAAAACACCTAATCCCCATGACTTGTGGTATGAAAAAATTAATGAAGCTTATGCAGCGTGATTTTCTAAAGGTACTAGATGAAATATGGTATAAACATTAGTAAATCAGATTCATAGTGTTGCTCATACAGTATAAGAGGAAGAATCAAGAATTTTATGAGAAAAACCCTCTAAAAGAGGTGCTACAACAATTGTATTTCACTGTAAAACCTTGACAACGATATTTTCGGAAGCATATAGCAGCTGGTGATTACATATTAGATCTAGAGCAGATATATGTGCAAAAATTTAGATCCATATCAGATTTTTACACTATAAAGGCTCCTCTTTCAGATCCCCTTGGGGTTTTCAGCAAAACATGAATGTACAAGAGTAGATCTGAGATCTACTGCAACAGATCTGCAAAATTATTCAGAAATTCTGAAGCATATATATCAATAAAAAATCATATCTAAAACATACATGGATTGGATGGCCAATCCATGGATCACCACAATGTAAGGAAGGCTCCTTAACACCAGAGATCTCTCCTCCAAATAGTTGCTCAAACACCCTGCAACTTCCCTCTTGCAGATAACGTAGTTATGGGAGAGAAACTGCATTTTTAGCTTCAGTACTGAGTAGGCCTAATGCCTAGATCTGAAAATGTAGCTCTAATGATCCAATACACTCTTCTGGGAGGTTAAAAGACACACTCACTGAGAAGAGGAGCTAGATTTGCCTAGATCTGAATAGATCTAGCTTCCACTGCTGTAGCTTGCAAAAAAAATCAAACCCTCAACAAGATCTGAATTTTGGTTGGAAGATGAAGCTTGGCCCAAAGCCTGATAGTGGACAATAAATGCAAGGCTCCTCCAAGAGATACTCAATGGAAGAGGTGGGATTCCCAATCAGGAACACCCAAGTGCTAAACATCACTATTCTCTGCTAAACAGCCAAGAGAATAAGAAATTTCTAAACAGAAAATATCTTCTGAAATCATTGTTTGGTCAATTTAGTGTGTCCTAAATTGCTGCATTTAATTTGTCAATCCGGGATTCGTAAGCTGATGAAGTGCGGCGCACTATATGTGCAAGATAACCTATTTCTTAAATTTGTGTCGTTTTTGGTTTTCTAAGATGAAATGGAAATTCTAAAATGAAAACAAGTATGGTTATGTTTGTTCAAGGAAATGATATCCTCTATAATGATTTACCAACTTGAAACTTAAAAAAAAGAATTTGAAATTTACAATGACAATGCTTGAAAGGAAATGAAAAGGTGCTGCTAATCTAATGAATCAAAACAGTGAACTAGTGAGCATGAAACCAAACTATTCTTGCTGCTGTCTAAACACAAAATAAATTATGCTGAAAGAAATCCAAAAGTTGCAATAAAGTAAATCTAAATCAATTTACATCAACGTGTCTTCTGATCCCTCATCATTAGTCCAGCTATGATTTTCGGAAGTAACCATAAACAACTTGAGTAACTGATATCTAACTTGCAGAAAGTAAACTAATATCAAACCATACATTCATAATTCAATCCCTCACCATCGGTCCAGCTGTGGCTTTCGGAGGTAACTAAAGATGTCATGCACAATTTAATATATCTAAATTTACGAAGAAAACTAATACCAAACTACACATTTCATAATACAATCCCTCACCATCGATCCAGCTATTTGTGGCTTTTGGAGAACACATGCAAGCGAAGATGTTATGAGCAATTTAATATATCTAAATTTGCGAAAGGAAACTAATACTAAACTACACATTTCATAATACAATCCCTCACCATCGGTCAGTTTGTGGCTTTCGGAGGCAACTGAAGATGTTATGAGCAGTTTAATATATCTAAATTTAACTACTGAAGAAAATGAGCAAAACTGAATTAAACAAAGCAGTACTGAAATTAAACAGAAACTAAGAAAAACAAATTATCAACAGAACAATGTTAATTCCATGTCATTAGTCAAAAAGCTTATGAAAATGCCCGGGCTGCTTATCTATAACCTGAAACAAGAACATTGATCAGTGATTAATAACATAAAACATGAAAGACAAAAGTGAAATGGAAAGCATGCAAGATTATAAACAGAAATGAAGCATATATATATACCATGAAAGATGCAATGTATAAACATGTGAATGGATTATGGCACAATGAGCTTTAAAGAAATAAAACAAGAACTATACACTAATGCACAAAACCTTAGCTGAGCAGGGGCCCTCTACACCAGCCTTGGCAACAATCTTCAAGTATGAATTAAGTCTGGAAACAGATTCTTCTTATATTAAAATGCAGTCATAACAGTAACGTAGTATTACGGCACAAAGGCAGCGTAATTACATTACAGAGCAGACTAATAAAAGATAACAGAGACTAATTGAGACTAACTCCATATGCGTATGCAAACGCGTTATATATAACAAAAGAAATATAACTGTCTCCTAAAGTTTATGCTGGTGGAGAACACGTAGACCATTACGTCCACGGATCTAGGATCATGGCCGTATTGCAAAGTAAATCTATGAGGAGTAGATGTTTGAATTCGGCTATGGAGCCATGTACAGATGTCGACTTATCCTCCGCAAGCTCAGAAATGGCCATATGAACCTTCACGTGACACGAAACAGAGTCCTGTCACCGTGAGACTCTATAGTTGACTTCCATGTGGACGCCTTTGACCGCGGCTTCTTTAGATGAGTTTGCTCGAGCCAATAGGACACGAACCATGTCCACATCATTTCTGACTTGCCCATGTGGCTCGTTTTCCCTGTAGACACCTGTAACATAGAGTTTCACAAAATAGCTACGGAAAGTTGCAGCAACTGCGGAAAGTGGCAAGATTCCGCAGCTAAATGAACAAAATCTAAATCAAACAGCAGACACAAAAATATAGTTAAAAACCATGTTAGATGCTCTTTTTCAATTAACATACAATGATATTGACAATTTGGGAGGTTCAGGTGAGTGAAAAAGGTATAGAAAAGTGTATGGAAAAGATGCAGAATTGAGACTCAACATACCCCCACTGTGAAGGTGTTGCATGTCCTCATGCAACCTAAATTTTGATAATCCTTCCTCAGTTCATATGCCTTGACACTTCAGCCAGCACGTCTAATCCTCTCCTCCTCTTCCTTGGAGCTGCCAACATTCTGGGTTTCTTCATTAAGCACCTAAATTTGATATTAACCAGTGCTCTGCTCAACTTTTGGCATTTCCTTTTCAATTTCTTGTTCTTCTTCTGCCATATTCCTAGATGTAGCATGGTATTATCATGAATGATTTTTTCCAATTTACCTTTTTCTTTCAATGTCTCATTTTCATTTTTGATGTGCCTATTTAAAAGCTCTAACTCAAAGACTTCCTGTTTTAGTGATTGGACTAAATCATCCTGTATTGTATGAGACTGAATGGACGAAGTACTGGGACCTGTAGCTGCCTTTTCCAAAGATTCTATATATTCATATACTTCCTACTGCTTGGGGTCTATATCAGGTGTCATTTTTATTGGGCTGTCCCCAAAATGCCGTGAAGGAGAGTTATCTTCAAAATCTGGCTGAGAAGGGCTCACATCAACATCTTGCTGAGAATGGGATGGATTATGTTCAATGTCTGACTGAGAATGAAATGAACCAGGTTCACTAACTGACTAAGATGGACTATGGTCAGTTGGGGACTGTTCAGATGTCTCCTCTCCCAAATCAATGAAATGAGGACCCTTAATTTGCGTTTTCCTCAATTTCCCCTTAAGTCTGCTGCTTCTTCTCACACGCTGTGGTACACTATCCTTTTGTTTTTGTTTTCCTTTCTCTGTCTTCTTGGCCATAGAGGATTGTTTTTGAAGATAAATTAATCTTTCAGATAACACTTGGTGATCTTCTTCTTCGGAAGAAGGGGTTTTATGTATAGCCTCAATAGTTTTTCTCTCTTTTGGTGTTATTGGCTTCTTACCCTTGATTTCTTTCTTCTTCCTCTTTGACGGTCTCTCTTCCCTATCAGTTCTTTCAATTGCAGTAGTAGGAGTATTTTGAATTTCATCAATTGTTCTTTTTCTCCTACTTCTTCTTGCTGTGCTACCTTCAGGAATTTCCTGAGTAGGAGTAATTTGAGTTTCATCATTTATTCTTTTTCTTCTACTCCTTCTTGTTGTACTACCTTCAGGAATTTCCTGAGGTTCCTCAAAGAAATTTATAACCAAAAATTGTTCCCATGTGTCTTTCTTCTCCTTTAACTCTTTTTCAATCAAAATTTTTACAAGACCGTGGTGATATAGATGTGGTTCTACATCTCCTAAATGCTTCTGAATAGTCACAGACATTTTCTTCAAACTATTGAATATAAAATATGGGAGATTGAGAGTTTGATTATCTAGAAAATTCATCAGCAACCTGGTATGGTACATATACATGGACCCAAAACGGCCTTCACATGTAATGAATTTCTGAACAACTAGCAGCAAAGTAGCCCATTCCTCTTTCAATACATGAACATGAATTCCTCTTTTAAAAACAGTTATGTCCATACCTTGGTTTCGTAAGATTGTTCTCCAGGCTTCATCACTGATGCTTTTATTCTTAAACCAACGCTCACCCTCTTGAAGAAGTTCCGTGGCTGTTTCTATAGATGCTTCATTGACCGCAAACTTAAGGTCTCCAACCTCTACTTCCAAGCCATTAAACGACCTTGTGAATGCCTTCGTCACTTCTTTATGATAACCTCTGAATTTCTGGATAAACCGCAGCCAATTGCTTCCTTCAATATATCCCTTACTTGCGGATATCCCTCCATAAACTTCGGTCCTTCCGGTTCTGCTCTTAGCAATTTACCCATTTTTTTCTTTCTGCTCTTCAAAGGCTTGCCTGCGTGAAGGAGGGTTGAATGGAAGTAGAACGGCTAAATGCACGGAGATGAGCACAATGACTGTGGGTAAATGTCAGAGAGTGGTATACAGACTATAGCGTAGTAGAGAATGAAATGGAGTGAACAGAACAGAGAGGGGTTTTCGTGAGCACAACAGAGATACGGCTGTGAGGTTAACAGAGTATAACACATCCGGCAGTGTTTTGAATTTTGGTGGCTGCACAATAGATATGAGCACGTTTAAACAACGGCTATAGATTTATGCAGCTGTAAGAGTCCGTGATCAAATCAATTACGTCTCATTGTCACCGGTGGAATATTGGAACATGAGTGAAGATCGGAGGTTTAATGATGGAACCGTTTCAGAATGAATGCGAGAGGATAATATGGAGATCGTGAAAGGTTACGGAATTGTCAATATAATCATTGCACATAATGGTTGGAGCTTATGGTTCAAAACTATATAAAAATGTGTTTTTCAATGCTATTTGAAATAAATTTTATTCATACCTTTGGAATCTTTGCCTTTTCCCTTGGTCTTCAACTAGTTACTCTTTATTGGTGTCTTGAATGCTCCATGTCTTCATTTTTGATCCTCTCACCTGCATTTTATTTCATGATTATGGAAATAACTTCTGACTGTACATTCTTTTGAAAACAGAGTAGTAGCTGCGGAATCTGCTTCTGGCTGCGGAAACTGGAGTCAGCTGCGGAAACAGATGTCAGCTGCGGAAACTGACACAGCTATTATTTGGATGAATGGAGATGAACAGATGACAAATGACCAGATGGAAATGGTCATGAAAAAAAGTTTTATTGATGAAATTGAATAAAATGAAGTGAAATGGAGTGAAATGAAGTGAAATGAAATGGAATGAAGTGGAATGAAATGGAGTGGGTGGTCACAAAACTTGTGAAATGAAAGAGAAATTTTTTTTTGGAAAATATAGAGTGTCAGGTGTTCCTGATTTTCACCCTATATTTTCTGTTTAAGACTGCCAATCATTGATTGGTTTTCAGGCTTATACAATATTTTTCTTTTCTTTTTTTTTTCTTTTTTTTTTCTTTTTTTAACTGAAAAGAACAAAAGTTAGGTTGGTAGAGAAGAAGAATTCTTCTGTACTAGCCTGATTGCAGAACCTTCTTGAAGCATTTTGACAAAATCCTCTTTTGAGAGTGGCTTATGATAAAATTTCAATCTATGGCCATTCACAATAAGAGGAGTTTGAAACTCATCAATGGTCTTGATTCTTACCGCTCCATTGCTAAAGATCTTGTCAATCTCATATGGCCCAAGGCAATGAGTCTGAAATTTTCCTTGAAAATCTTTAAACTTGGAATCAAATAACAATGCCCAATCTCCTTCTTGAAACTTCTTCTCTTTGATGTACTTGTCATGCCATTTAGCTCTTTGATATTGAACTAGATCGGTTCTTAAAATTGCTTCTTGTCTGATCTCATCTAGCTCATTCAACTGCTCCATTCTATGCTTTTGGGCTTCTGATAAGTCCATCCCCAACTGAACTGCTATCTTGAAGGTCTTTACTTGGAACTCAATGGGGAGCAAGACTTCTTTCCCATAAACAAGTTCATAGGGAGAATGTCCTGTTGTATTTCTCCATGTAGTTCTGTAGGCCCACAAGGCTTCAGGAAGCCTTTCTGCCCAATCTCTTCTATGTAGATGAGCAGTTTTGGTGATGATACTTTCAAGAACTTTATTTGTGGACTCCACTTGACCATTTGCTTGCGGATGGTAAGGAGTAGATCTTCTGTGCTTGATTTTGTATTCTTCCATCAACTTTTCCACCAAATTGGATGTGAATTGGCTCCCCTGATCTGTCACAATTTCTCTTGGAACACCAAAGCGAGTAAAAATATCCTCATAAAGAAAATGAAAAACTAAATTTTCAGTAGCAGATACTAATGCTTTGGCTTCTACCCATTTAGTAACATAATCAGTACAAACCAATATATACTTCTTTTTCTTAGATGGTGGATTAATAGGTCTAATTAAATCTAAAGCCCATTTTTCAAAGGGTTCAATGAGTACCTGTGTTTGCAATGGCATTTCATTTGAAAGGGTAGGTTTCCCTACTCTTTGGCAGTTGTCACACCTTTTGACATATTGTTTTGCATCTTTGAAAAGGGAAGGCCAATAATATCCTAAAGAGAGGATTTTATAGGCCGTCCTTTTGTCTGCAAAGTGTCCACCGCATGGTTCATCATGACATGCCTTAAGAATATCGGGCATTTCATCTTCCCTGACACATCTTCTGATCACAAGATCTGGCCTTGTTTTAACCAATTCGTTAGAAATCCATGAATATTTTGAACTCTCCTGAATAATTTTTCGTTTTTCACTTGGAAATAAATGTGAAGGTAGTTTCCCTGTAACCAAATAGTTAGCAATATCTGCATACCAAGGAGTCTTAATAGTTACTACAAACAAGTATTCATCAGGAAACTTATCCTCTACAGGAGAATCTTCTTTAGTATTCTGAATTCTAGACAAGAAATCAGCTACTGTATTCTGTTTTCCTGGTCTATCCAACACAGTAATATTGAATTCTTGCAAAATTAATAGCCATCTTGTCACTCTGCCATTAGTAACAGGTTTTTTCATTAAATATCTAATTGTAGAATGGTCAGTATGAATAAAAGTTTCATAGCCTGTTATGTAATGTCTAAACTTATTAATTGCATGAACAACAGCTAAAAAATCTTTTTCAGTCACAGTATAGTTCAACTTTGTGGGAGTCAAATTTTTACTGGTATAATAAATGGCATAAGGAACTAAATCTTTTTGACCCAACACAGCTCCTAGAGATGTATCTGAAGCATCTGTAGAAATATGGAAAGGGAGTTTCCAATTTGGTCCTCTTAAGATAGGTGCTTCAGATATTCTTGTTTTCAAAGTTTCAAAAGCTAATTGACAATCAGGATCCCATTTGAATTCACAGTCTTTTGTAAGCAATTTGAAGAGTGGAGATGCAATTTTAGTGAAGTTTTCTATAAATCTTCTATAGTAACCAGTAAATCCTAGAAAACTTCTAACATCTCTTTGACAGTTTGGAATAGGTAACTTGGAGATGACTTCAACTTTAAATCTATCAAGGGTAAGAAGCCAATAACACCAAAAGAGAGAAAAACTATTGAGGCTATACATAAAACCCCTTCTTCTGAAGAAGAAGATCATCAAGTGTTATCTGAAAGATTAGTTTATCTTCAAAAACAATCATCTATACCCAAGAAGACAGAAAAAGGAAAACAAAAACAAAAGGATAGTGTACCACAGTGTGTGAGAAGAAGCAGCAGACTTAAGGGGAAATTGAGGAAAACGCAAATGAAGGGTCCTCATTTCATTGATTTGGGAGAGGAAACATCTGAACAGTCCCCAGCTGACTATAGTCCATCTCACTCTCAGTCAGTTAGTGAACCTGGTTCATTTCATTCTCAATCAGATATTGAACATAGTCCATCCCATTCTCAGCAAGATGTTGATGTGAGCCATTCTCAGCCAGATTTTGAAGATAACTCTCCTTCACGGCATTTTGAAAATAGCCCAACAAAAATGACACCTGAAATAGACCCCAAGCAGCAGGAAGTATATAACTATATAGAATCTTTGGAAAAGGCAACTACAGGTCCCAGTACTTCGTCCATCCAGCCTCACACAGTACAAGATGATTTAGTCCAATCACTAAAACGGGAAGTCTTTGAGCTAGAGCTTTTAAATCGACACATCAAAAATGAAAATGAGACATTGAAAGAACAAGGCAAACTGGACAAAATCATCCATGATAATACCATGCTACATCTGGGAATATGGCAGAAGAAGAACAAGAAATTGAAAAGGAAATGTCAGAAGTTGAGCAGAGCACTGGTTAATATCAAATTTAGGTGCTTAATGAAGAAACCCAGAATGTTGGCAGCACCAAAGAAGAGGAGGAGAGGATTGGATGTGCTGGCTGAAGTGTCAAGGCACATGAACTAAGGAAGGAATATCAAAATTTTGGTTGCATGAGGACATGCAACACCTTCACGGTGGGGGTATGTTGAGTCTCAATTCTGCATCTTTTCCATACACTTTTCTATACCTTTTTCACTCACCTGAACCTCCCAAGTTGTCAATATCATTGTATGTTAATTGCAAAAGAGCATCTAACATGGTTTTTAACTATATTTTTGTGTTTTTTGTTTGATTTAGATTTTGTTCATTTAGCTGCGGAATCTTGCCACTTTCCGCAGCTGCTGCAACTTTCTGTAGCCATTTTGTGAAACTCTATGTTACAGGTGTCTACAGGAAAAACGAGCCACATGGGCAAGTCAGAAATGATGTGGACATGGTTCGTGTCCTATTGGCTCGAGCAAACTCATCTAAAGAATCTGCGGTCAAAGGCGTCCAAATGGAAGTCAACCATAGAGTCTCACGGTGACAGGACTCTGTTTCGTGTCACGTGAAGGTTCATATGGCCGTTTCTGAGTTGCGGAGGACAAGTCGACATCTGTACATGGCTCCATAGCCGAATTCAAGCATCCACTCCTCATATATTTACTTTCCAACATGGCCATGATCCTAGATCCGTGGACGTAATGGTCTACGTGTTCTCCACCAGCATAAACTTTAGGAATTATTTATGTTTCTCTTGTTAGGTTTGTTTCTTTACATCTTATAAGAACTTTTTCCAAATTTTCTAATGCCTCTTCAAATGAATTACCATAAACTGTAAAATCATCCATATAAACCTCTACACAATCATGGATTAGATCAGAAAAAATTCCTAGTATTGCTCTTTGGAATGTTGCAGGTGCATTACATAACCCAAAAGGAAGCACTCGGTAGGCAAAAGTTCCCCATGGACAAGTAAATGTGGTCTTATCTTGATCCTTAGGTGCTACCTGAATTTGATTATAGCCACTAAAACCATCCAAAAATGAAAAGTACTTTTTACCTGCTAATGTGTCTAATACCTGATCGATAAAAGGCGAAGGAAAGTGATCCTTCAAAGTTGCTTTGTTCAATTCCCTGTAATCAATGCATACCCTCCATTTACCATTTTTTTTAGGTACTATAACCAAAGGAGAAACCCATCGGCTATCTGAAATTGGATAAATGAAGTTTACATTGAGAAGTTTTTGGAGCTCTTCTTTCACTATTTCCCTAAGATTTGGATTCATCCTTCTTTTAGGTTGTCTGATTGGTCTACTGTTTTCCTCAATATAGATGTGATGGATGCAAGTCTTAGGATCAATACCCTTCATGTCAGTATACTCCCATGCAAATGCAGTAGAATGTTTTTGCAAGATTTTGGTTAGTTCTTCTTGTTGTGACTTTTCCAAATGTTTGTTGATATTCAATGTTTTTCCTGGAAAAATCTAAATAGTAGAACTACCAAACTCTTCCATAGAGTAAAGATACATTTGTCTTGATGATAAATATTCTATGTCGGATTCCAACTGAAATTGTGTGGGGTCATATTCTGAAGATGTCTCAAAATTTTCTAATGTGTTCAGAATTTGACTATCCTCACTGATTTCAGAAATGGTAAAGACAGGTTGTATAGTTTCCTCATCATCAACCCATTCATTGTCTCCTACTTCTGTGATTGCTCTTGCTGGAGGATGCAAATTGAATTTCTTTGTATAATTACCATTAGAAATGTACATGTCCCCAGATCTACAACTAATAAAAGCATCAGTTGTGGCTAGCCAAGGTCTTCCTAAAATAAGTGGGTGCCCTCCTAGATTACTCTTGGGAGTCAAAATCATAAAATCTACTGGATATTCCCAAGAATCTAAGGAGACTGAAATATCTTCTAATACACCATCTGGTTTGATAATTGATCGATCTGCAAGTTGTAGTAAAGTAGGTGTAAAAAGAAGGTTAGGAAGTTTTAGCTGGTCCATAGTCTGTCTACTCATAATGTTGATAGCAGCCCCTAAGTCAATCAATGTGTTTGGAATTTCTATCCATTTATATGTGTCTTGACAATTGGACTTCCTGGATCTACATACTTCTGCATGGTAATTTTTCCCATCATAATATCTGCAATCTTTCCTACCAGGTGGATTCTTCTTGTGTCTTTTAGTTTCCTTCCTGATCTTTTGAAACTCAACTCCTTTATGGTTTTTGCTAGAATAGGAATCTCTCGAATGGGTTGTAGCAAGGGAATATTGATACAAACATTCTTCAATTCATCTAGAAAGTCATAGTTAGGCAACAAGATTTGTTTTTCCACCCCCTTGTCAATTTGTAGTCTTTCAGGAAAAGGAGGTGTAGATAAAGATGCAGGTTGCTCAACTATAGGAGTTGTGGGTGTTGACTTTTCTTTTTCTTTTTGAATGTTTGAATTTTGAAGAGAATCTTCCTTAAAACCCTTATTGACTTGAAGAGAGTCCTCCTCAGAGGTATCTTGCTCTTGAATATCTATAGAAGGTTTTTCTAAAACTCTACCAGATCTGAGTTGTACATCGTTGAGAGGAACAATCATATAGGTAGGAAATTGTTGTCCTTCTACCATGTAAGTATTATGAGGATTCTTATTATTAGGATTTGGTAATGGCTGAGCTGGAAGTTGACATGTCTTTTTTTGATATGGGAGCATGAGTTGAGGATTTGGATTTTGTTGAGAAGGTTGTTGTTGTGGAAATGGCAATGAAAGTTGTGATTTGGGTTTGGAAATTGTGGAGCTTGTTGATTTTGAAAAGATGGAGGATTTTGATAAAATTGAGCAAATATCCCATAAGAACTTTGCATCCCTTGTACCCATGGTTGATATGGATTCTGATGTTGGGGCCAAGGTTGTTGCCAAGGATTCCAACTTGGTGGGGTTTGAAAACTCATAGGGTTGTTAAACCCTTGAGTTTGTTGTCCCTGCCAAGGTCTCCTTGCGACAAAACAGAGAGATTCTACTGAATTTGGGTCTTCTTGAAAAACAACTTTGAGTCCAAGAATTGAAGGACAATCCTTGATCTCATGATTCTCTGAGAAAATCATACATGTTTCTACAACTTTTGCATCCAAGGGACATTCCCTTAAAGCATGTTTCTTCCTACATTTCGGACAAAAGATGGCTAAAGCATCTGTTTCTGCTTTCTGCTTGTTTTGGATTTTAAGGGTGTCCAGTTGTTCACTAAGGCTCCCTAAGATATCAGTTTTGAACTCATCAAGCATGTTACCAATATCTTCCCTACTTACTGATCTAGTTGCAGATTTGTTAGCCCTAATAAGAGAAGGATCCCTAGGCCCTTTTCCTGTTTTAGATTTTCCCCTTGAGAGATGGACACATAGTTCTGTTATATCACGAAGTGGGAGTTGAGAAATGTCTCCTTTTCCCATCATGTTTAAAATATCTATCCATTCATCTCTAATGGCTTTTAATATGAGGGCTTTCAAGGTTTCATCATCTAAGTTGCTCATCTTTGCTCTTTTCAAGTTGTATTGAAATCTTTCAAGTAAGTCTTCCAAATTTTCATCTTCTTTTTGCATCATTTTGAATACCTCAACCTTGTGATTGGTGGGCATACAATAGTCCAAGTATCTATCCAAAAATGTTTGTTTCATATCATTCCAAGTCCTAATAGATTGAGTGGCTAATCCCATGAACCATTTCAAAGCAGATCCCTTCAGAGTTGAAGGAAACATTTTGAGTTTTTGAGAGTCTTCCATATAATCATAGGTTCGGCACACAACTTCAAACGCAAACAGAAATGTTTCAGGATCCTCACTTCGCAATCCATAAAAGTTAGGGAGGACAGATGGTGAGATATTTTTCATTGTTGTATGAGTTTCCTCATCAACTATAGGGAATCCAAACAAGTTGTCTCCTTCCCTATTTCGACCATTATTTCCTTCACCATTGTTGCCTCCATTGTTTCCTCCTCTTCTACCTCTACCTCTACCTCCATCTATTACTTCCTCTGCCATGATAGTTTCTTTAGAGTCCTTAAAGTCCTCTAGTTCTTCTATCAATGGAGGATGAGAGAGAGTCTCTTTGTTTTCTAAATGGGATTTAGTAGGTGGTATAGGAGAATCCTCTAATTCAGCTGCTCCTTGAATTCAAAAAATCTTAAGGCTAGGGGTAGATGGTGGTGAATCTGGTCTATGCCTTGAAGAAGATGGAGTTGTGAAAATCGAACTCTTGGCTTTAGCTATAAACCTTCCCTAGAATCTCTTGCCCTATGCATGTCATTTTTTATTTTTTTTATATTTTTAAAAAGTTGGGCTAATAATTCTCTTTCTGATCTTCCAGGTCACACTAGGTGCAAGAAGAGAGCATACTTAAGAAATTACTAAACCAATAACTCTCTTTTCTGATCCTCCAGATCACACTAGGTGCAAGAAGAGAGCATACTTCAAGAAGTTATCAAGTTTTCCCTTCTTTTATGATTTTGTGTTTTTTTTTTAAGAAATTGGCTACCTAGTTACACTTCCCCGGCAACGGCGCCAAAATTTTTGGTAAATTTAGTGTGTCCTAAATTGCTGCATTTAATTTGTCAATCCGGGATTCGTAAGCTGATGAAGTGCGGCGCACTATATGTGCAAGATAACCTATTTCTTAATTTTTTTTGTCGTTTTTGGTTTTCTAAGATGAAATGGAAATTATAAAATGAAAACAAGTATGGTTATGTTTGTTCAAGGAAATGATATCCTCTATAATGATTTACCAACTTGAAACTTAAAAAAAGAATTTGAAATTTACAATGACAAAACTTGAAAGGAAATGAAAATATGCTGCTGAAATGAAAAGGTGCTGCTAGTCTAATGAATCAAAACAGTGAACTAGTGAGCATGAAACCAAACTATTCTTGCTGCTGTCTAAACACAAAATAAATTATGCTGAAAGAAATTCAAAAGTTGCAATAAAGTAAATCTAAATCAATTTACATCAACTTGTCTTCTGATCCCTCATCATTAGTCCAGCTATGATTTTCGGAAGTAACCATAAACAACTTGAGTAACTGATATCTAACTTGAAGAAAGTAAACTAATATCAAACCATACATTCATAATTCAATCCCTCACCATCAGTCCAGCTGTGGCTTTCGGAGGCAACTGAAGATGTCATGCACAATTTAATATATCTAAATTTGCAGAAAGGAAACTAATACCAAACTACACATTTCATAATACAATCCCTCACCATCAATCCAGCTGTGGCTTTCGGAGGCAACTGAAGATGTTATGAGCAGTTTAATATATCTAAATTTGCAGAAAGGAAACTAATACTAAACTACACATTTCATAATACAATCCCTCACCATCAGTCCAGCTGTGGCTTTCGGAGGCAACTGAAGATGTTATGAGCAGTTTAATATATCTAAATTTAACTATTGAAGCAAATGAGCAAAACTGAATTAAACAAAGCAGTACTGAAATTAAACAGAAACTAAGAAAAACAAATTAGCAGCAGAACAATGTTAATTCCATGTCATTAGTCAAAAAGCTTATGAAAATGCCCGGGCTGCCTATCTATAACCTGAAACAAGAACACTGATTAGTGATTAATAACATAAAACATGAAAGACAGAAGTGAAATGGAAAGCATGCAAGATTATAAACAGAAATGAAGCATATATACCATGAAAGATGCAATGTATAAACATGTGAATGGATTATGGCACAATGAGCTTTAAAGAAATAAAACAAGAACTATACACTAATGCACAAAACCTTAGCTAAGCAGGGGCCCTCTACACCAGCCTTGGCAACAATCTTCAAGTACGAATTAAGTCTGAAAACAGAGTCTTCTTATATTAAAATGTAGTCATAACAGTAAGGTAGTATTACGGCACTAAGGCAGCGTAATTACATTACAGAGCAGACTAATAAAAGATAACAGAGACTAATCGAGACTAACTCCATATGCGTATGCAAACGCGTTATATATAACAAAAGAAATATAACTGTCTCCTAAAGTTTATGCTGGTGGAGAACACGTAGACCATTACGTCCACGGATCTAGGATCATGGCCGTATTGCAAAGTAAATCTATGAGGAGTGGATGTTTGAATTCGGCTATGGAGCCATGTACAGATGTCGACTTATCCTCCGCAAGCTCAGAAACGGCCATATGAACCTTCACATGACACGAAACAGAGTCCTGTCACCGTGAGACTCTATAGTTGACTTCCATGTGGACGCCTTTGAACGCGGCTTCTTTAGATGAGTTTGCTCGAGCCAATAGGACACGAACCATGTCCACATCATTTCTGACTTGCCCATGTGGCTCGTTTTTCCTGTAGACACCTATAACATAGAGTTTCACAAAATAGCTGCGGAAAGTTGCAGCAGCTGCGGAAAGTGGCAAGATTCCGCAGCTAAATGAACAAAATCTAAATCAAACAGGAGACACAAAAATATAGTTAAAAACCATGTTAGATGCTCTTTTGCAATTAACATACAATGATATTTGACAACTTGGGAGGTGCAGGTGAGTGAAAAAGGTATAGAAAAGTGTATGGAAAAGATGCAGAATTGAGACTCAACAATCATATGGTCATCAAAAACCCTCTCTTGTTTTCCTTCTCTTCCTTTTATAAGATAGAGTCCTTGCAAACCCTAAACCATCTCAAATGAATTAGCCCTGTTCACATGAATAGTCTCCAACTTGATATGCGTTGTTTATCTAGGAGGTTTAATGAATCTAGACAGCACTGTGATTTGGTCATGTTGACCCAGTCAAATAGTTCAATCCCCTTCACACATAAGGGTGTTTTAATATAAATAGCCCAGATATCTCTTTGTTCACATGTGGCATTGATTTATTCATAGCTTTGGGAGTTTTACATGTCCTCCTTTGCATTTTTATTCATCAACATGAAAAGAAAAGAAAAACAAAGAAAAATTGAATAGGAAGGGCTAATTTAGGAATATTACAAGCACACCCACAACCATACACCATCAGGTGGCTTCACCAAGGACGAGATCTCCGCGTCAGCCAGCATTGTCACCTTCCCTATAGCATCAAGCCCTTCACGGATGAGGTATTGTGTGACATTACTCCTATTGATGTTTCTGATGTATTATTAGGCCAACCATACTTGTGGAACTAACATGTTGTGTATGAGTCTCAGCCTCGTGCTGTTATTATTACTTTGGGAAATAAGTTGTACAGGATACGAGAGGTACCACTGCCTCCCACTATCTCTTTGGTTACTGCAAAACAATGAAGTAAGCTCATTTCCCAAACCAGGAAATTTTTTTTCTTGATAATCTGCCCCTAGGGTAAGAAGAAGACTGTGGCCATGACCTCTAAACATGGCTCCTCTGCACGACAACAACAAATGGACAAGGTTGTGGAGGAGTACGGGGACATATTCACCTCACCCACAGGGGTGTCTCTGCACTATCAGGTCAAGCACCCCATTGACCTGACCCCAGGTGCGCCGCCACCCATTGGACTGATCTATAGGTGCTCTATTTTGGAGAATGATGAAATCAAGTGGCAGATTCAGGAGCTGCTGCAGAAAGGTCACATCCAGCCAAGTTCATCACCCTATGGGATCCTGATTGTGTTGGTACAGAAGAAGGATGGGACTTGGAGACTATGTATTGACTATCGGGCACTGAAATTTATCACTGTCCGGAATAGGTACTCGATCCCACAGATTGATGACCTTTTGGACCAACTCAAAGGAGAAAAATATTTTAGCAAGATCAACTTGAAGTCTGGGTATCACCAGGTACCAATTGAACCCTCTAATGTGTGGAAGATTGGATTCAAAGCCAAGGAGGGCCCTTTCGAATGGCTCGTCATGCCTTTCAGGTTGACAAATGCCCCCGCAACCTTCATGAGGTTGATGGATGACATCTTCCATCCATTCATCAAATCATTTGTAGTGGTGTACTTGGATGACATTCTAATCTTCAGCCAGACTTGGGAAGAGCACCTCCACCACATCCGAGAAGTCCTCCAAACACTACGGCAACACAAGTTGTGTGATAATTTGGAGAAGTGCACTTTTGGCATCACCCAGGTTCAATATCTGGGATACCTTATTGATGAAAGGGGGGTGCATGTTGATCCAGCCAAGATCCAAGTCATTCGGGATTGGCCAGCCCCAACCACTCTAACAGAGCTTCGCAGCTTTCTGTGTCTTGCTAATTTCTACCATAGGTTCGTGTTGGGATTCTCTCATATCACTTGGCCCTTGAGTCAAGTCACCAAGGGAGGAGTGAAAGAAAAATTATTTTGGTCCAAATCTCAACAGAAGGCGTTCGTAGAATTGAAACATTGCCTTTGTTCTGCCCTAGTGCTCACATTACCAGACTTGCAACAACCATTTTTGATCGAGACAGATACCTCTGACTATGCTATTAGGGCATTTCTTACCCAACAAGGGCATCCAGTGGCATATCACAGTGAGACATTGTCCGACACAGTTTGAAAGTATCCCACTTATGACAAAGAAATGTATTTCATTGTGCAGGCTTTTCGACAATGGAAGCATTACATTTTGAGGAAGGAGATAATCATCCACACAGACCACTGACCCCTACAGTTCATACAGACACAAGGGAAGTTGCAAAACGATCACCATCAAAAGTGGTCCACATATCTGCAACAATTTCATTTGAACATCAAGTACAAGAAGGGTAGCACCAATAATGTTGCAGACTGCCTCAACCGACCACCGATCATGTCCATAACCACTATTCTCAATTATTGTGGGCACAAGACTTCTGATTGGCCACTTCTCTACAAGGGAGATCCAGAATTCAACCACACGTACAAGGCACTCTTGGTGGCTACGCAAGTTCTAAATTTTCACCTCCAAGATGCATTGTTATGTCACATGGGACACCTTTGTGTTCCTTCAAGCGAGCGTGCCAAGACGATATGGGAAGCGCACTACAATCGAGTCAATGGGATTTTTGGGGTCACAAAAATAGTGGCAGTACTGTAGAATTATTTCTATTGGTTGAACCTTCGACAGGATGTTGAGAAGTACATTAGATCCTACACTACTTGCGCCATTTCCAAACCAACCATCAAGAAGCAAGGGCTCTATACTCTGCTACCTACCTCTAGTCGACCTTGGGAATCCATCTCCATGGATTACATGTCAGGCCTCCTTCTACTAAGCATGGAAACAACTGTGTTTTTGTGGTCATCAACAGATTCTTGAATATGGCCATTATGGCGGCTTGCAAGAAGAATATCACAATAGAAGCCACTGCTAAACTCTTCTTTGAAAGAGTGTCGGTGCACTTTGGGATCCCACAGTCTATCATATCAGATCGTGACAGTAGGTTCCTCAGCACATTTTGGTCCAGCCTCTGGTCAATGTTGGACACCAATCTCACCAAGTCCACAGCTTTCCATCTTGAAACTGATGGCCAGACAGAGGTCATCAATAGGATGATTGTACACATTTTGCGCATGTATAATTCAAAGCTTCCATGCACATGGGATGAGAGCCTCCCATATGTACAACACAGTTATAACCAGGCTCTTCACATCTCAACCAGCCAAAGCCCCTTTCAGGTGGGCTTTGGATTCCAACCACTATGTCCCATTGACGTAACCATGCCATTTGCGGCTACTCAGGCCAATTCGTCTCATGTCTAGTCTAAAACTGACAAGGTGAACAACTTCATCGAGTGCATTCATCACATCCTCCAATAGGTTCATGACATATTTGACAAAGCCAATGCTAATTACAAGCAACGACATGATCAACATCGAGTGCCACACAACTTCCAGGTGGGTGAAAAAGTGTGGCTACATTTGCAGAAGAAGCGCCTCACTGGACCCCACCGCAAGCTTTGCTTGCTCTGATATGAGTCGTACTCCATCACCAAGGCTATATGGAAAAATACCTTTGAGCTCAGTATTCCACCATTCCTTGGTCTGCACCCAGTATTCAATGTAGACTGCCTTCGTCCCTACTTCCCACCTCTACTAGACACCTGTGACATTGTAGAAGAACTCACACCAAAAGAGTTAAACCCAGACTGCATGGAACAGGCCACCACAGATTATATCATGGACATTCAAATCAAGAACACTCACCAACTGAAGATCCAACTGTATCACATTGTCAAAGTTGGCCACTCCTGCACCAAGGTAAGTGGTTCACCAGGGACCAAGTTTAGCAGAAGTTTCCTCATCTCATGGAGGAACTCAATGCAATGGGGAACATTGCTTCCTAAGGGGGAAGGAATGATCTAGGTGGATATTGGTGGCCACCTACCTATTCCACTTGGGGCCCCACCATTGTCTCTTTCAGTTTTTCAGTTTCAGAAAAACTTACTATTTTTAGCAATTTTTCGAGTCCTGAACTTTCGGAGCCGTTTTGAGGCCCTAAACGATGTTTTTTGGGCATCATTTGTTCGAAAAATATGATTCTATTATAGAATTTATATTCGTGACAACAGTGGTAGTCCTCACATAGATATTTCTAATGATGTATCATGTGCGTCATACGGAGATAGTATGCCATAGTTACGTCCCTAAGAAGTTGAAACACCAATTTACCCAAACGGGGCCCATAGTTTTGGCGCTTCATCTCCTAAGGTTAGGTTTCTGGATGTTTATGGTTTTCCATTATTTCTAAATGATAAATAGGCCCTTGAGCCTCATTGTAACTCAGTTCAGAGGCCCGTAATCGCCACATCACTTCTCAGAGATAAGCTACCAGCGCCCTAGCTAGTTTATTTCCATTCTATCTGTAAGCAAATTTCAGTTCTTTGATATTAATGAAATGAAGTGTTATTTCCACTACATATTTGTATTTATGGTTATATGTGTATTCTTTTGTGTTCCTGCATAAATCCAGATCAAGATGGTAATTGCACCTATACTAGTATTCCCTGATTGGAATAAGGAATTTCATGTGCATGCAGATGTCTCTTGCATAGCTTTAGGAGTGGTATTAGCAAAACCTGGTGATGGAGACATTGATCATCCTATAGCTTTTGCAAGTAGGAATTTATCTACAACTGAAAATAATTACACCACTACAAAAAGGGAAGGATTGGCCATGGTGTATGCATTACAGAAGTTTAGAAATTATTTGTTGGGATCACATTTTAAGATGTTTACAGATCATTCGGCATTAAATTATTTGGTAAATAAGCCTATCCTAGGAGGGAATATTTGTAGATGGTTATTGTTATTTTAGGAGTATGAATTTGAAGTCGTTTTTAAATCGAGAAGGCTGAATGCATCACCTGACCATCTGTAAATATTGGAAACAAAAAAAGAACCAACCAGCATAGAAGATAATCTCCCCGATGCACATTTGTTTTCAATCAGAGTAGCAAATGATCATTTTGTAGACATTATTCAATTTTTTACCACAGGGATGGCTCCTTCAGAATATACCATGTAGCAAAAGAAATAATTGGTGGTGAAGGCAACTGAATTTTCATTAAGAGAATGATAATTATATAAGACGGGACTAGATGAGATAATTCACAAATATGTTCCCGAACATGAAAGATAAATGATTCTAGCAGAATCTCATGGAGGTGTAGTTGGTGGAAATTATGCAGTAAACTCTATTGTGTAGAATATTTTGAGAGAACAATTGCAGTGGTGTACACTACATAAGGGTGCAAAGGAGTATTATAGAGCATGTGATGTGTGTCAAAGAACAGGGAAGCCTTCTAGAAGGGATGATATTCCATTAGTACCACAGGTTACATTGCAAGATTTTGATAAATGGGCCATTGATTTTGTTGGACCCATCAATCCACTTGGGAAAAGACTGGTGCAAGGTATATAATTACTATGACTGATTATCTAACAAGATGGGAAAAATCACAACCAATCAGATATTGCAGCTCAAAGTTTATTTTGGACTACATATTTTCTAGATTTGGGTGCTCGAAGACCTTGATGACTGACCAAGGCTAACACTTCCTGACTAAGACTATTGAAGCATTGAGTGAAGAGTTTCAAGTATATCATTAGAAGAGTACTCCTTATCACTCTTAGGCCAATGAAATAGTTGAGGAATTTAATAATATTTTGTATAATGCACTCACCAAAGTATGCAATGTGAATAGAGATGACTAGGACCTTAGAATTCCAGCTCTATTATGGGATTACATGACCACATGTAAGAAGTTTACAGGTCAAAAACCTTTCAGGTTGGTTTATGGGAAATAATTTGTGATTCCCATGGAGTACATTGTGCCCAGATTGAGAAATGAAACCTTCACAGATATGGAAGACCCTGAAACAATGGAGGAAAGAATGTCACAATTGGCTTCCTTGGAAGAATACATATTTATAGTGGGATTCCATCAGCAGGTGCAGAAAGTAAGAGATAGGGCATGCCATGAAAAACATATCAAGCAAAAGAAGTTCAAGGTAGGAGACCTTGTCCTCCTTTATGAAAGTAAGTCTGTAAAATTTCCAGGGAAATTCAAAATGCATTGTTTGGGCCCATATCTTATCAAGCATATTACTAATGGAGGCATAGTTTAATTGGAGAAGTTGAATGGAGAATTGATTCAAGGAAGGGTAAATGGAAGTAGGTTGAAGTTGTACAGGGATGATCCTACCCCTACAACTTCGCTTTGAAGAAGAAAGGAGGAAATTCTTAGTGCCACCTGCAGTTGAAAGTGGGCACTAGACTATAAACTACTCTAAAGAAAGAGTTTCAACTTATTCACCACAGTCTGTATTATATCGAAGATCGTAGGAGTCACAACGTATGAAGGATTATGCTCTGTAATATGAATGCGTCAGATTTCATTGGAAAAATATGACCGTTAAAAGGAAAACTTGTCATTGGAGGAGTGGAAAATCGCATTTATGGAGACAGGTTGGAAAATATCCAGGAATAGATATACAATTAATGTACCCAATATGAACACAATGCGAAAAATATATGGACTAATGATGAGGTTAGCAAATCAAGAGCACTATAAAAATCTGTCTCACGCCAATATTTTGGCACTTTGCTGTCTAAGAGATCAAAAATTTGTAAGTACCAAGAAGTTATGGAAGTTGCGCTACTGTATTAACATTGAAGACATCATTTTCATATTTCAGAAGAAAGGTATAAAAGGAGTCATGGAAGCCATAGGACCTCACAGCATCACCATCACCTGATGCATCATCCCTCATGAATAGAAGATATCCATGGAATAATTCGACCAAGGAATAAAGAACAAAGAAGAAGAAAGACAAGAAACCCATCAAATCACAGCAGGAACCCCAACAAGTCAAAGATAGTGAAGAGGAAGTAGAGCAAAAGAAAATGGAAACAGAGAGCACAACACTTACATCACCTCTTCCACCATACACGCCACCCAAGAAACCCAATTTAAACCTATCAACGATTCAAAGGATGCAAAGTATGGCACCTTTACACCACTGCTGCCAAAAAAAGTGTAATTTGAAGGAGAATCGCTTGGGAAAATTTCGCAGACTATGACTTCAACGATAGAAATAAATACCTGCATTTCACACCAGGAATATATCTGAAGTAGCTCCACTACCCAGAGAGTGGAGTGACAAGGTTGGATCCACATCAGTTGATGAAGGGGTTGGAGCAGTCTAGATTACTAAACATGCTCAATGTGCCACACTTCGATAGAAGTAAAGTAAACACAACTTGTGTAAGGAAATTTCTTGTGATATTGCATGATGGATGACTCTAGTTGGGAAAGAGGATCCACATTGATTAAATGTTGATATGGAGAATCACTAGGTTGTCATATCAAGGACGGGAAACAGTAGAATAATTTGTGAGAAAATATCAGGACAAAACAGTAGCTCAGAACATGAAAGAGAAGTTGGGTTGGTCAAAAGGAATCGAGGCTATGACATTAATTCGATCAGTGACCAGGGAGTTTGCTTTGCCACACACATTTTAGCTAGAAATATTATGAGAAAGTGTAGACCCAATGAAGTCCCCACAACAATAGTTTCCTTAGCAGCACAGTGCAACAACGAGGTTCAATAAAACTGGGTTGGATATCTCTACAAGGATTTTTTGGATGACTCTCGCGAAGCCTAGGAGAAAGGTACAAAATTTCATTATGCATGTTTGATCTTGATTACAGCATTGATGGAATGGAAAGAGCCAAAGGAGTCGCAATTTCCTTAGGTAAAAACAGATGTTTGTGAAGTCGTGCGGTATGCCTCATTGTGGTATACCACTCATAAATCCCGTGCACAAGAGAACAATATTTTATTTGTATTATATCACATGGACTTGCATATGTTGGTAAACCAGCATCGTCACCTCTTGTCAAGCTTGTACCAGCAATACAACGTTGTTGCGAAGTACAAGGAATATTTTCACAAGATATATATATATATATATATATATATATATATATATATATATATATATATATATATATATATATATATATATATATATATATATATATATATATATATATATATATATGTATATGTATATATAGGTGCACAAAGATACTACAAAGACATGGCATCCCTGCCACATTTAGTCACGAAGATGATGTATTCCCACTAGTAAAATAATGGCAAACAGACTATATGACTACGATGGAAAAATATGCAGAGGGTAGTGATACAGAGGAAGAAACATTGGAGCACAGAGAACCAAGGGGAAAGAATAAAGATAAGGAAAAGCGAGAGGAATAATATAAAGATCATCATGACAAGGAACTTCTTGGAGGGGATGAACCCAACAAATAGCCATAGAAGATAGAGACAGACAAAGAAAAGAGGAAGATACACAATCAAGCTTCCCCAAGTAGCAAGAAGAAGAAAAAGGTAGATAATTCAAAGGAAGTAATGCCTTTGGACACTACTTATGGGGACCTGGATGAGATCGGGGAGAATATTCAGGAGGTAACAATGGAGTCTTGGAACAATATATAAGATCTCTACGACACGCTTATAACAAGTGTCAAGAAAATTATTGCAGAGTTAAAGCTCTTGACACAGACAATCGAACAACCAATATAGACGACGAAAGGGCTTTGACTAGAAAGAATAATAGAGACGAAATTTGGGATGAGGATAATCCAGATACCTTCCGGAGCTCTGTAGTTCGACTCCGCCAAATTAAAGCAGCAAGAAAAAGTTTGGGACCATGTCGATATGGACATCACAACACTGCCAATTCCAGTATTACATGACTTGCATCAAGGAATCATAAATGAATTGAAGTAGCAAGAATGATGCACCTAAAACTTAAACATTTAGATATAATTAAACATTCAGATAGAACAAGAGCGAGCTTCGCTGAAGAAACAACTCGACTAGGCCATGAAGGAGAAAAACCAGGTAGAACAACAGTAGCATAAGTTAAAGGAGGTGGTAAAATCCACATGCCGATATGTTCCAAACATGGATGTTCGCAAGGAAGAGTCAGTTGAAGACAAGGTCATGAATATTGGCATTGCATTCAGGGAATCCAAAAATAATATCGTAGATGTAAATTTTGAGTATGAGCTCAAGATCGGGGAGCTTCATATGAAGCTACAACCAGCCATGCCACCATAAGCTTAATAACAAAGGGAGATTTACTTAAAGGCTGTAGTGACAGGAATATTTGCGACAGTGGCGGAATATGGAAAGTTGTTGGACGATGTTAGCACAATTTTATGCTTAGTCGTGAGTGTGTTTTAAATTTTTTGTTTTTAGGATAAAAATTTGTAAATTTCAAAAAAATTTAGAACGCTACCGAAAGTTTCGGTAGTGTCTGCTTTAGCCCTATCATACAGTCTATTTTAATTATGTTTTATGTCTATTTATTCTTTACCCGATGATACCAGAAATTCTGGTAACCTCCCCTGTTTAAAAAAAAAAAAAAACCATCCCCGTTTTTGTTAGCCACATGTTCCCGATATTAACAAAGGTTTAAAGCTTTTTATCATGAGATATGTCACATGATAGGAAATTTATATGTTGAGTGATGTTGATCTAAGTCATGGTTATATGTGGAAGAAGCTAGGTGTTGATGTGCAGTTGTAAAACCCAATCGTTGTTTTTCTTGTCTGTCAGCTTGAGTAGTTATATCCACATGTCAAGGTACGTATCTAGTGTAAAGGTAGATCATGTATCTGCAAATTAATGTGGTGACCATTTGGTTTGATCATGCATGAACGTTGCCAAAATTTTAGGCCTTTGATAAGAATACGATGGAGGTGACACTAGAAAATTTGGCCCAATTTCCGACGGCCACTTTGTCGCTATTCCGACACATAGTCATCGCAAGAGCGACAGTTCAAGGAAGGCAAAAATGTGGTTTTCCATTACGTCGCAATTTCGACGCACTGACAAAGTGTCACACTATCGACACTTTTTTTGTCACTTCCAAACAAGCGTCGCTCTTCCGACGTTTCCCAAACCGTCGCGCTTTCGACGTTTGTAAACTGTCGCAATTTTGACTAAATGTGGTCTGATGTTTTGAACGTTGTTCTTCCAATGTTTGTAAACTGTCGCAATTCTGACGAAAAGTGGTCCGACGTTTTGAACGTCGCTCTTCCGACGTTTGTAAACTATCGCAATTCCGACGAAATGTGGTCTGATGTTTTGAACGTCGCTCTTCCAACGTTTTTATACTGTTGCTCTTCTGACGTTTTTAAGCTGTCGCAATTTTGATGCCGTACAAATGTGTTGCAAGACCGACACGTCCCAGAAGTGTCAGAATATCGACGCTTTCCAAAAGCGTCGCAATACCGACCCTAGGAAGACCGACGGAAATCATTCAAGACATCAGAAGACCGACGCTTACAAAGAGTCGGTATACCAATGGCGGGTTCAATTTTAAAAAACAAAAAATGAAACTTTAAAATAGGACAGTAAATCTCCAATATTTGTTATGAATTGTGGGCGTTCCAATGACCGTGAAATATTAATATAATAAACCACCCCGCAGCGCTTCGACTATAAACAATCATATAAACATGGCTTTGTATTTCAAAAAACAGGTTTAAAACAGAAACAGGGCAACATTTATTTTTTCCAATTGTTATGAATATAATTCGACTGTGAAATATTAATATAATAAACCACCTCACAACACTTCGACTATAAACAATCATTTTTTTTTCACAAGAGAAAAAACATTTGTTTGAATATATTGTATGAAGTAAAACAGTCCATGAAGTCATTACATTTTCATATCTGAAGATTGGAACCCAAATATCCATCCAGAAAAGTGGAAGTCCCACCCCAGACAATGATAGAAAAATACCCCATGTCACATATAGGGACATGATATTAAACCCAGTAACGGTCCACATGGAGATTATCGACAATCTGAGAAAGCATCCAAATATGCCCGAGGCATCTATAAGAAAGTGAAATAGCAGTATGTAGAATAGTAAAGCAACAGATAGAGTACCGACGTCCATTGTTCCAAATACAAATTAAAGTACCCAAAATTCTTGAACAGGAAAAAATGCTAATCATGTGAGGAGTGTGATATGTCCAAAATATAAAAAGACCATCAGACCATATCAATAAACCAACAACATAGATCAGCATCGCTAGTTTTGAATGCAAAGTGATAACCTGTCAACACATAAAATAGTATCACAAAGCGGATACAGGAAATGTGAAGAGACATGTATTGTTGATATACGCCTCACACAAAAAGCATCCATGATAGAGCAAAAATATGTATAAACCCAGGGTCGATTGTATGTTCTGGCTCGCTTGTTCCTGGAAATAAAAACCATCTACAGAAACCCAGGCTCGCTTGATTCCAAAATTGGTAACCATTTATTGCATCCGAGATGTAAGGTTCAGGCTCGCTTGTTTCCATTAGTAGCCCGCTACAGCATCCACCCTGTCATAGCAAAAAGGTTCCTGTAGATATACAGAGAAAGAGTATAATACATAGACCATATAAACATGGCTCTGTATTTCAAAAAACAGTTTTAAAATAGAAACAAGGCAACATTTTTTTTTCCAATTTTTATGAACATAATTCAACCGTGAAATATTAATATAATAAACCACCTCGCAGCACTTCGACTATAAACAATCATATAAACATGGCTCTGTATTTCAAAAAACAGGTTTTAAATAGAAACAAGGAAACATTTTTTTTTCCAATTGTTATGAGCATAATTAGACCGTGAAATATTAATATAATAAACCACCCCGCAGTGCTTCGAATATAAACAATAATATAAACATGGCTCTGTATTTCAAAAAATAGGTTTAAAATAGAAACAGGGCAACATTTTTTTTTTCTAAGTAAAGTTAATCTATTAACAGTGGGAATAAAATTACAGCATGACCGAAGTCAAAAACATTGCCCAGACTTATGGCAAATTTGTCATCAAAAAATCAAAAAAGAAGACTACCCTCATATGGGGAAACCAGTCTTGAATGTTTATAGAATTCAAAAATATTACAGAGGTCTAGCACAGTAATATAATCTAAAACATGCCCAATTAAGTGGGCCACGAAGCAAGAAAACCAAATTAACCAAAATACTCCTCCGGTGGTTCCTCGACGATTCAGCACCATCCTTCGGAAGGTCCAGGATCGCCAGGTGCTATCTCCACATTCATGCCACCGCTCCCCTCCTGAAGGCCCGAATGCTGGCCAGCTTTTTTTGAGCTCAAACCCGCCGGACGGGTGCATTGTTCCTCCACTTGGAGCTCCTCACAGAAAACCACGGTGATTGAAGCTGTGATTCGTGGGCAGTTCAAAGAGAAATTAAAGGAAAAAATCGCAGTGCGCGTCATGGGATAAGGTGAAGTGGTGGGGAAATGAGAAGCAGGGGAGCCCATACAGTGGCTAGATCCTAGAACCCGACCCCGCCCACTTCTAGTGTTTGGATAGCGACCTACGTAATAATCACTGGATGGGAAGACGACGCGATTGAGGGGCTGGAGGGAGTGCGCAGGGGTTGACCTCTAGTGCTCCCCCTGCGGCAATGCATCATTTGACATAGGTGAGGCATGGGTGCAGTCTCAGCAGTGGGCACAAAATGAGACGGAGAAGCAAGATTCCAAGAAACCAAGGAAGACAGACACAGACCAGACCGAGAGAAATGCAGATTTGCACCAAGGTCTAAGCAGCAGTTCAACTAGACACTTCTCCTTCTCGTCACAGTGAGTAGGCAGTGTAACCCAACAACCAGAGAGCATCTGCAATTCAAAGGTTGCGGCTTGTTTGAAAAACCATAGCGAAACGCCATTTTATCAACCCGACTGCAATGGAATCGAAGAAAACCCGTCATAATTAATCTCTCATTGATGAGAGCCGAAGGCCAGATCATATTGGAGCATGTGGAATCACCAACAAGAGTGGAGGTCCGATCTTGAACAGTGTTAAAACTTAATGTGATTTGATGTGAAAACCTTGGAACTTAAATATCGGCTGATTGAACAGCGTTAAAACTTAATGCGATTGATATGAAATCGCCACATCCATGTCCCATCGCCTTAAACACCATTGAATGCACCCACATCCGAGAACAGGGCAACTTTTGATTGAGGACACATGGCAGAAATTGATTGGAGCAGATCTTTGTTTGGGCCGCTCGTGCAATGGAAACCCAGACCCGAAAAAGATTAGGGCGAATTTGATAATAAATTTGCGTCACAACTCTCTCTCCGTACGTCAGCGCAAATTCGGACCCGAAAAAGATTAGGGCAAAATTCATTTGGTTTTCGCGTCACAAAATTGGCCAACATTAGCAGGCAATTTTGGAACACGAATTTGGTTTGAATTAAGGTTTATCACCGTTTGAAGTCCGGCAGGGTCCATGGCTAAAGGGTTCATTAGAAGTTTTGACAAAGGTTTTGTTACATGTTTTATATAATGCGCGACAGAATAGTTTTATTGTTTGTTAAGGTCCCACACAGTGATCAAATTTGAAGGGCAGGTCCGAATTTCAATTAGAAGGGCATATATCTATGTCACCCTTCCATAATGAAAAGCTTTAAAAAAAAAACTTTTCAATTGACCACAATAAATTATTTTTACATTTCATTTTCAGAAAGACAAAACCATCAATCTTTATATTAATAAAAGAATGTTACATATACAACAATGAAGAAGGCTCCATCTTTCATTGCTTAAATATCTCATTGGCAATGTCAACATAAGTCTTGAAGACACTATTATAAGAATTTGGATACATGCCATCGGGATATAGGAGATTCTTATGTGTCAGATTGTTTAATGCAATTTTGACTTTGTCTCACAAGGAGCAGCAGCATGGAGGTCTGGATTTTTCTTATAGAACTTTATTATTATTATTTGAAATGTTGTTTATAGATATGAATACAACAATGAAATTATGAGCATGGTGGACAATTATTCAAGCTCATGATGCCAAACCATGATGATGTAAGTTCGGAATTTAACATTTTTACATGTTAAAGACAAATAGTCAAAATCACTGACAACTTAGTATGCCATAATTAATAATCATTCCCTGTACACTTTTGTTAATAGGTTTATGTCACGTGATGATCTCTCTTCTCTGGCATTTACTTGTATTGAAGATCACTATTCTAGGAATAAGGAGTTATTTTCTCCAAAAATAACCCTAGCCAAACATTGACAATGCATCAAGGATATATTTCTATGCTTCATAAGTACATATGTTCTACTTCTAAATCATGTCTTGGAAGTGGTTATTTTTCTGGAAATTATTCACCAGTTGGTTTCATACCAAAGTCTTTTTCTCATTTTCAACATCCAATACATGAAAAATATAATGGTTTAAAACAACATAAATATTTGAAATTTTGCAAGAATTGTCTGGCACACTTTGAATATGAATTTTGAATTCAAGTGCATGATGCTATATAGGATCAAGTGTCATTTTGAATACCAAATGTTTCACAAGAAAATTCTCAACATGCTACCCTGCAGTAAGGATTAAATGACAATATTGCATCAACTATTTCCATAATAAAATTGCACCTCAGCCATAAGACTAAACAACTACAAATGTTATAGAGGAGAGGAATAACCTGTTTTTGAGTTTTTATTAATAACCCAAAAACAGGTTATTCCTCTCCTCTATAATCTACTTCACCTGTATGGATTCTCTCTTTAACTACAAATGTTGTAGATATAACAAGACCACACAATCAAATGTATTCCACAAGGCCAATACTGTATGAAAAATGAAAAGGAGTTTGCAACCAAAAATACCTTAGGCAACTAATTCAATTAGATACACCAAACCATCAGCAAAAAGGAAAACCAGCCTACTCAAAAGGCAAGTGTTTACCTCCTTTGACAAAATTTTGAGTTCCGAAACAAGGGCCTTTATTGTCTTGTCAATGCCCCTAGTAATTTGAACGAGGTTTGCACCTACTGCAACAACCTAAACAAAAAGGTTTCATTTCAAATTATTTTCCACAAATTTAAGATACAACCATTGTCAGTTTTGTATTTCCTAACAAGCTCATAAATTTTGACAAAAAAACCAAATTTTTTTAATACCTGATAGCAATTTTTTCACTCAAAAACTATCTTAGACTCAATAAGCCCAACCCAAAACTAAAAAACCAAACACCATAATACCCTACAAAAATGAATAGATGATCTTAATCCAGTACTATAAAAAAAAAGTTACCTTTACACCCTCACTTATTAAACCCTGTGCAAGAACAAAATATGTTGTGGTTCCATCCCCAGCTAAATCATTTGTCTTTGCCGCAGCTTGCCTTACCAACTTGGCCCCAATATTTTCAACTGGGTCCTCTAATTCAACCAATAAAAAGGCCAAAACCATAGCATTGAGATACATTTCATTACACTGTCAATAAAAATAAAATTTGACTTAGCCATAACCCTTTCCTTTTATTGTTGTGGAAAGCTTTATGCATTACTCTAATGTGGCTAGTCCATAGCCCAAGTAGACCACTGGGTAACAAAAAAATTTTCCTTTCACCTTTGAGTTTTCAAATTATGCCTACCAAATCTAAGACATTTAAGAGGGGGGAACTAATACAACGTTAAAAAGAAAACCAAAGCACACATCTACAAATTACCTCCTTAGCTACTGTCACACCATCATTAACTATTTTCAGAGAACCATGCTTGCTCTCCAAGACAACACTTTGCCCTTTGCCCCAAGGGTGACTCCAACAAGATTAGCAAGTTTTTTCACACTGCCTGCAAGACAAATTGACAATGCTTTCAGTAAGTGTGCAATTGAATGCCAGACCATATGCCAAAACAACCCTCCATGAAAAATTAAAATAACACATTAAAATTGAATATAAGTGGACAATGAAAGATCCACCGTAGTGAAGTTTCACATGCAGGTGACCTTACTTTAAACATAATTTTTTCTCTGACCTACAATTTTTTTGTCACTGACCCATCCTTGTTGAAGTACAACTCCTTTTCCATATCTCTTGTATTAACTACCTTCTCTCTATCGCATAATCTCAGAGTCCCTCTTCTGCTTGAGCGATTAAAGGAAATGGGTGAAAAAATTGAAAGAGAAGACAATTGTCTACCATAATTATCAAACATTGCACCCAACTTCTTCCCCTTTCCATTGTTACCCAATGAGGTAGATGTGGCAATTGTTGTCATACTGCTCAAAGTAGAGGCCATCTTCTCTTATCCTGAATATAGAATTACAAGATCTTCATATTAGTATGAACCTTAAAAAACATGACTCCCATTGCTAAAAACCACTTTTAAGTTGTAACATGCAAACTAAACAACTATCGCAACTTTTTGCAACTTCTGGAGCATTAAGAGAGAAACAACCAAAGAGAAATACAACCACAATCCTCATTTTAATGAGACCGGACTATATATTTTCATTAAGATAATAGAAATAAATCACGACTATATTAAGGCCAGCACAAAACAATCTTTAACCAGTGTCTCTCGCGGCCTTCAGGTTGCCATGCTAGAGGTTGCATATTTTTAATTTTAATTCTTGACCTCTCGTGCCCATCTATGAATGCATCCAATGGGATATCTACATCAAATGCTCCTTTATATCCCCAAAAACAAATTCCCTACTACAAGAGCACCGGTATTGATGGATCACCCCACACCATCCCACCCACTAGAAACGGTGAAAAAGGAAACCCGAGAAAAATTTTGAAATATCTCAAGATGACTATATGGGTGGTTCTTATGAATCAACCAACCATTCAGAACATGCTCATCAATCCAAACCATGAGTATTATGTGACGATATTCAAGCAGGCACTGAATCGGATTTATGAAGCTATGTTAGAGAAACCCTAAACTCTCACTGAAAAAATAAAAATATACTCAGCAACAAAGATGATCACACTCTGGGTAGCCCTAGAGGCTATTTGGGGGTGATGAGTCCAATAGGTCTCAATGAACTGTTGCCCTCGTCGGGGAATACTATTGCAGTGGAATTTGATACTATTTTGGATGTTGAATTCCACGATCCTAATTGAAACCAGTACCTTCAGCTCCAGTACCTGTTCACAAAAGAGGGTGCCATAGTCATTCATGCGTGCAGAGAGGGTGAATTGCAGGCATTGCAATAGGAGGTGTTGTTGTTGTTGCATTGGCCACTAGATTGTTTGTCTGGTTCTGTTACAAGCGCAGAGTATTGAAAAGGACAAACAAATTTAGTTCAGATATTGTGAAATTGCCTCGGAAATTCACCTACAAAGAGCTCAGCAATGCTACGAAAGAATTTTTTTGAATGTGATTGATAATCGATAATTGCAAGCAAGGGTAATCCCCTTGTGAAACCCAAATTTCTGAGCATTTTCTAAAACCTGATGACAGAGTCATTGTAATGAACAAGCGCCTAGGTCCATATTACGTCCAAATATACCAAGCACCAAGATCTATAAAAAAAATCCATAGTATCTGCGAACTAAGAAGAAGAGGTAGAAAATGTATTCTGCTTACCTGTTCGAATAGTGGTTGGGGTTTATGTCATGGAAAAAATTTGATAGAGCCCATGTAGCATTTCTTATCATTGAAATTTTGGCAGTATCATTCAACTAGGCAAGCGCCTGCCTTAGAGCTTCATGACTGAGGGCAAGATCCCTAAATTTTGCAAAGTCTCCAACAATATTTCCCAAAGCCCAAATAGTCGTACACGAAGACCAGTTGAACTCAAAGTTGGGTACTAGTTTTTTAAATCAAATTCCAAAATTACAGACATATAAATATAGTTGGGAAGAATAATTTTATGCCTCTAAAATAAACGTGCTACCTGTTCTCGAACATTATCATTCCCAGAGGTAAGAAGTTCCACAAATATAGGTAGTGCCTTGTAATCAATCACAACCTTTGTATTCTCAGAGGTTCCTGAGACTATATTAGTCCAAGCCACAGCTGCTTCAAACTGCATTATCAATCACAAGGTATCACCATCGAAGCTATAATTTTAAGATAACAATTTATCTACCATTGAAACTATAATTTTAAAATAGATACACCTAGTGAGAGTAGAGGTTAGGAAATTATAATAAGAATTATTACAAGATATCACTCACAGTGCAGTTGATTGTTCATTGTCTGTTGTAACTATAATTTTAAAGAAGACACACTTAGTGATATAGACACCACCAATTGAGAGCAGAGGTTATGAAATTATAATGAGAATTATTTCAAGATATCATATTACTCATAGTACAGTTAATTGTTTATTGTTTGGTGTAATAATTTTTTATTATTTATAAACACAATCAAACATATTATGAGGGACGATGATGAAATTGACAACGGTCTCATAACAAACCATAACGGGCACATCCCCTGGCAAGATAGACTCTAAATAAGAAATAAAGAAAAACAAAGTGATTACTTACAGGATCATAGGCTTCCTGAAGAACAAGATCCAGAGCAGCATCTATAACCCCTAAAGCAACACCTCTCTCTGCAAGACAAATTGCTACATGTTTTATATGTAGTCTAGCAAATTTTCTAAGCTCATCACGAGAAAGACGATCAAATACAACTATCTCATCAAGTCTATTCAATAGCTCTGGCCTGAAATGTCTTCTAACCTACAAAAATATTCAAAGGCATGTCAAAGTACTGCAACCAACTTCGTGATAAAATTATATGAAAAATATGCATACACATAGTCCAGGAGAATGAAACGGCAGGTGTATTGGCAGTTGCCGAAATGCAGCAACTAAAATGGCAGGTGTAATGGAAATTGCAGAAATGCAGCTACTAAAATTGCAGGTCTGTCGACGGTTGCAGGTGTGTGGATTGTTGCTGGTATTTTCAGATTGATTCCATTGAAATATACTAGAAACCAGTGGTATGTCAAACCTATAAGGTAACCTAGGAGACTGTGATCATCAGATTAAACAAGTAACAGGAGTCGTGCCTAGATAAGAAGTGTTGACGAAAAAAAATTGATCTCTTTCATAACAGAAGGCCTATCGGCCTAAATATCTAGGACATGTGGCACTCCATGATAAAGACACATGGTGTGTGGATTTGAGTTTTTCAGGTGGTCAAGTGGGCCAAAAATAGGTGAAATGTGGCACCACTCAGAGATTGACATGTGCCAATTGGTACAAGTGGTAGACAATTGGCATGCTCAAACAACGAGGTGATGCTGGAATGACATGAGGGAGAAAATATCAGAAAAGTCCCAAATCTGGAGAACTAAAGCTCATCACCAACCTAAGATTGACAACTTTACATGATGTAACCTATGAAATCGTAAATGGAGAAATCATAGTAACAATAAAGTAACCTATGTAACAATAAAGTCGGATTCATCCTGGGAGTCGTAATGGGAGAAATCATAGTGAACAACAAGAAACATGCAGAATTGGTTACAATCAAATAGATGAAAAAACACATACAAAAAACCTAGATAATAATCATGAACAAGCTTAATATTGAATTATGAACTGTAAAGGAACTTGACATTACGAACCTGGTCAAGCGCACAAGCAAAAATATCCTAGACATGACCCTGGTTGATAAGTTGTATTGCTCATGATGCAAGAGGATTTGTACCTGCACTACCAAGTCAATCAAAATACATCATTATCTATACAATAAATACAAGTAATTGATGTAGTATTTTTTACTCTAAGATGCATTCTTATGATAATGTTAGAACATATGTTGAAAATGTAAAAACATACCTGAATAAGCTCATCTTCGTTTCAAGAACAATTTATTGGAGTCGCATGAACTTGGAACAAGCCTCCCACGATCTGAAAGAGTAGCAACTAAGTCAATAGTGACTTTTTTGTTGCTACATTGGATCGAGGGAGGTTTTCTCCAAGATTAAATCGCTCCAATAAATTATTCTCTACTAAAGCGGGCCAACCACGTGAGGTGGAGGCTCTTATGGCGAGTCCACTCCCCAATGCCCGTACTTCACATAAGCTCAATTCCCCAATACCCAATCTATATTTCATTTTTTACTTTCATGAGCATAACAAAAAATATTCAATAGCTAATAAAATCAATTCAACAAAAAGTACGCAAGGAAACATTGAAATTAATGCTTGACATAAAAAATAGTATGATCAATGAGTTTTTATATAACGCAAAAAACGTTCCAAGTATGGTAATTAACATTTGTCTTATAATAATGCAATATTTTACATTATCAAATTTTATTTTTCTTATTCCTACTTCTAAAGCTCCTAACTACATCATGAACATCATTGTGCTCTACTTATGTTTCATGCCTTTCCCGCATAGCTGACCTAGTTGTGTACTCACGATGTCTGGTCTCATGCAGTGACGGGGCATCACCTACAAAAATAGATAATATTAAATTTTAATTGTTAGGTTTTAAATATCATTGAACTAGTTTGGTAATATTAATAAAAATAAATTGCAATGAGATTATTTACATAGTGCACTAGTTGTCACCATTGGAACCGTTGCCCTGTGTTCCTCTCTGGTACACAATTCCCTCGAGGAAACATTTTCTATCATTTAAACAAAAAACGTTATAAGGACAACCATCAAGGTATAATTAGAAACAATTATAAGTGGAAATTAATTACCGTCACGACCCTCACTGATAGTAGCATTGTCGGCCTGGTCCCCACTACCATGATCAGGTTGCATGTGAGGATCATCTACATCTGGCTCTAAAACTGGGTTATTTGCCTCGTCGGTAGTGTTGCTCCCCTGATTTAAACAAAGTCGTTAGACATTAAATTTATGGACGAAAATAAACATATTGAAAGGTTAATGTTTTACCTTATCAGGCATCATGGATCTTGGGACCTGCCCCAAGCTACTGCAACGTTCAACTACAGCTTGATAGCCGAAATGGAAAGCGATATTTTTATCTTCCTCTGTAGTTTCTGTTCTGAAGTCATCACCCTACATTACATATGATTGTGTATTTTTAATCATATTTGATAGGATTATAAAAATGTTGGAAGAGTAATACAATTAATTATAAGATGTTTAGCTACTTAATTACAATTCTGTGGCTAATTTCAAGTAGCCGCCTGGCCTAACTTTTGATGGCCCTTTTTTCCAATCCTAGATTTGGTTGCCTTCGAGGTGTCGGGCAACCTAGCATCAAAGATTGAAGTTAGATATGACGTAGCACACTTTTATTTTAGACATAGAGAAAATTAAAGCTATTGAATTAAAGTTGTAATTTACCTTGCGGGTCCAGTTGGCATTTTTCCTTCTTTCTTTTCCCTTTTCTCTTTTCGTCATGGATGAGTGCTCTCCACTCACTCTCTGGAACTGTGAGAGGATGCTCGTATCTAGGGTTAAATTGAAATTGTATCCTATAGGTGTCCCTGGTATATTTCAAATATTTTCCGGCTACCCGAGCCACCGCTATTCTGTCAAATGTGTCGACCCCAAAAAGGGCTTCTAGATAATCTAGAAGTTCCTTTTTCATGTTGGAATTATAGGAATTCCACCTTGTGCATATGGTTGGGCCAAAAATTACCAATGCATGGCTCTCCAAAAACCCGTAGAACTCATTTTTTCCTCCACAGAAAAAAAAGATATTATCATTAATTTTAAAATAAAAATCATGATAAATATGTTTTTGATAGAGTACATGAAATAGTTAAAATATTAAAATTTACCTGGGAATTGTACGTGATTTATAGGGACACCTTTATCGTTCACCAAAAACATGCCATTAATGGTCCCTATGGAGCTGACACATGTAGTTCCAGGAAACGCAATAATGTAGTTGGCCATATCGGCCTCATCACCAACACGTTCAACGGTTGGCTGGGTGTCTGCTTGGGCAGGGTGTGTTTCTTGGCTGGCACCTAAAGGAGTAGAAGGTGTACGAGAGGGTTGCTAGGCAATCTCTTGCCCTTGTGTCCCACTACTACCAACACCGGGTTCAGCAAGTGCTAGAAAACACTACATACAAAAGAACTTTTTGTTAGTTTAGTCAATGTAAAAATTAAAAATCAAACTATCACAATTCATCTCATGCAGAACAAAAAAACTATCCTTTTGACTTTTTATTATTACTTGATATGTTTGTAGTTGGGTCATAAGTTGTTTTATCCTCTCTTCTGTTTCAGGTGTTTGAGGCGCGTCTATCAAAGTATTAAATTCCGACCTTACATCTCGTGCCTTTTTTCGCCACAAGAGCGCTGGAGATAGGGATGAAGAAAGCTCTTCCTCATAGAGGGAATCATCAGGCATACCATGGCTAGGTGTCTGCATATTTGAACAAAATTAATATTATTTCTATTATGTAAATAACTATTTTGAAGATGAGAGAGAAATCTTGGAACTTACATGTTCTTATGCAGCGCTAAAGCGATCATCGAGTCTGAGGTTGTTCTGTCTTGCCATTCTGATCGATCTGCCACATTGCAATAAAATTATAAATGTAAAAACTTGAAAACAATATCTAACTTGAAAACACAAAATGAACACCAAATAATTTCTAAGAAGACATAGGAAGAAAATGAGTTAGAGTTTCAAATATGCCTTGCATTGAATTCGGTCCTGGAAACATGTCATTGCACATTAAGGAAGCCAAACAAGAGACGAGTTGACAATGAAGACATTATTGAATATATTATTGGAGCAACTTCTAGTAAACTTGTTGTGAATACCTTGAGGACATTTTTGGAGCAACATTGTTGAAGGCTGATGGTATAGCATTGTTGGAGGCGATCTAGATCTTGAAAGGGCCTTGAAGTGAAGCTTTTTGGAGCAACTATTGAAAAATCCTTAGAGAGCATTTAAGTAGGCACTTTCTATCTTCCATCACCTTTTCCTTTCAATATCCTTTAAACTCTTTTCTTGATATTTAATGTTTGAAATCACGTTATAATTCCTTGATTATATGTGTTTGGGGACTTTCCCTTTGAAATTACCCAAAAATACCCTAGCAATTTTATCTTTAGGATGCATGTTTGACCCTATTGTTCAATATTTTGATTGATAGTAGTAAACATAGAGAGTTAGGGGGATCTTGAATTGGTTTGGTTGGGCCATTAGATCCCTCACATCTACTAGGGAGAACCCCCCTTGAGTTGGAGGAGAGCTAGCCCGAAGTGAAAAGAGGTTGGTGAGGTAAAAATGGGGCTATTGCATTACACATGGTATCACACTTTAGATTTAGGACTTTATCTTTGAGAAGTGCGAGATTTTGCTATATCAATTCTCAAATTGTTTACAACACTATTGTTAAGAACTAATAAGAAGTGATGTTGAAGGGTTTTTGGGTATAAGAAACAATACCATTTAAAAAATACGGTTCTTAGTCCTTGGAATTCCTTCACTTGGGCCTAGGGGCACACTAGAATAATTTCACACCAAGCCATGCAAACTTAAAATTAACTTAACAGATCCATAAAGTAATATTAATCATAATTCCTAATTTCCTATTGTACGATATGATGCAGATTATTCAAACATGAATCAATGAAGACATGCAATGTCCGAATTTCAAGATTGATGAACCAATACAAGAAGTTAGAAACTACAAATTTGATTCAATACTTTGTGTCCTAACTCTAGGAAGGAATCTAGTTTGTAGTACAGAACATGCATCGTGTATTATCAATTCTTAATTGACAACAACTAAGGTCATCTACCTCATTGATTCCTTCCCATTTTGTGTTTTTATGTTATATTCCTTATAAAAGTGTCAAATTTCTCAAAGTAGCTTAACCGAATAAAATAAAAAATAGTTGAGATATGATTGAGAAATGGTCATTTATTTCTTGAAAGGACCTTTACAATTTCTTTGGTTGTTTTCATCTCAAGAAACAAGAAATGACCTAAACTATCGTGATGTAATACTAAGAAACAGCTTTTGATTGCAATGCCGTTTCAAAGCCAAATGATGTCCATTGAGGACATGGCCTTTATTTGGTTCCTGTTTCATAGGAGTTTCGGGTAGAAATGGAATTTTTTTGTACCATTTCCAGTAGTAAAAAGGGAAAAACTTCTTTTTCCATGGGAAATAATTTACCTTTCCTTTTTCAAGATAATGTAAATCACAAAAAATATGAACTATACTGCACACATTCTTGGATAATGTGAAAGTGGAAAAGGAATACCCTACACAAGTGATGCACACATGTACACTTGAACACTAATAGATTTTTGTAGTTGAAATGCAATGCTTGTTTTCATTTAAATGTAGGGTTTTAAAAGCAGGGATAAATAATGGCTGCCAATTTAATAAGTGTTTCTTTGGGAAAAATTTAAATCTTGTATTGGGTGATGAAGATAATAGAGGGTATTGAATCTTGATTCTTGACATTGTGTTTAACTTGAATAAGATTATAAATATCAGTGGATGAGTTCTTTTTTTCAAGTATGTCACTCAAAACTCTTATGTCAAAGCATTGTATGATGGCTAGCATTTGCTTGTTTCCCTTTCTTCAGTTCAATGTAAAAAGTATATTAATATATTGGAGCACGAATGATAGCTACAATTGTTTGCTCTGCAGTATATCCAACCCCAAGATTATGAGAATTTTTCTCAAGTGGAGCTATTGGTTATTGATGACGCAGCCGCAATTCCATTGCTTGTTGTAAAGGCTCTGCTCGGGCCATATTTAGTGTTTCTGTGCTCTACTGTAAATGGGTAATAATTATAAATGAGCCAACCACAATCACAGATTTTGTAACCATTCGGTTTCCATGGATAGTGATGATGATATTAACCCTATATATCAGTGACCTATATCTATATGAGAATTATCTCAACATTGACCTTGATATGGTTGTATGGATGTGACCTTTGGTATGTCATCAGAAAATCCCAAAATCTAGAGAACTAAAGCTCATCACTTTCAATCTGGAGTACTACCCTTGTGATAAAGTTGATGACTTTCGATCTCCCATTCTCTACCACTTTTCACTTCACCTTCAATATAGATCAGACCAAGGGAAATTCGTTACTAGGTGTTGAGATGGATGAGTTTGTCGAACTAAAATCCATAGCTTAAACTTCATGAAACTGGTGGAGTCAAATTCATGCAAGCACAAACACATCTTACACATCCTCTTTGAAACTCATCCAAAAGAACATTGGAAGACATCTAGAGAGAACCCTACAACCTAACACAATCCAATGGAATTGACCAAAAAAACCCAAATAGAGTCAACCCTACTATAGGAGGAAGGGCCTGCAGTAAGAACTTACCATTTTGCAAGAGCTGAGGGCGAATGCTGTTTTACAAGAGCTGAGGGCGAATGCTAAGGGTGAATGTTGTTCTGCAAGAGCTAAGGGCGAACGCTGAGGGAAAATTCAGGGCGAATGTTGCTCTGCAAGAGCTGAGGGTGAATGTTGTTCTGCAAGAGTTGAGGGCGAATGATGTTCCGCAAGAGCTGAGGGCGAATGCTATTCCGCAAGAGCTAAGGGCAAATGCTGAGGGTGAATGCTGTTCTACAAGAGCTGAGGGTGAATGTTGTTCTGCAAGAGCTGAGGGCGAATGCTGGGGGTGAATGCTATTCTGCAAGAGCTGAGGGAGAATGCTGAGGGTGAATGTTGTTCTGCAAGAGCTGAGGGTGAATTCTGAGGGAGAATACTGTTCTGCAAGAGTTGAGGGTGAATGTTGAGGGAAAATTTTGTTCTGCAAGAGCTGAGGGCGAATGTTGAGGGCGAATGTTGTTCTGCAAGAGCAGAGGGCGAATGCACACCTGATATCAGACGTTAATGTAGTTTTTAATAAAATCATTTTTATGTGGCGCGCATATAAGTGTCGTATTTTTATGTAGCGTGCATATAAGTGTTGTTATACCGACGGTGGAAAAAGTGTCTCTATTGTGATGGATTCCTCCAAACGTCGCAATTGCGACACTTAGACATTGTGTCACACTTGTGACGTTTGGAGGTAGCTGTCACAATAGCAATGCTTTGGGGCATAATGTCGCAATTGCGACGTCTTCCTCCAAACATCACAATTGCGACACTTTGTCTAAGTGTCGGTATTGCGACACTTTTCTCTAAATGTCGGTATAGTGATGGTTTCGGGTGGGATTGAAAAAATTTGGGGAAATTTCTGACATTTGGTCAAAAGCGTCGGAACCAAGTGTCGGAATTTCCCCCAAATGTACTAGTGTGATTGTCAGCTCTAATTCCTTTTTGCTTCAGCCACCTGTAGCCAATTGAATTTAATCATGACTACCACAAGTTGTGTTATACGGTCCAGGACATTTCCCATTACGAAAAAATATCATGCATGGAAAGGTGAACCAACATATCATTTTAAATCACCAGAAGAAATCAAAAACCATTAGTTTTTAAATTTAGTTGTTGGTGGATGAGCAGTTCCAGTGAGCAGCTTGAGGAGGGAGATTCATTTTTCAGATAGTTTCCATTAAGCATTCAGCAACACATGTTAGCTAATATTTTATAATCTTGACACCTATCAGATTATAGAAGAAAACCTTCTTTTATTTTTGAATATGACTAATAAAGGAGGAAAACTAAAATGTATTGAACCTCAAGGATTTGATTTAGTTGATGCCAATCCGAATGTGAGGAGGTTCTTTGTGTAGGCAAGGTGGTATCCATATTGTTCAAGATTAGGAAGCTCTCATATAGGAGTAGCTAAGGAATTTTAACTCCCATTTGATGGGAAAGAAGCAAATTTCTATGGCCTCAGATTGTAGGTATCATCAGAGTCCATTGTTTAAGCTTTCCACCTTCCACAGGAAGGAGAAAAATGGTTCAAAATCCAAGTTATAATTGGAGGAGAACTCAACAGCTTCATCAAGGATGAATACATAGACCCTAAATGGACTAAGGGGATTCCTAGAAGTTATCTCAAGAATGAATGGGATGAAATTGTAAAGCTCGTCAAGATATACCTTACTTGTGAGAGGAGGTATATTGTTTTTTGTCTTTATCACATGAGGTTTTGGTTTCACATTGTAGGTATGAAGACCCTCAACCTACCTTTCTTTCTTATGAAAAGCTTGACTAAGATGTCAGCTAGGATACAAACCCATGTAGCATCTTTAGTGTATAGCTTATATCATCGGGATGTTATCAAGGTGTTGGTTGTTGAAGAACTCATAAAAAGAAACCATTCATGGGAGCACTTTCCATTTTACAGGGCAGACCAACCTGCACCTACATATAATATTCCTGCTCAGTTATCTCTTGCTTCACAACAACATTCTCAACCTGCCAAGTGTTGGTTCACTAAGGTGACTGTTATAGGCAACCTCTATGCTTCTCATTCAATTTTCAATTTAGGGTAAGCCTTCTTATTTAAAGAGTGCAAGCATAATATATGCAAGTGACATCAGGAACATCTACTCTATATTATCATGAAGAAGATTATCTGATTCTCGAATTTCAATCAACTTAAAAAAAATGGAATTGTAAAATGTGGCTAACTATTTTGTCTAAATAAAATTAGTGAGGATAACCTATGATCGAAAAACACACTGATGAATTGAACAATAGTCCTACTGAATTGAACAACTTCAACGAAATGAACAGCAATTTCTTATCTAATTTTGCATTGGAATTCTCTTTGCAAACTAACTAGCTAGCATTCCTCTGCATTAAGCAACAACGAGAAGTCCTATAGTACTGATGAAAATATCTAATTATTAGTGATATAAAGCATTGAACAGAAATCGTGCTAAAGCTCATAAACGGATATAAATGTGTTGAGAAAATGATGAAAGCATCTAATAGTTATGAAACAATTTTTGTAAGCTAGAAATCATGAGCGATAAACTATCTTAATGGCATAGGAAACTGCAACATCATAGGTTTAGAAGTTAACAAGTGAAAAGATATCTCACAGACTACATCAGATAACTGAACATAAATTTCTTAATTAACATACAGCACAGAGATGAGGGCAGAAACTCCCAGGGCTGGGCACAAGCCACCAGAAGTCTAACACGATGGAAAACTCAGGAAATGACTATTCAAAATACCAAAATTATTTATTAAATAAAATGTTAATACATGAATACACCTGGACAGTTTTGTCATGATACATCTATTACAGAAGAGAAGTCCTATTCAGCCTCCCCTTTTCTCGTCCATCTTCAGCATTTTTAAAGGTGATTTCACTCAGTGGAATGGTCTTTTCCAAATGACAGCCCACTGCTCGTGGCTGTCATTTGAATTCTTTGGACGTGGATCTGTATTTTCGCCTTCTGCTGGTCCCTGGGGGGTCATTGTGATTTCGTGCTCTTTTTCTATCAGTTTTCTTTTGGTCATTGTCGATTTAGCTGCTTTTTTTTCCTGTGAATAAATATGAAATAATTCAAATCCTTGTTGTTTAAACATCCTTTTTACCGTTAGTCCATTTGTCCTGATTTTAAATTAATCCTCATTTCCTTTACTGTTAAGATGAGGAAAATTTCCTAAAAGTGTATGATAATTCAAAGTAAAGGTATGATGAAAACATACCTTAATTTTGGCCCAACATAATCCCCCACTTACCTATTTGCAGGTCCTCGTGCAAACAAATGATTGAGGTGTAACTGGTTCAGAGAATGGGTAGGGTAGAATTCTTCCTTGTATGCTCTGAAACCCTGTTTCTGTCTAATTTTTGCAATGGTAGTGTTTGTGTGCCCTTCTGGCAGTTCATATTCATAATCATAACCCTCAGGAGGGTGCCAGATGAGAGGGAATCTATACATGCACCCTATCCATGCAGGACCCATGTCGAAGACTAGATTGCTATAGAAAAGGAATCTGGAGGCGGTCGCTTTGAAGTTTCTGTAGCCAAATGGCTCAGTATTTTTTACATTGTTCATGGAGACCATCTACCTTTGTTTGGTTGCTGCCAGAGATGCTTCCTGAATATCTTCGAAATCCTCCTGCCCATGTTTTATAATGTCCTTATGGATAGGTACCATCTTATTCCTTACCCCCTTTCTCCGCATGAAATTCTTGTGTTGGATGAATAGTTGCAGGGGTTTAGTATGATCCCCTCTAACCCACAGGTCTAGCCCATGTTATCTCTTCTGGAAAATGATATAGGCTTTGGCACACCTAATCTGGTTCTTTTTAAAAGAGAGGAAGACTTGGCACTGAATATCTCCTATAAAGGGACTAGGATTATTGTCCCTGTCCTCCTCTAGGAAGAATTAGTGCATGTAGAGTTCACACAAAAGGAGTTGGAAATGTTCATATTGATCATTGCATCAATGAAAAAATTCCTTTATAGTTTTTAAATTTGTGGGCTTCCCTACCCTGATGACCTTGATCTTCAGCAGTAAGTATTGTTCAACTAGAAATAGGGCATAGTTGGTGGCTGGTGCCCTACATGTTAGCGCATCAGAGTACAGAGAGAAAATCACAATGATTTGTTTCTTGGCTTGTTCCACCTGGTCCTATGCCCTTTTACCTTTTCCTTCTCTTCTCTGAGCTGAGAAAATGTTTCATATTCTGTTGTAGAAAGGTTCGTGAATTTCTTTAACAATGCCTGATACTCTTGTGTGGGCACTACTTCCTTTTTGCACTATACTAACTCATGTTGTGTTTGAATTAATTCACTATACCATTTTTTATTGATAGCTCTTTCAACCAGAGGAGAATAGGCAGGGGTTTCCTCCGTTTGGGTTTCCTTTTCTTCTGTGATTCCTACCTAGTTTGTATAGAGGCTTCGATCGTGCCCACTAGGTTTGTTTGTACCTCAATCTCAGCGCTGCTTTCCAAGTCAATCTGCATCTTAGCCTCAACAGTGTCTAACAAATTGGTGACCAGCTCTGTTTGGGTTTCTATGGTGGTCAATTCTTTCTTAGGCTTCCCAGCCTTGCTTACCTCTTTCAACTACTTCCTCAAATGTTTTACCGTTTTCCATAACCTTTTGCAAGTTACGCTTAATTTATTAGACTTCTTTTCAGCTAAATTTTCTTTTGGCCTAGTTTCAGCAGGTGATGGAGGAGAAAAAACCTCATTTTCAGGAATGGTGGTGTCAATTTTAGGATTTTCAGTGATGGTGTTTTCTACATGTACTCTGGAGTCTACTTCTGCATGAGGGTCTTGGCTGGGTGAGACATTATTCCCCTCAGGTGTTAGAGGAATCATTTCCATGCTTGCATTTTGTTCCAAGGGGATGGTGTCTCCTGACTGGTTTTCAGATTTGGCTAACCCTTCTACATGCTCTTCCTTATTCACTCCATCACTCTCGAGAGGAGACAAGGCCCTAAAATCCTGTGATTCCTCTTGATGGGGTAATATCTTGGTGTGGCCAGAGCTGCTGGGAGTGGAAGATTGGTCTAACGGTTCTTATTTCTCTTTAGCTTGCTCAGATAGGCTTCTAGTTTCATGGGATGCCCTCATTGCTCTAGGAATCAAGCCATCTCTTCCTTGTAATCTTGTAATGGTATATTTTGAGGGCTTGAGGGTAGTGAGCGGGATGGTCGTGCCTCCTCTAGGAATTCTGAGGTTTCTTGTTGTAAATGTAATCTTTTGGACTGAATTCACTTGCTTGGTTCTAAAGTTGAGGCACAGGTCCTTTTCCTTCTAGGTATTTTCATTCAAGGGAGCTCAATTTCGGTCCTGACAGGGTTTTCCTCAGGTGCCTGCGCGGCAGGGTTAACAAATTTTTCCCAAGATTCTGCTGCTTGCCCAACTCATGCATGGTGATTAATTTGATTAAACCATGGTGACTGATGACTAGTTGAGGGTTTTTAGCTTTTCTTATTCGAACAACAGTGTCATGTAATATAGAATTTAAGAAATAAGGCATATTAACTAAAATATTTTGTTTAAGCACAACTAATAATTTGATTTGACAGGGTTTTACCATGTCTTAGCGTCCATCGCATGTGATGAATATCTGGATGAATGTTTTCAGTTCTTACCACAATTGATGTAGAGAGGTAGGGTTAATCCCTTTCCCTTTTCGCTCCAATGGTTCTTCTAGATCCTAGTATGTTGTGACTGCCTCTCATAAGAGAAGGTGTTTTTCAGTCCATCTCTCTCCCTCTACTGGTATTCCAAAAACTTCAGCAATAACATCTTCTATGACTGGTATAATTCTTCCCCTGAGCCTGGTCTATCCCTCCTGTAGGTTCTGCAGGAACTCAATTGCTATCTTTGTATCAAATCCTTGTAATTTTTTTAAATATGGCATCCAACCAACTTGTTGGAGGATAGTGCGAGTTGCATCTGAAATCAGGAAGGTCGTAGGTTCATTCCGGAGAGAGTTTCCTCCCATGGCTGATGTGTTTTCTTGAGCTAATTTCTCCTTCTGATTGTGTCCTCTTTCGGCATTGTTGGTTAGAATGAACATTGTATGTAAGAGAAAGGGAAATTGCAGCCTTCTGTAGGTAACTTCATACCTTAATTGCAATGATCATTTGGTCTTATTAGCGTATCCAATGGAATTTGTGTATGAAATTCGCATGCTTGATATTTATGGATAATTACACCCCCTCTATCGAATTAAGGGCATCCACGTCCTCAATTACAAGAGATATTTTATCAATCATGAATGCATACAGGGGAAATGTCAGGGTTCAGTAATCATAGTTTGTACGCGAGAATGAAGTTTATGGCTTTAGAGCTCAAGGAAAGAGGAGTGATTGAGTAATTATGAGCACATGTAGTGTAAAGGTAGGGAATTGGAAGTTATTATAAGTGTATCTCATGCGGAAGTGACCGGAGAGGGGAAGAAAGAAGTATAGCTATTATTATGATAGGATGTCCTTCTTTAATGGTAAAGTGTGACGAAAGCATGACTGAGATAGATAATGATTGGTGTCATCATCCCGAAGTTCAAACATGAAAGTATAGCTCGTTTATAGTTACTTATATGGTAGAATAGTATTATCACTAACTCGAGTAGTGGGTTTATGCTAATAATGGAAGAAAAATAGGAGATAAGGTATATGTAAGAGTAATTGGCTATCGTTGAAACATGCTCTCATACCATAAGCAGAGCCTCTGCTTCTAGCAGGCGTTCATAGCCTCGACAGGGTTGCTATTTTAACCCAAAAAATGAGCCAGGATCCTTTATGTAAAATTAGTTATTCTACCAATTTTGTGGAGAGATCACCCTGTTGGTATGATAGCCAGATAGTCACAGTGCCACTCACTAGAGTTGTAGCAAGGTGTTCAGGCCGGCTTGTGATGAGACCTCCCATCCTTCAAGCAGATGAGAAGGTCATGACCCTGGTGTGATGGCCATTGTGGGCATGTCACTTGCTAAACTCTTATGAACATGGTAGGCTGGCTCGTGATGGGACCCCCTATCCTTTATTAAAAATTTTCATATAAACATAGTACTTAGCAGGGTTTCAATATTAACATAGTACTTATTTTTTAAAATTAAGCATTTTGATTTATGAAGAGGCCATTGTGCTGGTATGATGGCCAGATAGTCACAGTGCCATTCACTAGGATTGTAACAGAGTGATCAAGTCGGCTCGTGATGAGACCTCCTATCCTTCAAGTAGTTGAGAAGGTCATTACCTTGGTGTGATGGCCATTGTGGGCATGTCACCTGCTAAACCCTTATGATCATGGTAGTTTGGCTTGTGATGAGACCCCCTATCCTCTCTTTTAAAAAATTTCATGTAAACATAATAGTTATTCTTTATACATGAAGGGAGGCTCATTAACTCCTTAAGAGTTAGGGATGGTGTGAGAAGTAAAAAGAATGCTAATACAATTAACACCCCTTATTCCTATTTCTTTATGTTTAAGGGAAATACTACTCGAGATTGTAGAAAGATATACCATTATAAGACTATGTATTGTGTGATAACATATTTGAGTGGGGAATGACTTAGCCCTTCATTACATAGATGTACCATGTCAGCTTCCGGGTTAGAGATTATAGTGTCAAAGGATCATCATATTAGTAATTTTACTACTTTCCTCTTCTTCGGCTGTCAATTCCTACTCAGAGATGTCTTTTATAACTAGGGTGTGGAATGAGAAGAAGGTATCGACAAAAGAAAGAAGGATCGCGCTTCTTTAAAGAGAGGGGAAAAAATCAGTTGTTGAATCCATTTGAATAGCAGCTGTTCAATTAGGCAGTCGTTCAAAGGTTTGAACAGTAAAACAAAAACGCAAAACATGGTTGTTCAATTCGATTGAACAACAGTTGTTCAATTGGATTTAACAACAACCGTTAAAAGAATTTGAACAACAAGGAAAAATAAAAAAACACAAAAACACGGCTGTTCAATCCGATTGAACAACAGCTGTTCAATTGGATTGAACAACAGTTGTTTAAATAATTTGAACAGCAAGGAAAAATAAAAAACACAAAAACACGGTTGTTCAATCTGATTGAACAACAGTTGTTCAAGCCGATTGAACAGCAGTTGTTCAATCCCATTGAACAGCAACTGTTCAATCCAATTAAACAATAGCAGTTCAATCTGATTGAATAGCAGTTGTTCAATTAGATTGAACAGTAGTCGTTCAAAGAATTTGACTAGTAAGGAAAAATAAAAAAAACACAAAAACACGGATGTTCAATCCGATTGAACAGCAACTATTCAATTGGATTGAATAGCAGTCATTCAAAGAATTTGAACAACAAGGAAAAATATAAAAACACAGGAGGATGAGAAAAAGGGTACAATTGTGAGCATGAAGAATGTACTACAAAATAAGAAACTAGGGATTGCAAGGAGATTATATACATTATTTACAAATGAAGTTTGAAAACTCTAATGTACTTGAGGTTGTGGGGTTATCACCCCTTTCTACCACAACTTGGACGGTGGGATCGTTTCGCACCTGCTGGTAGAAAGTCTCCTTTGTTAGAGGTTTGTGATAGAGGCGCACTCTGTGCCCGTTGACACGAAATGTAGAACCGGACCCGTCTATGGTGGTCAAGGTGAAGGTATCATTGTTGTGTACTTCTTGAATTTAGTATGGACCGAGCCACCTTGTTTGTAATTTTCCTGGAAAATATTGGAATCTGGAGTCATAGATAAGTGCCCAATCTCCTTTCTGGAATGTCTCCTTTTCGATGAGGTTGTCGTGCCACTTAGCTTGTTTTTGTTGTATGATTTTTGTGCGTTGCAAATCCAGTAGTTGTATTTCATCCAATTCATTTATTTGTTGGAGCCTTTTAATTTGGGCCTCCGTCAAGTCCAACCCTACTTCCTGGGTTGTCCTTAGAGTCTTGACTTCGAATTCAATGGGGAAAATAGGCTCTTTTCCAATTACTAGATGATATAGAGAATATCCAGTGGTGTTTCTCCATGTTGTGCGATAAGCCCATAGGGCCTATGGTATTCTAGTGGCTCAGTCCCGGCGACGTGTTGATACTGTTTTAGTAATAATTGCCTCAAGGATTTTGTTGATGCTTTTAACCTATCCGTTCACCTGTGAGTGGTAAGGAGATGTGACTCTGTGGATGATATGGTGATTATTTAGAGTGGCTGTAATTTTATTACCTATGAATTGTGCCCCTCCATCAGTTATCACTTCCCATTGTAGACCATATCGCACAAATATCTCAAACAAAAAGTTAATCTCAGATTCTTCCATGGCTCTTGGTAAGGCTACTATTTCCACCAATTTTGTTATGTAGTTTGTGGCAACCAGTATGTAGGTTTTCTAGTTTGATGGCGAGTTGAACAGCCCAACGAAGTCTAGTTCCCATCATTCGAACGGTTCTATTACCAATTGTGGTTGTAGTGGCATTTCATCTTCTTGGCTTGGGCAGCCCATTATTTGGCAACTATCACAGGCTTGGACATATTTTTTTGCGTCTTTGAAGATCGTAGGCAAATAATAACCCAATTGTATTACTTTGTGCCCCATTCTGCGATCTGTGAAATGGCCACCACATGGTTCATCATGACAGACCCGTAGGATATCATAAATCTCGTCTTCCCGAATGCATCTGCGTATATGTGTGTTGGCCCCTGTGTGGAAGAGGTATCCACCGATCCAAGAGAACCTAGCACTGTGTTGTACAGTCAGCTTCCGTTCCCTTTATGTTAAATGCCTGGGAAGTTTCCCTACTGGCAAGTAGTTTGCTACATCTGTGTACCATGGCATTTTCACTGCTACGGAAAACATATGTTCGTCAGGAAACTGATCATCGATTTCTGGTGTATCATCTATCTTTGGAACCCTGGATAAGAAGTCTGTGACCACATTTTATTTTCTTGGGTGGTCCATGATGGTTTTGTAAAATTCCTGTAATGCAACAACCAACGAGTTATTATCCCATTTGTGATTGGTTTATTGGCTAAATATTTAATGGCAGAGTGATAATTATACAAGAGTACTTGATAGCCAGTTATATAATGTCTAAATTTATTAATATCATAAATGACAGCCAGGAACTCTTTTTCCGTCACTGTGTAGTTTAATTCAGCAGGAGTGAGATTTTTAGCATAGGGCTTTTTGTCTTCTTCTTGACCAAGAATTGCCCGTATCGCTGTATCAGATGCATCTGAAGAAATATGAAAAGGAAGCTCCCAGTTAGGACCACATAAGATTGGTGTTGTCGAGACCAGTCTCTTTAAATCTGCAAAAGCAGTGTCACATTTATCAGACCAATGGAATTCGATGTTTCTAGTCAATGCATACAAAGGTGCAGAAATTTGTGAGAAATTCTTTATAAACCTACGATAATACCCTGCATACCCTAGAAAACTACGTACCTCTATCTGTGTACAAGGTGTGGCTAATAAAGGGATTACCTCTATTTTTTTCGATTCTACCTGTATTCCAGATGCAGAGATATAATGTCCCAGGATTACTCCCTCAGTCATCATCATGTGGCACTTTTCATTTCTTAAACATAACCTGGTAGCAATACATCATTCCAATACCTTTTCTAGTGTTTCTAATGCTTGATCAAAGTCATCACCATATGGAGTGAAGTCGTCCATGTAAATTTCAAGCCCCTCATTTATTAAATCAGAAAAAAATGTTGAGTATGGATCTTTGGAAGGTTGTTGGGCCATTGCATAGTCCGAATGGTAGTACCCTATAGGAAAATGTACCCTAGGGGCAGGTAAAGGTTTTCTTATCCTGGTCTTCGGGGGCTATTTGGATTTTATTGTAACTGTTGAACCCGTCAAGAAAGGAAAAAAACCGCTTCCCTGCCAATGTATCAAGGACCTAATCAATAAAAGGGAAGGAGAAGTGGTCCTTCTATGTTACCTTATTCAATTATTGGTAATCCACATAGATTATCCATTTCCCATTCGTTTTAGGAATGAATTCCAGAGGGGAGACCCATTTGCTGTCTGAAATAGGATAAATGAAATTTACATCTAACATTTTTTGCAGCTCCTCTTTTACAATATCTTTTAGATGCAGGTTTAACCTACGTTGGGGTTGCCGAATAGGCCGAGCCTCCTTGTCAGTATAGATGTGATGGGTGCATAGCTGAGGGTCTATGCCCTTCATGTCTGGGTAGTCCCAAGAAAATTCTCCCTGATACTTCTGTAGCACCTTTATGAGCCTCTACCTTTGGTTGCTATCCAGATTTCCATTGATATTCAAAATTTTCCCTGGCTCAATCTCAACAGGTATGTTGTTGCATACAGCAGTTGTAGGTATATGTTGATCATCAAGGTCTGCCAAGGGATCCTCTTGTGTTTCATCTTCGAGAACTATTTTTAACATTTGGCATTTTAAGTTTCCAGACATAGATGGTTGATTCATAAAGTTATTGATTACATTGCCTTCAGTTTGATCCTTAAATTCAAGAGCTTCGACTAATGTCAAAGGTGGATGAATGTTTTTCTCCCAATATGTATGCGGATGCTTGTGAATGTTTACCATGGGTAAAATTGGTTTGGCAGGTGGGTAAATGATAATGTTCTTTATGGAATATCCCCTAGCAATGGGCATGTTGCCTATCCAGCAGCCTATGTAAGCATCAATTGTTCCCAACCAAGGCCGCCCAAGAATCAAGGGGTGTCTGTCCATCCAATTCTTTGGGTTAATAACTAAAAAATCAGCTGGATACTCCCATGATTCCATAGAAACCAGGATATTCTGTAATATTCCTTATGTTCTGATAACAGACCTGTCAACAAGTTTCAACAACGTAGCTGTGCGTTTTAACGTTGATATGCCTAGCTTCTTGCAGGTCCCTATTATTAAGATGTTAATGGTTGCCCCTAAGTCGACCAATGTGTTTGGAAAGGAGTGGACAGATATTTTTACAGTTACTATGGGATTCCCTAGGTCGTCATATTTCATGGGGGTCTCCTTACCCAACAATAAGTCAGATAGTGCTCCCACCACATGAACAATGGGTACAATTTTTTTTCTTTTTGCTTGCTTCTTTCCACACAATTCTTTAATTTCCTTGGCATAGATGGGAATGTCTTGTATGGCTTGTAGAAGAGGGATTTTGATACAAAGTTTTCTCAATTCCCCCAGAATATCAAAATATGGAGAGACCATTGGTCTAGGCAGCGTTAACCTTTCAGGGAAAGGAGTTGGATAAATCTAAATATTTTCAGGCTTCTCTTCGTCAACTGTTTCCTTTTCTTGATCCACCTCTGTTTCAGTTATATTTTTTTGTCTGGGCTCTATTGGAGTTATAGATTCCAATTGTGGTGGGTTCTTACCTTGTGCTGGTGACACAATACGTCTTGATCTCAGCCTTAGTTCATTACATTGCTTCTGTTCAGTTTCAGGGTTTTGATTTTCTATAATCTGGATTAGTTGAACCGGCCTGTTGCTGGGGTTAGGATTTGGTTAGGCTGGTAATTGAGGATGGATGATAGGCTGAGGGGTTTGTTGGACAGGGTATGGAGCTGACAGTGTAGGTTGATTTTGAATCCCTTTCCCCATTGGTAGGTTGGTCATTCCTAGAGGTCGTTGACAATTTTGGGGCCAATTTGTGGTTTGAGAAGGGATGTTGGCCACTGGGTTTAATATGGGTTGTTTTGCCAATAAGGAGGGGAATAAGGAAAGCTTGGCCAATTATTCTCTAAGGAGGGTTTCTTTGGCCAAGGTGGTATAGGAAACGACTGAGATGGCCAAGTAGAGAAAGGTGGTTGATTCTGCCAAGCTGTTGTAGGGTTTTGTTGGTTAAAGTGCGGAGAAGGAAAGAATGGAGGTAGGTCTTGAGGCATACCTAGTCGTGCTTGCCATTTCCGACACTAGTTCATTAGGTAGACTGGTTATGTTTCTTCTTCTGCTTCTTTGTAAACTTATTTTAGTCCTGGAAGTGAAGGGCAGTGGTTCGTGGCATGATCCTTAGCGTAGATAGCATAGGTCTGAATCGTGTCTAAGGGGAATTCCATTTGGCTGTGCTTCTTCCGACAGTGTGGGAAGAAGATGGCCAAGTCTTGTTCTGCTATAGCTTGCCTTTTCTTGGCTTGTAGGACATCAAGTTGTGTTGTCAAAGTACCCAAAATGTCAATTTTACAGTCTTCCAAAATATTACCAAATTCTGCTCTGGTTACGTTGCCACCGAACTGCTTGAGATCTTTTCTTGTTGAGTCTCGCCCAATTGGCTTATTTCACGTACTACCCCGAGAGCACCTGATACACGACGAAATAATGTAATCATATTATTCTTGGTATATGTCCCCTTTTCCCATTATATTAAGTGTTTCAACCCATTCTTCTTTCATTCCCTTAATAATTGTTGCTTTTAAGATGTCTTTGGATAATGCAGTATATGGGGACCTTTGTAGATTATACTGAAATATTTCGACATATTCTTCTAATGTCTCATTGTCTTTTACAGACATATTGAAGATTCCATCTTTTAATTCTCGAGTCCAGCAATAATCTTGATATTTAATTAGAAAAGTGTTCTTCATTTGGTCCTAGTTATTGATGGTTCCCCCATCGAGTCCCATGAACCAACGTAATGAAACCACCTTCAAAGTAGAGGGGAACAATTTCAGTTTCTCTGGTTCAGTGGTATAGTCATACCCCCTACATAAGACATCGAATTCAAATAGAAATGCATCAGGATCTTCTGAGGTCAACCCATGGAAGGTGGGGATCTTTTGTAAGGGAATGGATTTCATAGGGGAGTTAGCAGCATGGTCAACAATGGGATACTCCAATGTCGATGTCTGCCTCTGATTCTAGTTTTTATTATTTTCCATTTGATGAAAGATATGTCAGTAATCTTCAGGGATCTTTTATTCCGAAGGAGTAATCTTAGCAGGATTGGGTGGTGAATGCGGAGGAAGCTTTACAACACTTCCTCAATCTAGAATACCAAGCATTTCAGTCTTGACCACTTTTTCAGGGGATTCAAGCTCTAGAGCTTCTACTTGTATTGCCCCACTAGTTTCTCCTTCCCCTTCTTGTAAATCGCAAGAACCTCCGTCACTTGAAGGGTTAGTACTTATGTGTTCAGTAGTCTGAAGGATTTGTTCAGACAATTCTGCTTCATTGTGAATCTAGGCATGGGCTACAGATGGTGAGGTTGCTGCCGGAGGGAGTGCAGTAGGACTTTGAATATGAATGGTTCCAGGTCCTATGGATGCCTGGGATTCAGCTTTCTTAATGATTTCGTCTATATATGTTGTTCTACCAAGGATCACTTATCCTTTGGGTTTCGTAGACTTTTGCGGATGATTTTGATTTGTTTCTATCCTTTTCTTCCTAGTCATAAAATAAGAGCACATATTCTAATATCATTTGTACAGTTGTTGAGAAGTGGGTTAGAGAGAAAGTGTATTGCTTGCTGATATGCAGGTTCTTACCTCTCATTTTTAATACCCAATTCTTCGCAGCAACAGAGAAAAATGAATTAAGGAAATCGCCCTTAAACACTTTCCTCGGCAACGGCGCCAAAAATGTTGGTTCACTAAGGTGAATGTTATAGGCAACCTCTAGCTTCTTATTCAATTTTCAACCCAGGATAAGTCTTCTTATTTCAAGAGTGCAAGCACAGTATATGAAAGTGACATCAGGAACATATACTCTATATTATCATGAAGAATATTATCTAATTCTCAAAGTTCAATCAACTTAAAAATAAATGGAATTGTAAAATGTGGCTAACTATTCTATCTAAATAAAATTAGCGAGGATAACCTATGATTGAAAAACACACTGATGAATTGAAGAGAAGTCCTACTGAATTGAAAAACAATTTCTTATCTAATTTTGTGATGGAATTCTCTTTGCAAACTAACTAGCTAGCATTCCTCTACATTAAGCAACAACGAGAAGTCCTATAATACTAATGAAAATATATAATTCTTAGCGATATAAAGAATTTAACAGAAATCTTGCTAAAGCTCATAAATAGATATAAATATGTTGATAAAATGATGAAAGAATCTAATAGTTATGAAACAATTGTTGTAAGCCAGAAATCATGAGCGATAAACTATCTTAATGGCATAGGAAACTACAGTGTCATAGGCATAGAAGTTAACAAGTGGAAAGATATCTCATAGAATGCATCGGATAACTGAACATAAATTCCGTAATTAACGTACAGCACAGAGATGAGTGCGGAAACTCCCAGGGCTAGGCCCAAACCACCAGAAGTCTAATGCGATGGAAAACTCAGGAAATGACTATTCAAAATACCAAAATTATTTATTAAATAAAAGGTTAAGACATGAATACAACTGGATAGTTCTGTCTTGATACGTCTATTACAAAATATAATTCCTATTCAGCCTCCCCTTTTCTCGTCCATCTTCAGCCTTTTTAAAGGTGATTTCACTCAGTGGAATGGTCTTTTCCAAATGACAACCCGCTGCTCGTGGCTGTCGTTTGAGTTCTTCGGACGCAGATCTGGATTTCTACCTTCTGCTGGTCCTTGGGGAGTCATTTTGATTTCGTGTTGTCTGTCTTTCAATTGTCTTTTGGTCATCATCGATTCAACTGCTTTTATTTCCTATGAATAAAGATGAAATAATTCAAATCCTTGTTGTTTAAACATCATTTTTACCGTTAGTCCATTTGTCCTGATTTTACATTAATCCTCCTTTCCTTTAATGTTAAGATGAGGAAAAATTCCTAAAAGTGTATGATAATTTGAAGTCCTTAATTCTAGCCCAACAACAAGCAGAAGGAAAAATTCAGAAGCCAACTACTTCATCAGTTGCTAAAAGGAATAAAAGGAAAGCTAAGAAGGAGAACATTTACAAGAATGCTAAAGGAAGAAAGGAAAAAGCTCCCTCAACGAAAGTTGAAGAGAATTTGGAGAAAGGAGAAGGTTCATCGACCAGCAAGCCCAAATCAATCAATATTGTGCCACCTATTTCTCCTTTTCCCAGGGTTTATGCCAGAGCACCAAGAGGAAGGTCAGTAACTACAGAAAAATCAAAAGAATAGGTGCTACTGGAAGTTTCAGAAGAAAACATTCAGCAAAAGGTTCAGAAGGACTATCAACCCACCAAATCAGATGAGGAGCTCTTGAAGGATGCAGGGTATGCTATTAGCAGTGAGAGAAGAAAAAAATATGAAAAACAAGTTGTTGGTAGCAGGAAAAGACATACAAGAGACAAAAAAAATTAGGATGAAATCTAAAGCCCTGGATAATCCAAGTTTGTTGATAGAAGTCATAGATGTGGAGAGGAAATTTAAAGGGTTACATATTGTAACTCCTTCAATTGCAGATTCTAGTGGGTCCAAGAATAAAGATAATGGTAAAACCCCTTCAGACTAGCAAACAAGATCCTCTAAAAGAAAAAACCCAAAAGAGTTCAAAACCAAAAAAGACCATTGCAAATGAAATAGCCACCAAGACCACAAGGTCAAAATCGGTAGTTGAAAAATAAACATATTTGGAAACACTTGCAGAATTTGCAGCTCATATGGAGGAGAGGTAAAAGGATGTACTAGTGAAATACCTTTGGCCTACTAGTTATATTTTTTAATAGCTCAATTTTCAGAATGTTTAAGTCTGCACAAATTTTTTCAGGTATCTTGTTGTGCATTTTGAAAAGGAAACAGAGCATTACCGGAATTTTCGGTAGCATTACAATTTTTGCGCAGTTACAGGGTTTTACCAGAAGTTTCGGTAGCGTCTCTTTTAAATGATTTTTGACATCTGTCAGCCGAATTTCCAAGTTATTCCAAGGATTAAAAGGACTCATAATGATATGAACATGTCAATTGATGATTGATAAGTGGTTTTTAGGTTGTTAAAAGTCACATTTAATGAAGACACATAGTTGTTAAAGAACCAAGTTCATGGAGAGACAAATCAGTAGAAAAGGAGGCAGAATGCCAGCACACTCACCAGCACAGTTTGAACTATCATCCTTCTTCCTACATACATCTGTCATGTTAATTATATTTTGATAGAATATGTATTTAATGTCCTATAACTCCTATGTAATGTGAGGAAGAGTGGATCCTTCTTTTTAGGAGAGATGGATTTTGTGCCTCTCTCTCTATAAATATCATTTGTAAATGTTATTTCAGGGTTGGATTTTGGTCAACCTGAAGACTTTTCATAATAAAGAAAACTCATTTTTTCACTTCATGTTAGAGGATTTTATGTTTCAAGGACTATCTAATGTATGGTGTGTTTCTCTTGTTATTTATTTCATCTGATTTATGAGTTGCAACAACTAGAAAAGTATGAGTAAGAGAACTGTTAGAGGATCTAATAGTTAATTATCTATTGTTTAGTTTTCTGAAAATCATCTATATGTTGTGTAGATCATTTTAGTGAAGGTTTCATGAAGGATTTATGAAATTATTTATGCATGTATTCTGCTTGATTAATGTTGTTTCCTTTACATAAAACATATTTTATGTAAAGGCCATTGTTGTAGCTGTGTGACTGATTTAGGATATGCATATTTCTTAGATTGAGTACCAACTATTTGTCACCTCTCATATGTCACAGTATACTCCCTATACTACAAATTTATCCATACAATTTAACTTGCCACAACTTGCCAAATGCATAAATGTTGAAAAGAGTAAAAAATAATTTAAAACTCTTTAAGAAACCATCCCACCACTCAAAACCTTTTACTTTGAAATTAACTATGATGTGTAAGGCTTACTCCTTTTCAATCAAGGAGTGACTCCTTGTGCTAACAAAAGACACTTTGCAGATTTGGAATTCATTGTAGGAAGATCCAAACATACAGAAGTTAGAAGAAGATATCCAGGAGAAGCAGAAGCAGTTGGAGGAAATTCGGGCAACCGGGAAGACCTTTTCAGCCTCACAGAAGCTCGCTAGGATTAGTGAAGGAAAGGTCCTTCAGAATTAGATCGAAGAGCTAAGAATGGAAGAGAAAGTTTTGACAAAGAGAACTCAGCCGTGGAATGATGACGTTCTCCAATTTTCACATGAAGTAGATGGGTAGCTTCAGGTGCTTCGACAAAGAGAAGAGACAGTACTAAACAAAACAATAGGACCACTAATAGAGGAAATATTGGAATAAGTCCCCAGTGAGGAGAATCAGGCTGAAAATATATTGCAGAAGTTCAACAATGCCTACGACAACATCATAGAAAAGATCTGGGGCAAAGTAGCTAAGTGACTCAGGACGAGTCACATGTGAGTGTTGGGAGATTGTTGGGTGCAGCCCAACTTGGCCTAGATTTTGGCTAAGACTCAAAATTTTGAGGAGAGGTGCATGAAATGGACCACGTAGAAAATAGTTTTGAATATACCATGTGGTATCAGAGGGGCTTCGGGGTGGGTCGAAGCCTCTCCCTTTTATAATGGGTTTCGAGTTATATTTGCTTGTTTTGTGGAGCCCATGGTATTTTTTTGATGTAATAATATATAAAGGGATTTAATGTTATGATTAGAGATGATCGTGATATGTTATATGGTTAAGGTTAAGTCTTTGTAATATGTACTTTGTGGTGAAGGAAAGGTTCTTCAGCTAAGTGCACAGAGACCTTGAAAGAGTCTCCAACTTAATGCGTAGACCACCTGCAGTTGTGTGCGCAGGTCAAAGCGTTAATTGTAATCAAAGATCCTAATAAAGAAGCAATTTTGGGATGATTTTTTGTGTTCTTATGTGTTTTCTGTACCTATTTTCTGAATATCTATTATTAAAAAGTAGTTAATACAGTTTCATTTTATGTCAGCACAGTGATGATTTATGATGTTATATTATGTGTTTCCGTGATTAAGTGCATGTGGCAAGGTAACTTGTAAAGCTTTGAGGTACAAAACATAATAATACCACATCGCGTAGTCCCTAAAGGCTGCAGAAACCTAGTTCTGCATTCACCCATAGTCACTTCGGGTGAGACTGTGATCTCCTTGCAAGTTAGTGCCGAAAGGGCCAATGATCAAGGGTTTTGTTGGTGCGCAGTAAATATTTAACCTGTGTCAAGCCCAAATCAATCCAATAGTGGGAAAGCTAGAGTTTACATTTCTTCCTATATAATGGATGCAATTTTTTCTCACAATTCATTCCCCAACATGAATTTGAATTGGACACCATAATACCCTGTCATGCACATCTACTACAAATTTCTTACAGTGTGCAGCCACAAAGGAGTAATCAAAAACTTGAAATATCACTTCCTCATTCTGGTATACAAGATGATCTTTGAGGAAGAGTCACCTTTCATGTCACGTGGGGCAATGGAAGCAGTGTGGAGATAACAGATTGGTATTCCTCGTCGAATGGAACTTTTCTAAAAGTGTTCAACAAAAAGAAGTCGCCACATATTTTGCCGAGGTATGCCAGTGATAATTTAGTCATGTAAGAAGTTGCATATAATATCTCCATATGGATGTCACCATATTTGCACTGGAAGAAGAAATCACCTTGGCCAACTCTTCCTAAGAAAATCAGATTTTACAAGATCAAGAACCTGAAAGTCATGGACACCGAAGAAAAGGTGATTGAAAATTTTTCATTTAGTACTCTGGATTTCAATATGTATCATCCCCATAATTTTTGCAGAGACCACTATGTGAGGATTCATTTCTACTGGCTAAGCAGTACATTCTACTAGTTGGAGGAGGAACCATGGAAGAATTGTTATAATTCCTCCAAGTCCCATGAGCCGGTCAGTTTTGCAGGAATTTCAAAGGTTACTCCGCGGAAAGAAGTCACTCTAGAAGAAGTACTAGCGGAAGGGTGCAACCCAGTGCATGGAAAAGGTAAGAGGAAGGTTGCATATATCCCATGGGAGAGTGAATCCACAAGATTAAATCAAACCCAATCATTCTCAGAGTGGCCTTAGCAGCAAAGTCGAGGAAACAAAAGATACAGGAAACAGATTAGAAGCAGAGGGAAGAACAGGAGAAGAGGAGATTAGAGGAAGAAAAAAAGAAACAGGAAGAAGAAGAAAGGTGAAGAGTAGAATAAGAAGAGACCACATGGAAGCAAGCCAAGGAGCAAGAGAAAAATTGGCTACCAAAAGAGGAGAGTGAACAGTAGCAGGACAAGAGCTCACTTAAGAGATTGAAGATTTGATTGTGATTCAAGACATGGAGGTGGTACTCGAGCCACATAAATAGACCTAATTCCAAGCACACAACAGGTCACCATTCAAACTCCCCCTCCTCCAACAAAGAAAGCTCAAAGCGAGGGAGAGGAAAATTTTCCTCTCGATGAAGGTCTAGTTATGGACATGTACAATCTAACTTATGACAAACTTCAGAAAAAAATTTTACAAGCATGGAAGACACATTTTCCTGACAACCTTGCATCTCCTGCATTTATTAGAGAATGGGTGATTGTGGCGGACTCCAGAAGGAATCCTAATGCCATTGTTGCAACCAACTTGGCCTTCACAGGTGTAGAAAAGTCAAATAGGGAGTACTTGATGGTCGACAATAAAAAATTGGCAAAGAACGTGTAGGCTGCTAGGCAAGATTTTGAACAAATTCAAGAAAAGGATCAGAACATAGCTACCACACAGATCTATCTGGAATATCTAAAGGCGGCGATACAAAGTGAAGTATAGACACTAGGAGAGACCATGCATAATATTTATGAGGAGCATTTTATCGTGCATAAGGCATTTTTCCACTTGCACGACTTGTAGAAAAAGTGTAGAGATCATCTTAAAACTCTTAAGGTTGTACAAGAATCCATTGTGGTCGTGAATGAATGGTAAATGTGATACAAATGGGTGCCACTTGAATTGGGAAAGAAAAAAAGGCAAGAGGTAGAGTTGGAGAAATCAAAGGTTTGGATGTTCATCTAGAATAACAAACAACTCACCTCATTCATTGCCAAAATTCAGGCCTCGTATGCATGATTATATAACATCACGGATTTATTTATGAAATCGCACAACATCCCATTAGTTGGCTCACTCACTAAGGCCAAATGCAGGAATCAGATCAATTAGGTTATTGAAGAATACTTGGAGCAGTGTAGACAGATCGCCACTAGGGAAGATCCTGAAGTGAACAGGAAAAATATGCAAAAGTACATTGGTGATCATGTCCAAATCAATGCTATGTTTCTCCTACTAAAGACGGAAGTAAATATGGGTTCCAAATCAGTGTACCTAGATTCCATGGAGTCTAGAGTTAGCTTTCATCCTGACACAATCGTACAGTTTGAGGGACTCATCGCGCAATACAAAACTTGGCACTATTACGTGACTGAGAAACAACAAGTGGAAGTTGTTGAGCTATAGTTTCCCCAAACTCAAGCATGACTTGTTTTGTCTTATTAGGTTGTCTAGCTGGTTCTACGCAATTTTTTCCTATATGGGTACGAGTATATTGTAATATTCTTTTGTAAATAATTTGTAAGTGAAATTCAAAGTGTCAATTGTGGAATGTGAAGAGTCATGATGTAATGAAGTTGAAGAGTCATTTGTAAAAAGGTTGAAGAGGCATGAGGGAATTCCAAGAGTCACAAAGGGGATGCAAAGATTCATCCTTTTTTTTTATAAATATACCCTCATAACTCATGTAAAGGGATTTTGGGAACCAAGATTTTGGCTAGGATTTTAGCTTAGGATCAAGAGCTTGGGAGTTTGTTGAGAGCCTTGGCTTCTCCATAGCATAGAGGGAGTATATTTCTTTGGAGGAGCAGGTGTATACTTCATTTTCCACTATTGGGGCTAGTGGTTCGTCAATGGTATATGTATGATTGGAACTTTCACTTTAATAAAAGCTCATAGTCGGCAAGTTTTCATGCTTATGTTGTGAATATAGTAGGACTATTCCTTTTGTATTTGCAACGTATATTATTTCACTTATGCTTATGCTTATGAGCTATTTTTTTTGCATTAGTATGAATCTTGTTGAATGTGTGGCGTTGTATATTTCCATCACTGTTAACTTGCGAACTATTTCACAAATTGACTTGTGATGTCTTTATATCTATGTGTTCCTTTCAATTTGTGTATTATTACAGGCTTCTAAGGGGCTCATTCACTTTCCCCCGTATTTTAGAACCTCTATTCATTACAATTGACTTTCCACAAATTCACACACTTTTTCCCACCAAAGTCACCATACATCACTCTATGTGTTATCGCATCCAAGGTGCATCATTAAAACCCACTGGTTCGACATCTAGGTCATATTCCAGATGGGACTCCTACACCAAACTGTGTGAAGTCTAGTTGGGACTTCATATCGGGGAGATCCTTTGAATGTTGGAGGTTCCATCACCATCAACAGAAAGGATCTGGTGGTTTATTTTTATGGGTTGTGTTAACCGAATTAGAGATTTGCGTTTATGGGTATATGTGGGTCTCTCTCTATGTTTAATGGTGTTGGGGTTTGACTCTTATGTAGAGGCTGTAGATCATTTTATCCATCTTAATAGATTCTATGTTGAGTCTGGTGTTTGTGTTCTAAGATACATAGATGACTTGTTAAGGTCGCATCATGGTCTTGTGGGTGATGGGTTTGGTTTATTTTCTTGTTTCTTTGCAGGGAGAGGAATTCATGGCAATTGTCTAAGGTGTGTTCCTGGGGATTTTTCCATGTCGTTTAGGTAAATAATGAGATGCAGATGAGGGGGAGGTTGTAATGCTCCTAAAATTTATCGAGGAGAAAGACTCTTTTCTTATGAATTGGGTTCCACCTATTTCAATGCAGTTCCACCAAAGACTAAGAAAGAAATTTTAAAGTTGGAGACTAAAGTAGGGATCGAAATAAAATCTCATTCAAACTCAGAGATCATGGGGGATATGAGAGCATGGGTTCTTGTCCTAGTCACATCATGGGAAGGAAGAATCAATATTTGAACTAAGTGGCTTTGAATTTGCAAATGAAGACCCTCTTTGATCTAATCTTGAAAGGAAAGAAAGTAGAGAGATACAATGTCTTCGCATTTTTTGAATACATTAAAAGGATACTCAAGAACCAACAATTATGCCTAGATAGAATTGATTCCCACTTTGCCCATGTAGAATGTCATATCACTTGTGAATCAAACAATGGAGATTCCATGGACCCTTTACATTCTAGTGCAAGGGTCCCTACAATAATATCCTCCTCCGACAATGATCAATGATCAAGTAAGATGGATTTTTACTATGGAATTTTTTGCTTCAGTCTTTGGCCTGAGACTCTAGGCTTGTTTGTTTGACTTCTAGTGGTTTAATTTTTCTCGTATTGTCGCGGGTGTACGCCTCTTTTGAAGGACCTATATACTGATGTTGTTTATGTCTTGTTTGTTGGGTGTGGAGCCTGATTATCTTCTTTATTTAGATGTAACACTGCGTTGGACCCCTGTTCTTAATGGGGCGGCAATGCCTCTTGTCGTTTGATTACCATCAGGGGGATCTAAGGGGGGAAATGACGATTTTATGAGCCCCCTCCTGGCAGGGGTTTGGGGGTAGCACCCCTAAAGCTAAAAATAGATGTAAAAATGTCTTGTAAAATATTGTAATTTCATAGTCAATCTGGGTCGTTCATTAGGAGGATGATCTAACAGTAGAAGTTATGTTTAATTTAGGGTTTTTTTCCCTAGAAGGAAACCCCTCGGTTTACATGAGGGTATTGTATTGCGATTGTATGTGGTATGTGTATTCTGAGCGAGAAAGAGAAAGAGGGACTATGTGAGAGAGTAGAGGATATCACAACAGATATGTTGTAGGTTGTGTCTCTTCATTTTGCCAGATAATATAAAGGAAGGACTAGTTGTTTCTCTGTGGACGTAGCCCAAGTTGGGTGAACCACATATATTTGTGTCTCTCTTGTTTTATATGTTTTTTTTGTTTGTATTTCCACATATTTTTATGTGTTCCATTGCTCTGTAATATATAATTTTCTAACATTGTCATGGTATATGTTTTTGTGTATTCCTATTTTGGGGAAAATTATTTTGTTTATGGTCTATTCTGGTGTCTTACCTGGCGTGTTCATAGGTTTGTTGTGTTAATTATGTGCCCGAGGTAATTTCAATGTATGTTGGATAAATTCTTGGGAATTTATGTTTTGTAATTTCAAGGTGTTGGTTGTGCCATCATATGGGTATTCTATGCTAATTTTGGTGGCTAGAAACACAAGGGGATGGGGGGTAGATATTGTTGTTGGTCTCAACACTTAGTTATGTTGGGTCTCCTTTGGAGTGGGTTTTAGAGGAAGGATTTAGAGTCTGTATTTTTTTTTCTTACTGTAGGTGTTGGGAAAAGAGAAATGAACTTCTGAGGGAGTAGTCTAGAAAATCTATGTATCCATGTTTTGCTAAGTAATACAAAAGCTTCAGTTCACAAAAACAAATGTCAATTATTTTTTCAAACATGCGTCGACAAGGAAAAATGGTATCAAATTATTTTCAATCCTCAATGTGTTACTAGAGGATTGAAAAAAATAACAATATTTCCTATTATGGGTACGTGCTTGAAAAAAAGCAATGGTGTATACATTGTTATTGGATAATTAAAACATAAAAGATAAGTAATCACTCCAAAGTTGTTTTTAGATTGTTTTGAAATATTTAATAACTTTTCTTCTTCTTAATACATTTATGAGATTGATTTAATAATTTAAATTATGAAAATGGAAATTAAAAATAAAAATAAAAATAAACACACTAAATAGAAAGTAAGGAAAAAAAAACCATACATAGCTCAAACAGGGAAAATTTTAAGGATGAAATTTATTTTAAAGTTTATAAATCTTAGTGAATCTTACTAGTGTATAATATGAAAACTATATAATGTTTGTTGATATCTTTGTAAAAAAATCCAAATTTATAATTAATTTATAGGTAGAGTCCATATTTTATAGGTAGAGTCCACATAATTTTGACGATTTTTAGGGTAAAATAATTTTATACTGTAAAATTTGGGTGAATCATTTTTAGAAGAAATGGAAATTGGTGAATCTTTTTTCTCGGAAAATCATGGGAAATTAGCCCACTTGCGAATATTAGCCCCTAAAATTTTCCATGAACTCAAATGACATAGCCATGATGATATGGTGGTGTCTACATATGCTTGATGGGTTTAATGAGCCTTGGTTCATGAATAGATTGCTTACATGGTTATGATATTGTTGGAATGTTTGATTTATGAAATTTTAAAAGATAGTTCATATGGGGTTAAATTGAACACTTATATGAGGTTTTGAAGTAGAAGAAATTAAAAACCCTCAACCAATGGTTTATTAAGCTCTTGATCAATTTGTAGAGAGTCAAGTTGGACCTTAGTTAAGGTATCAAACCTTCCACTAGGATTTATTTGATCCTCTAGAAATCCTCAATACTTGGTGTAAGTGTTTTGTTGATGAGTATTTTTCTTGACCAAAACCCATGGTCAAAAGTTAAAAATACCCCCTATTAATGGTCCACATAACCTACTTTTTCCCACAATTCTCGTGAAAAAGTGAGATTAACTCTAATAAATTCACTTTTTTCCAAATTTAAACACTAGAAATAAAGTCAAATGCTAAGAAGAGAGAATAAAAACACTACAAAGTGATCATAAAATTTGAAAATCCATTTTAAAAAAAAACTAAAAAACTAAAAAACTTCTACATATATATAAATTATTTTAATAAAACAAAACATATTAATTAATTTTCTCACATACATGTATATTTATATTATATTATTTTTTCCTCTTCTATATAAACATATTATTAAAATATCACATATTATTAAAAAAATCATAATTAAAAATATAATCAATTAAATTAAGTTTTTATTCTTAAAAAATAAGTATTATAAATATATTATGATGATATGTACTTATTAATATTTCATAAATATATTATAATGATATATTAAAATATTCCAAATTAATTATGAATGATTAACATATATATTCACATAATCACAAAAAATCATAATATATTAAACCACACTAAAATTCAAAGTCAATTTGAAATAGCATAAAGAAAAGACAAAACTTTAGACTTAAATAAATTAAACCAAAATATTATATGAATTGGTTTTGTTCTGCCACACGTTTAATTTATATTTCTACATTTACAAAACTCTTCATACCAATAAAAAAAAATATAATGTCATGGACCAAGTTATTGGAGAAACTGACATTTCTCTGTAATGTTGACAATGAATCTGCATACCTCTCAATGTCATTTCAACAATTTTATATCTTTGTTGAAAAAACACTTCAGTTTTTATCAATATTAAAATTCACGAGTGCAAACACGGTTGGGATAGAGGACACGCAAAATAATATCCGTACACTAAGGTGGGTGGTAGTTGGTGAATGTCGACACTTTGAATTTGTATATTCAGTAATAAAATTTGTTCTCTTGGCATTGAAAAAAAAAGGCATTATTGCCCTGGATTGTTGATCAAGTAGTCCTACGACCCCTTGTGTGCAAAGAAAATAACATGTGGGAGAATATTTGGTATTTGTTATATTTTTTGCATGGCTATCGTCATGCAGTGTATGTTGTGCCAAGCACGTCAAGTGAATCACGAGAGGGGGTAGAGGGGAAAAAAACATCTTGCACGAGAGTTTAGCGGAAACACTTTGAAAAAAAAATGGTTTTTGCATCATTTTTAGTGATTTTCCTTACACAATTTATGTTTTTAGTAGTTTTGTGGCACATGGTAGTTTAGCCCATGATTTTGTAATTTAGAATAAGGAACTATGTTTGTATTCTAATCCAAGGTAAATGGATTGGCAGTTTATGAATGTCATATATATATATAAATGTCATATATATATATATATATATATATATATATATATATATATATATATATATATATTATAACAAAGAATACACTAAAAAATCTTTTTGATTTTTTGAGTTTGAGTTTCCAAGGTAAAATTTCTAATTTAATGTGTGTGTGTTTGCCATTGCATTTTTTTATTTTTTTCAATAATTTGTTTGCAACATTTAAATGTACAGGGTATACCCCGCAATTAACTTATCAACATCATCTTCATTATATCTTCCTTAATTATCCATTTTATTATTTTTCTTCATTTTTCATCCATTTCCATTTATTATTAATATTTTCATGATCCATTTTCCCATCCAATTTTATAATTTTAACTAAATGATTAGTATACTATCCCACCTACTTTATATATCCTATGTCTCACATCTGGTATCCCACATTAACCTAGAAATTCCACTTAGTCTTTTTACTTTCCTACCTTTCTTCCCCTTCACTCCATTACTAATTTGCGCCACATATTTCACATTGTATTTTTGCAAACTAGAAATTGCACTTATTTTCATTATCCATTTTCCCATCTAATTTTAGAATTTTAACTAAGTGATTATTATACTACCCCACCTTACTTTATACTATCCCATGGCTCACATCCAACATTCAACATTAGCCTACAAAGTTCTCTTAGTCATTTTACTTTCCTACCTTTCTTCCCCTTCAATCCATTACTAATTTGCACCACATGTCTCACATTGCATTTTCGCAACCTACAAATTGCACTTAATTTAGTTAGTCATTTTAGATCTCTCCCTCTTTTCACTTCACTCCATTTTACATGTCTCACATTGCATTTTCAAAACCTACACATTGCACTTAATTTAGTTAGTCATTTTAGATCTCTCCCTCTTTTTACTTCACTCCATTTTCCCACATTAGCCAACAAATTTCTCTTAGTCATTTTACTTTTCTACCTTTCTTCCCCTTCACCCCCCTTCACTCCATTACTAGTTTGAACCAGTACATGTCTGACATTGTGTTTTCTTAATTTAGTTAGTCATTTTAATTTCCTTCCTCTTGTTATCACCCAAAAAATTTCAAAACATCATTGTGTCAACTCTGTTTTTTATCATGCTCTCAAAATGGGTTTGAAATTCATTTTAGGAGTTGGTTAAGGGTAGAGAATTTTTATAAGTTTTAAGGTCATCATTGAATTCAAATAAAGTTTTTTAAAGGTTCATTCCATGATCAAATACTCACATTTTCCATTTAAGAGTCATTCCATAAGGTTTCGAGTTAAATTTCTGCAATTAGCCAAGAATCCTCTAGTTCCAAAAAAGTGGATTTGCACTACGAAAGCGCTAATATTTTCGTAGTGCAAATTGGGAAAAATACACTGTGGGTGCTACGAAAGCATGGTTTCTTAATCGTCTTGTTAATTGAGCTGAAATTTGTCAAAATCCGTTAGGAAATGATAGGATAGTGGTATGGCGAGTCAGTTAGTGATCAGATTCAATGTAATTACCTGTCTCACATTCATCATCGTCATGATAGGGCATGAATGAGGCATCATTCAGTTATGAGATTACATTTCAAATTCAAAATCTTGCCTAATTTGGTCATTCTTGTTTCCATTTGCCTCCATACAAGTGTTTGAGCTCTGAAGCAGTCAAGTTAAGCCTGTGGTTGTTCTATACAAAGGCTATCTTAATTCTAATCAAGCGAGGTTGTTCCATATACTCAAGCGAGGTTGTTCATATCCTAATCAAGCGAGGTTGTTTTATAGATTCAAAAGAAGCTGACAGGTTTTTCTAAGAAGCATGGCAAAGGAAAAGAAATTCCACAGATGGGGACATTGCTTAAGATATGAGCCTGAAAATATGAAGGCTATAATTGAAGATCAAATAGTGATGGAGGCTTTTAGCAAAGTACGTTGTCTCCAGTTTTGTGAAAAGCTACAAGGTTGCCATACACAGGTGTCTAAAGAATTTTCCTTGCACTTCAATGGAAAAACTACCAAAGTTGGGATGTTAAATGTGCCAATTACACATGATATTATTGCTTCTGTGACAGAAATACCAAGGGGGCAGGAAACTTGGTTTAAAGGTTTTAAATTTGACATGGAACCATGCAAGGAATTCATGAAACCTGAGTGTGCAGATATGGACCTAAATAATGCAATACCTAGAAGCTTTATCAAAGACACCTATGCAAGGTTGTTGTTCAACATTCAAAGATACTTTACATTTGAAGGAAAATGCCATAAAGTTTATACTTATCATTTCAAGCTGCTTCTGCATTTCACAGGTATGATATCACTAGATTTTCCCTTTTATTTACATAGGAGCCTTGCCAAAACGGCTGATAAATTACAAGCCAAATCTGATGGTTGTGAAACATCTTTGTTTCACCATGGTTTGATAAAGTTATTGGTTTTAAATGAGCTTCAGAAAATAAGTAGGGATTGGTCTTCATTTTTGTTTATGAATGGTTTTGAACTGGAAACCCTAATCTGAGCTAGAAACCCTAAAACTAAAGGAACTCCTTCACCACCAGTAGCAGAGTCTAGTCAGCTTGTGGTTGCAAAATAAAAGAGGTTTGTTAAATTGAAACCAAGGAAACAAGTTGAGAAAAGGATAGAGAAGACACAAGTGCTTGTTGCATCAACTCCATCACCTGCAAAACAGAGGTCAAAAAGTGTCAAAGAGGCAAAACAAAAAGAAGTTTCCAGCAAGCAGGAATTCAAGAGAGTGACAAGAAGCCAAGCGGTGGAATTTAAGGGAAAAATAGTTGCTACAGCTACAGAGGATAGCCCAGTGATAAAGGGAAATTTAGATGACATCTTTTATGCAATTGATATAGAGGATTCACCCATCGTGCAAGGTGATTTCATTGGAGTAGATGAACACAAACAGAAAAGGTTAAGTCAGCAAAGAAACTTGAATTTGAGGGTGAAAATGCAGCCTTTATATTTCAAGCAAGGAAACCTTTAACTAGGCATGCTAAGAAGCTCAAGGAAGGTAGTAAGGAGGTCCAAGAAAATATTGAAACAGTTAAAGTCCCTGAAGAAGTGGTTGATCTCTCATCACCAACAGTAGAACATGCAGCCAGCAGAACAATGAAGGAAAAAGAAGAAATGACAGAGTGTCAACATCTTGAGGAGAAATTGAGGTTAGAAAATCAAGAGATTGCTATGATGAGAAAGAGGGCCAGAAAGAATAGTATTGAGAAAATAGAGCTCAAAAGAACGAAGGCAGTATGGGAAGGTCAGACTGGTTCTAGGCCTGAAATTCCAAGTAGTGCAGAACAACCTTTCAAAAGGACAGTTCCAGCCATCAAGGAAGCTAAATTTGTCAAAGTAATCAATACTCACTTGAGAGCCAGTAATAGAAGACTTAGAGATCAAGTGGAGGACTTGGAGCAGCAGCTGAAACTGACTCAGGATGAGCTAAAAAACAAAGGTTCAGAATGACAATCATTAAAAAGGTCAAAAGCTAAATCAAGTGAAAAAATTAAGAAGGAACCTCATGAAAAATGTGTTTTTCAGTTCATATGACTTTTGTTTTTATGAAACTACTGGTATTCTAAGTTTTGGCACATTTTTGGTTTTCATTTTGAAAAAATCTGGGCAAAACTGCTCACTCAGCAGTTTCGTAGCGCAAACAATGTAAAAAGAGTGAAAAGCGCTACGAAACTGCTGTAGCAGCTTTTTTCACTCTTTCTCATAAACTTTTGAAGGGAAAATATATGGATTATGACTTGAAATTGCTAGAGGAGTTGTGTTAAATGATAATGAAGATAATCCTAGAGGAAAGAAACCAAAACTTTGAGGGTAAAAAGGCTGCACTACGAAAAGCGCTACGAAACTGTGTTGTTTTCATAGCGCAGGTCTATTTCAGCTATTTTGAATAGTTTGATGGTGGTTTCGGATAGATGGGAATTAAGAATGATTTTGGTCAGGTATTACTTCAGTTTCTAACAGTAAATAAACTCGAAGTGATGGTTTCATGATGGTCAGAGTGTCTCAAGAATGCAAAGAATCCTATGCTTAGAAATAGGGGACAATTTCCTAGTTTAATGGAGATCAGTATTGAGGTCATAAAGAGTTGGAGCTTATCATTTTGATTCAACCTTATGTCAATACATTTGGAAAATGATGTAGTCTAGTTTAGATAAGGTTGTTATGAGTAAAGTTAAGGATTTTGAATCCTATTTGGAATAGGATTTTTTATTAGATTTGCAGTTGTCATTTTGTAATAAATACCATGTCATATGGTTAGGAAAGGTGTCAAAAAGTATGAATTTGATGTATCTAGCTCAGGATAAGGTTATATTATGTTGTAAATGATCTATAAAATATGAAGAAGTCGAATATGCATGGGTTGGACATTTTTAGCAAAAGACTGTGTTTATTGTAAGTGACTGGTTTTTAACTTAATACAGAGTTTTCTACTTAGCAAACTTGAGATTCATAAAGAGTTCTAGTGTATTCTTGTTCTAATTGAATCTTTTTACTACCCTATTGCAGTGGTGTTTTCTTAGGTTACTTAGAATTCATCATTGATTCTCTAATTTCCTTCATAGACAAACTGACTGTGTGTTTTACAGTTTCACATGTATATCTCTTGACTATAACTCTGATATGCCTTGACTTCCATGCTAAGTAGATTGTTTGGTTTTACTGAAGCTATTTTGACTCCATAAGCCCAATGTGTACTTTCTAATGTGATTTACAACCAATATCTATCATTTATCTGCTTATTACCCCACATAGAGTTAGCCATCTATATTTCTATCAAAAATCATTAATCCTTGAGAGAGCCCTCTCAGGTTGAGGAGGCTAAGCCTCATCAAAAGATTGGTTTGAAACAGTTAAATGAGATTGATTTGATTAGTAGCCTATCAAGTCTAATTTTGTGATAACACCTCTTTTCACTTCACTCCATTTTTTACTTTCCTCTTACATTATATTACTCTAAACCTTATTTGTATTTACTTAGTGGTTTTATTTCTACTTGTACTTCTTAATCTTACTTAATTAGTTAGTCATTTTAATTTCCTTCCTCTTTTCACTTCACTCCATTTTTTACTTTCCTCTTACATTATATTATTCTAAACCTTATTTGCATTTACTTAGTCGTTTCATTTCTACTTGTACTTGTTAATCATACTTCTACCTCTTCGTATTATTCTCGTCATATATATTTACTTGGTCATTTTACATCTTTGGTGACACTTAGAAGGTATTGGTTGGACAAAAATGATTGGGAAGTGACGTAACATGATAATTGGGCAACACTTATAAGGTATTGGTTGGACACAAACAATTGGGCAATGACTTATCATGATGATTGGGCATTGAGGTGGTGACCAAATGTTTATGCTACACAAAAACCATGTGAGGATCCATGGTTATTTATACTTAATAAACATTAAACACGGGGAGCCTATTTCCTTATAAATTTTTATGAATCCCTCCTGTAATGCATGTGGTATAAATAGAGTGGATTTATAATTCAAAGGCTAAGATTCATGTGGTGTTGTTACATGTCATTTTGTCACCATAACATTTGACCATCAATATGGATCTATCACCATCCATACTCATGCTTCCTTAGAAGTCAAAACACTTATATTCCTTAACCAAGTCTTGGAAACTGAAAAAAGCTCTTAAATACTCTTAAATATTGGCTACGCACTTTTTGTCGTCACTTCCTACGCATGTGCAGATATTCCTAACCTTTCCTGAGGACATATGCTCTCTATTTTCTGATAAAACCTGCGCACCCCATTTAAAAGAAAGTAAAAGCGAAAAGTAACTTCTAGAAACATAGTTGGGTGCATATTCTTCCAAATAAAAGCTTCTTGAGTCACGCCAGTTCTAGTTATATCCCTCCAATCATGGAACTTATCCCCCTGGATCAAGGAACCCTAATCCCTTCATTCGAGGATCTCATCCCTCTATTGGTAGATCTGAAACCTCCTAAATTTCTCCTATAAATTGAGTTGAAAATTCAGGGTTATGGGGTTCATAAGGGTTCACTAAATATAATCTTATGATGGGCATCCTGTTGGCAATATGATGCAATGTGTTATCCTTGATGGCAACCAACTTGATGAAGTTGTCCTTGATGGAAACCTACTTGATGAGTTGCCTATGATAAGCAACCTATGTGTTAAATATGTAAGGATGATGTAGCAACACATTAGTTCAGATGTGATAGAGAAAAGAATTCTAGTAAGTGCTAGAATAATGATGAATAAGATATGTCACAAAGCATACGCGGGTTTGTAAAGGCGAAGTAGCGTATGTACGCGTAAATGTACGTGATAAGTAGCGTATGCCTATTTACGCTCTAAATCTATAAAACCAGGGGACATAACCATGGTATTGACCCACTGTATTAAGTGCTGGATTATCTATTTGATCCCCTCCAAGAAAACCATCAACGGTTGAGTGGTTTTGACTCATGGTATTGACAAAGGCTAAATCTATATAAGGAGAAGAAGATCATAGTGCAAGAGTGTGCATGTGTCTAGGCTTTAATGAATACTTCACTATGAAGTATATCTGAATGGAATGGGTAACATTTTATTGATTGATCTGAATTAATAATGCACCTATGAAGAAAATCATGAAGAGGGATCTCTAGATCTGAAATGACTATGTATTTTCTAGATCTGTTTATGAAATGTTTAGATCTGTTATCTGGCGAATATTTTCTAAAGTAAAGGGTGAGATCTAATTTGCTTATTTGATTTGAAGAGCTGCACAGTCCTAAAAAATTTCTTATCTATATGCATGTTCGTTTCATGAAAATCGTGTGTATACGTGGGTCCACTTAAATCAAAGCGCGTATGGAAGTCAGGGTTTCTGAAGAATAAAATTCACTGAAGTATACGCAGGTTTGTCTCTATGAGAGCGCGTATGTACGCAGGTTTAGTGAAGTAAAAGCGCGTATGGAATCTAGGGTTTTGCTGAAGTATATGGAATGAAATGTCTGATCTGTTCTGCTGTTTTACTAATATCTGTCAATTATGTATTCATACAGATCTGGGTTGTTTGAATGTTGATTATGTTGCTGATTATGTTGATTAAAGATCAAGTTTTTGGTTGATTGGTTGATGATTCAATGAATGAATTGATGGGGTTATAAGTTTCAGTTTGATGTATGTTGAGCTTAAATGTGTGGAGTGGGTCCAGTCTGAAAATATGATGAAAAGTGGCCTACAAGTTATGCCAGTATGAAAATTGATGAAACGTGGTCCGCAATGGTGCTGAGGGTCGAAGCCTTCAGTGAGGGGGTTGTAGCTCCCTTCCAGTGGTAGCTGGTAAATGAGAGCAGGGGGTTGTAGCTCCCTTCCAGGAGAGGCTGGTAAATGAGAGAAGGTTGTAGCTTTCTGCAGGTGGGTGCCTGCGTGCTGGTATGAGTCTGCGCCAGTACATGGTTGTAAGAAGTTTTCTTTATAATAAATATTGAAGACAGAGACGACGGCAGCGGTGGTTTTCTCCAAAATTGGGTTTCCACCTTAAATCCTGGTGTTCATGTGTGTTTCTTATGTGTGATGATTTATTATGTTTTTACTGCACATGTTTACTGCTTACTAAACATCTAATGAATGAATGATGCAATGATCTAAGTTAAGAATTATCTGCATAATGAGATCTCTAGTAATACGCAAGTTTTATTAAGGATATCCGCGTGTATACGAGAATTGGGTTCAGTAAAGAAGCGTATGGGTTTTAGAGAAAGAAAAAGTAAAGTTACTCGGTCGGCCTCATCTTGATTCACCCCCCCCCCCCCCCCCCTCTCAATATTTTTCCCAACAATTGGTATCAGAGGAGGTCCTTCTGCAGAAGCTTGATCGCTTGAAGGAGATTTGTCACAATGGGAAGGAAGCAAAAGAATAGGGCTACTCAAGGAAAGAAGATATCTCAGAAATCGTGTACAGCAGAAAATGAAGATGATGAAAAAGGTATTAATCCTTGTTCTTGTGATTCACTTCCTTATGCAAGCAATGGTGAAGATAGTGAAAATGATAGTGAAAGTAACAGTATGGGTCTAGAAGAAAATCTCAAGATCAATGTTGAAGATCAATTTAAAAAGAAGGAATCTATCTACAAAGATATGATCTCTAGAATGAATGGACAGATAGAAATGTATAAAATACTGCAGGATAAAGTAACCAATCGAATTGAAAGACTTGAAGCAGAAATCATCTCTCTCAAAACAGATCTGGAAAAATCAAATAAGAAGAATGAAGAACTTTTACAAACTTTTTAAGAACAAGAAAATGGGTTGAAAGAAGAGATTTTAAAATTGAATGATCAAGTAGAAGAAGGAAGAAGGGTCGAAGAAAGTATGAAGAAGCAATGCCAAAGATTGGAGGTTGAGGTAAACATTCTAAAAGGTAAACTAGAAGAAAAGGATAAAATTTTGAGGTTTCAAGATAGTACTAAGATTTTGGAAAATATTCATAGTAGTCAAAGGTCTCCTTCTGTTAAATTTGGTCTTGGTTTTTGATGAAACTGTTAAAGGAGAATCTAGTTCACAAGAAAGTGCTAAAGATTCAAAGGATATCAATGCAAAACCTGAAGTGTTGAAAGAAACAAAAGGTCAACCGACAATCATGAACTCTCAAAAGAAATCATTCCCTCCTTTGATCAATAATGTTGAATGCTTTAAATGTCATAATTATGGGCATTTTGCAGCCAATTGCAGAAGCAGATTGTTTCAGTCACAAACAAACAGATTTTACACAGAAATGTACTCAGGTTTCTTTAAGAGATATTGTTTTTCATGCAGCAAGTTTGGTCATAAAGCAGTTGATTGCAATAGAAGAAAGAATAGAAAAACACATTATGATCCCTATGCTTACTTTTCTGGTCACACAAGATGTTATGCTTGTAACAAGTATGGACAGTAGAAAAAGAGTGCAGGATGAATAGATATGAGAAATTGGATAATTTCCAGCACACAATAAGAAATTTCAAGCAAAGCTGGAAAAAGAAGGAGGACCGGTAAAAAACGTAGGGAATATTGACCCTACTGCAGTCATCCGATTCTAAAGCTTACTTTTCATAATGACTGCAGAACTCGTAGGGATAATTTTAAGGATGGGAAATTATCTTGAAGTTTAAAACGTTGGCGAATTTCACTAGTCCCTAATATGTGAACTATAAAATTTTATTAATATGTTTGTAAAATTATAAGAAATTATAATGATTTTATATATAGTATATATATAATGTTGGCTATTTTTAAGGTAAAATAATTTTATATTGTAAAATTTGGGCGAATCATTTTTACAAAAAAAATGGAAATTGGCGAATATTTTTTTTGGAAAAATCAAGGAAAATTTGCCCACCTGCGAATATTAGCCCCTAAAATTTTCCATGTGCAGGAGTGATGTGAGATACATTATAGGAATCAGTAATGTATCATCACAGGGGGAGCAATATATGGTGATTCTCATGGTTGGTTTGGTAATTCTGGTTATGTTTATTTCTGACAGTGCATCTGATGAGAAAAAGACAGGTACAGGAGATACAAGTTCAGGGGGAGATGAAGGAATGAAATTTTTCAGTATTTCAATTTTCATACGTGGGTTTTATGAACTAAATCCACGTATACACGCAAGTTCCAATGGAGACAGAAGCGTGTGTTTTTCTGATAAGAAAAATAGTGAGTCAAGCTCAAGGACAGGAGCATAGATTCAAGGGGAGCATTAGCCTTGTTGAGAGTAATGCATTGTTGGCATTATGATGGTTCTGAAATATGATATCTCTCTTGAGGTATTTTTGGTATTGGTTATAAAAAGTCATTTTTGTAATTTAATGAAAATTTTATATGATGTAAATTGTTATATTCAGTCATGTAAGGACTTCTTCAAATTTGTAAACCCACTTGGTTGGGTAGTTGAGTCAAAATGTGTAAACCCACTTGGTTGGGTACTTGAGTCACATATGTAAATCCACTTGGTTAGATCATTGTTGTAAGTATGAGTCCTTGGTGATAGGAAAGGTCATAGAGTCATGTACTTCATTGAAAAATATGTTTGAAGATTCAGCATGAACTCAGGGGGAGCAAGCATGGTAACTTCAATGCACATCAGATCTACAGAGCTCTTCTTTCTACAAGAGAAGAAAAACCTTGTTTGGTTTTTATCCACACTTTGCCCTTGATGTCAAAGGGGGAGAGTATCATGGTGTTTTAATAATGGTTATAATCAATGTATCTATCTGTTGTGGTGATCAAACACCATCATGGTTTCCATCAAGTCCAAAGGGGGAGATTGTTGGCAATATGATGCAATGTGTTGTCCTTGATGGCAACCTACTTGATGAATTTGTCCTTGATGGAAAACTACTTGATGAGTTGCCTATGATAAGCAACCTATGTGTTAAATATGTAAGGATGATGTAGCTACAGATTAGTTCAGATTTGATAGAGAAAAGAATTCCAGTAAGTGCTAGAATAATGATGAATAAGATATGTCACAAAGCATACACGGGTTTGTAAAGGCGAAGTAGCGTATGTACGTGGAAATGTACGTGATAAGTAGCATATGCCTATTTGTGCTCTAAATCTATAAAACCAGGGGACATAACCATGGTATTGACCCACTGTATTGAGCGCTAGATTATCTATTTGATCCCGTCCAGGAATACCATCAGCGGTTGAGTGGTTTTGACTCATGGTATTGACAAAGGCTAAATCTATATAAGGAGAAGAAAATCATAGTGCAAGAGTGTGCATGTGTCTGGGCTTTAATGAATACTTCACTCTGAAGTATATCTGAATGGAATGGGTAACATTTTATTGATTGATATGAATTAATAATGCACCTATGAAGAAAATCATGAAGAGGGATCTCTAGATCTGAAATGACTATGTATTTTCTAGATCTGTTTATGGAATGTTTAGATATTTTATCTTGTGAATCTATCTGAAGTAAAGGGTGAGATCTGAGTTGTTTATCTAATCTAAAGAGTTGCATAGTCCTGAAAAGTTTCTGATCTATACACATGTTCGTTTCATGAAAAGCGTGTGTATACGCGGGTCCGCTTAAATCAAAGCGCGTATGGCAGTCAGGGTTTCTGAAGAATAAAATGCACTGAAGTATACGCAGGTTTGTCTCTATGAAAGCGCGTATGTACGCAGGTTCAGTGAAGTAAAATCACGTATGGAATCTAGGGTTTTGCTGAAGTATGTGGAATGAAATGTCTGATCTGTTCTGCTGTTTTACTGCTATCTGTCAATGATGTATTCATACAGATCTGGGTTGTTTGAATGTTGATTATGCTACTAATTATGTTGATTAAAGATCAAGTTGTTGGTTGATTGGTTGATGAATCAATGAATGAATTGATGGGGTTATAAGTTTCAGTTTGATGTATGTTGAGCTTAAATGTGTGGAGTGGGTCCAGTCTAAAAATCTAATGAAAAGTGGCCTACAAGGTATGCCAGTATGAAAATTGATGAAACGTGGTCCGCAATGGTGCTGAGGGTTGAAGCCTTCAGTGAGGGGGTTGTAGCTCCCTTCCAGTGGTAGTTGGTAAACGAGAGCAGGGGGTTGTAGCTCCCTTCCAGGAGAGGCTGGTAAACGAGAGAAGGTTGTAGCTTTCTGCAGGTGGGTGCCTGTGTGCTGGTATGAGTCTGCACCAGTACATGGTTGTAATAAGTTTTCTTTATAATAAATATTGAAGACAGAGACGACGGCAACGGTGGTTTTCTCCCAAATTGGGTTTCCACCTTAAATCCTGGTGTTCATGTGTGTTGCTTATGTGTGATGATTTATTCTGTTCTTACTTCACATGTTTACTTCTTACTAAACATCTAATGAATGAATGATGGAATGATCTAAGTTAAGAATTATCTGCATATTGAGATCTCTGGTAATACACAAGTTTTATTAAGGATATCCACGTGTATACGCAAGTTGGGTTCAGTAAAGAAGCGTATGGGTTTTAGAGAAAGGAAAAGTAAAAATTTTCAGTCAGCACTAAATACTGATTCACACCCCCCCCCCCCCCCCACCCCTCTCAGTATTTTTCCCAACACATCCTAGAGTGTAAATCTTTTCAAACCAAGGAGGAAGATTGTAAAGGCATATGGGAGAAATTTGAATGACATCAATGCTTGGACGTAAGATTTCTCTTTATATTCTTGATAATACATATGGATACTTTTTCTCATTGTGTTATTTTTAGATTCATTAAAACAATGTCAATTATTAATCTCCTTGATCATTAAGTTTAGCTGGTATTTGGATTATTATATATTGCAGGTGCTTCTGATTCTTTTCATGTTTGTGATTTCAGGTTCTTCTTAACATTGAAGGACTTCTTCGGGACAAAAGGAAAGGTCTACATCAAACATCTCACTGAAAGGTAAGATCATTATCCTCTCTTTTATAAGTTTTTATAATCTGAATGTTAATAGCTTAGGGAAAGATATATTCAGATGGTTGTTTGTTACTAGTTATTTGTTGGGATATGTTGAGGCCCCTAAAATCAGTGCAATGACATCAAGGAAACCACCTGGTTGGGGACTTAAAAATCGTCCCTTATCTGTTTGGAATAGTGGCCCCGACTGGATTAATGGGACCAGTTTCCTAGTGGAATATAATTGAAAGAATGGATGGATTTATAACTATCTGTAACTTGGTGGATTGAAGTATTAGAAAGCTTGCAAGAAATAATATATCTATCTACTATGTATCCCGAGAGTGAAATATATTCTATGTGTGATCTATAAAAAACATCTTTCAGTGGATGAAAATGAAGAACATACAAACACTTAAAGATATCAAAACTATTTGAAGTAATTAATTTAATTAAATAGTTAATTAAATCAATTGGATAAATCTTATATTGAAATTTTTAAATGCATGTATTGCATATGTATCAAAAGATAATAGTATAACATGTTTAGAAGTGAGTTAATCCCAAACTGTATTCAAATAGATACATGAAACAAAACAACATAAGATAAATAACCATTTCTCATTTGAAACATAAATATAACACATAAGATAAAAGTACCATGTATATGTTCACTCTGCTCATTTGAGAAAAATTACTTGGTCCAACCCTTTATATTTAGAAAACTTCAAGATTACAAAATTGCAACATCCGTAGAGTATTCCTTTCAAAATTTCAAGACCCCTTCTTCAAAGACATGAAGGGGTTTAAATATAAAAATTAAATTCTTAAAATAGTTATTACAATAAAAAGTTGAGGAGGTTTTAAAACAACCCTCCTTAAACTAAGTGGAAATTAAACATAAACAGAAATTAAAGGGGTGACTTGCTTGATGACTATCACATTGTCTCCTTAGCCATTTGTCCCTTTAGCTGAAGTATGTTAAGCATAGACTTAACCTCTGGAGGTTGGCCTGGCCTAATGGAAACTTTCCAGTGAAAACAACATCAGAAAGTGGAGGAATCATGTAGGAGGATGTATTTGTAAGACAACGCAACATTAGCCACTAGTTGTGAGGCTTCACTAAATATCTCCAATACTTATCCCAATCCAACTTTTTTAGCTTCCTGATGTGTTCTTCTTTTACCTTTGAAACTTATTTTCACTATCTTATCAAGTCTTTCACTATAGTAAATACACCAGGCAGACATCTATCAAGAAGGTTTGCATCGATGAGATTTTGACTAACAATTTCCACAATGTTAGTAGCCACATCCTTTGCTCTGCAAATGGCTCTTTCTGCATGTTTTAATTGTATGGCCCAGTCTGTAAACAATATTTCTTTATTTGAGTCTTCAATCCTAGGCAGGTTGGCCTTTCAGCCATTAGCAAAATCCTGCCAGGTGACAAACTCGGAAACATTTTCATCTATCTCATCAAAACTAATTCATGTCTGAAATGTGATTCATCAGTGAATCACTCTGTTCACACAATTCAAGAATATTTGATAATTTTTGACAAAAAATGACTTGTTTTTGTGCCAATAGAGTATTTAGTCTTAAGGCCTATTTTTTGAATTCATCAATCTTAGGATTATCCTTCAATTGCTCTACAGAAAGTTGCAATTGATGGATCTAAGCATTATTTGAACTAATTTCATTCTGGTGTTGAATCTCCAATTGGTCCATGCTCTCTTGGAGTTGTGTGACCTACATCTCTAGCTATTGATTCATATTTTGTCTCTGCCTATAGCTCAAGTTCTAGTTAGATTATTTTCTCATCCTTTTCCTTCATCAAGTGTTGGACTTCAGAAGCTTTGTCAATAGTTGCGGAGGAATAAGCTCCTTCGAACTGAGTTAAGCGTGTTAGATCCTGTGAAGGATCTACCTGTGAGTCTTTCCAGACAACATCCATTAAGATATCTCCTTGAACAAGGGGTTGAGATTGCTCTAATATCCTTATTTTATTTTGTCTACTCATAAATTCTTTGTGTTTGGGACTGTAGAAAATGTCCAAAGGAGGGATTTCCTCAATGTTAAGTACAATTTTAGTAGTGGGGATGGTCAGGATGCATTCCACTCTCTTTGTTCTTACTAGCATTTTAGAGGGCTCAGCAGTGAACGAGTCCAGATTTTTTTTTTGAGGTGTATGCACAATCTATTGCTGATCAGTAACTATGGCTCCTTGGTCTTGTTGGAGCTTCAAGTTAAAATCTTTCCAAACTTCACTTTGTTTACTTGGAAAATCTAAATTGATAGTTTGAACCTCGGAATATTTTTCTTGGTCATTTTTGCTAAGGACTTCAGTATCCTTAGTTGTCGGTTCATTCTCCTTTTCCTTCTGGGGTTGGGATACTTCCAACATTTTTAATGGGATTGCTTCCAATCTCTTGTTCCTGTGTTGTTTTAACTTTGGTAATTGTTGTGGGTGGAGACATAGGGCTGCCAACTTCTGAACTGAGGAATAATTATCAACTGACTCAAAAATGTCATAAAAATTATCTTCTTCGTGAAAAAAAGGACTAATTTTAACTTGGGTAGTAAAATTATTGGCAACTTTAATTGGGTCATACTGTATGTTTGAAATTGTAAACAATTTCAAATGTTCAATTTGACTGATCTCTAGAACTGTATGCTTGTAATTTTCTAGACCATAAACACCACAATTAATTGGAAAGGAATGCTATGATGCTTTCTTATCCTCCTTTAGAAACCTCGTAAGTCCATTTCCAACTATTTGATATGCTACTTCTCTTGCAAGAATCTTGTTAGGAACATACAGGGGTAAAACGTGTGGCTGAGCTAAGCTCTCGAGTACTCTGATATAGGTGAAAAAATCTTCACCAAACCATTTTAATATGGAGGAAAAATCAGCTTGGGCCTCTTTAGACAATCTAGGGGATTTCTCATTAAAAACAACTTGAAACAGAGGGAGAATGACTCCATGTAAAATTTTATAAAAATGATTTTCAAATTTTGATTCCCATAATATGCTATGAAATATATGAATATGTACATGGTCCTGGGTAGTCCATTTCCAGCCCATAGTTGGAAAATTTGATGTGAAACACACAAATTCCATGATATATGCACTCATATAAAATAGGTGGGGGGAATTTTGGAGGAAATAGAACGATTTTTCCTATATTCCAAAATTTGGGTAGCAATATTATTAGATAGAATATTTCCCCAATCTATAACATAAGAGTTTTCAACCACTTTCATGAGAGGAACCCATTCTACTGAAAATATGGTAGTGTCAGGCTGACCAAAAAGCCTAGACATCATGGCGGCTACATAACAGTAGGGACTTGCAAGGGAGTTAGTAGAATATATACCCTTATCTTATCATTCTTCTGCTTATTAGGGTTGCCTCACCATTGCTTGATTGGATTTTATTTGAGCTTGTTCTCAGTGACGAACTGCACCAGAAACACTTTGTCATAGACCTTTCTAGGGTCTGGAATGTGGTACATCAGCTTAAATTCTTAGGCTTTGAAGGAACCAATAATCTTTCCTCTGCTAGTCTGAAAAGTCATGTCCCTAATATTGAGGCTATCAATGAACCATATTACCATATCAATGTATGGTAATATTTTAGTTCGTGCAACAATTCGATGTAGGAAAGAATTAGCCACCTCTTCAGTAGTAGCTTTCAAGGAATCAGAGGCATCAGTAGTAGCTTTCCTTTGAACTTTGTGATATTTCTCATCCTCGAACATCTTGTACATGGATTCCCATGAGGAGGATCCGCTTTCCGGTCCACATGTAATATATGTGAACATAGGACGCATCTATGTTCTCTCAGTTGCAGCAGGTGCAGGGTTCACATGGGCCACCTGTTTCTTGGCTTTCTTAAGAGATTTAGACTTCTCTAAATAATTATGCTTATTTGGGCTTGCCTATGAATAAATGAGAAATGATAAGCGGAAAGAGCGAAATTTGATTTTACAAATTCACAAGTACCATAGTAATAGAGATGATTAAACGAATGAAACTTGTCACGCTGCTAAGATATGAATTCAATTCTTCTTACATTCAAATCATTATGGAGGTATGGGCAACAAAACCGTTTAGTTATTGCATTAATGGTTGATATGGGTTGATGTGCCCATATAGTCATTTCCACATTAAAAACCAAATCTGCCGCATCGTAGTATTTCTCGTCTGTAAATATTCATTTAATACTGATCGGCTTAGTTTTGTCAATTGCGATATCGCAATCTCAATATTAGCGAAAATAGATGGACTGAAAAGTGGTTGTGTTGCGAAAGTGCGATGTGCGATGGACTATATCGCATCAGTGAATATGGCGGGGGGGGAGAATGATTATGTTTGCTGAAATGCAATGCGATGGAGTATATTGCATCAGGAAAACATGGAGGGAGACAATTAGGCCGTCGGTGTAGATTTGTGATTTTGCGACGACTTATGTGGTGGAAGTGGGTCCCGTAGGCTTTCCCTTTATAGAATTCGATTAAATGCCTTTTTCCCTTTATAAAAGCATTTTTGCTTATATTTCATTGCAATATGTTTTAAGTGACTTTTTAGGATTCACATGTGCTTTATTGTGATTGTGATAATGCGATCTTTCTCTGCTTAAGTTCTTTTAAGGCCAAAATTCAAGGTTCTATCCCTTTTTTATTCCTATCTCTATCTAATGAATCACTATAATGGTCTTATTTGGTTAACTCTAAAAATTTTAAAAAGGGCCCCCATTATTTTCTAAGGTAACTAATGCTAAAATAATGGGGGTGTTGAATAGAACAACAGGATATTAGAGAGATCACTATTTTCCGCAAGGGGGATTTATCCAGAAAATAGACTAGTGACTCCATTGGGGAACAAGCTTAGTTTTCTCTTGATTTTTTTTGGTTTAGCTCTCTGATTTTTCTAGTTTGACTATGTCTAAGTGTTGTTGGGTTTATAAATTTTTAGATCCTCTAAATTAGAACGCCTTATGTTTATTTCTTTGAAATTTTTCTCTACCCTGCATGGTTTTCTTTCATAAATTTTTCTCTACCCTGAGAATTTTTGAAAAAATAAATATTATCTTTCTCAGAGTCTAATGACAAATTTCTAGAGGTTCGACCTGACTTATACCAACCCTCAGAGTCTGTTTGTGAACTTTTCCTAATTAACTTAGAGTCTTTTTTGAGAAATCATCCTTTTGCATTTTTCAGGTACGCTTTTTCCTTATTTATGAATTGTTTTGTTTGGGAAGATAGATTCACTGCCTAGTTCATTATTTTTCTGTCATTTACCTCTAGAGATACTAGGTGTCTTGTTAGTCCTTCTTGTTTGAGTGATTGTTTTTTTCTCATTTGCAAAGGAAAACTTCTAGATAAGTGAAGTGTGATTTGTCTCAAAAGGTAGTCTTTAATGAAATTGTTTTTGCTTTTTCAAGTATAAAAATGATTTATTTTTTCTTTTAGTGGAAATAAATCATGAAAGTACACTCATAGGTATCGTTAGTTAGATTATTAGATAAGAGCTTTCATTTTTTGAAATTTTTTTTACATTTTTTAGGGTTTTTCTAGTTGTTTTTTATTTTGAAGAATTGAAAGATTGTTTGCTCATAAAATTGTATATTTGGGCTTTGAATCAACGAATATTTTCATTACAAAGTAATATTGGTTATGCTTCAAAATGAGTTGATTTCTTAATGAAAAAGAATTGTTATGGGATGTTTTAGAAAATGTGTACTTCTTTGAGTTCAAAATATCCTTCTACCTTCCCTTATTTAGGAATTCATGGAAACAGAGAATTTCATATTCATTGTTGATGCATTAAGAGTAATTTTTTTAGTCGGTCACAACATCATAAAGTTTCATTTCCATACCCCTCTGCATAAACAACATCCAAATTAATACAGCGCTTTATAAAATTGATCTAGATATTTTTACATTTTCTAGGGCTCTTTCCAGCAATCTAGTTCAGGATTAGTGCTTTTGAATAGGGAGTAACTAACTTTCCAAAGCAGGTAAACAAACAAGTAGCATCTTGATGTAGGGAGAAACCCAATTGTTGCAATTTTTCTCTGGGAAGCTCTTCTTAAAAGAGTCAAGCACGAGGTCATGTCGGACCCAGTGGAGTATTTGTACCTACTTCATTGGTAAAGATAGAAGATGCATGCATTACAAATAATAAACCTCAGATTAACCATTGTTGAGGAGCCTCGGATCACTCGTTATTAAACCTTGTATTTACTATGTCAAGGAGCTTTCAAGGGGATTGAGCTTTGATACTCTACCCTTGCATGTATATCGAGCCACAAACTGTTCCCCTGGGATCAATTGTCTTAGTTGGTAACAATAGTGGCTATTTTTGAGGTATAAAAGGTATCTTTTTAACACCTATTTATCTCACATTAATTATCAATCTGGGAGTGAATTTTTATTTCAAGAGTGTACTCTTTCTGAGGCAGCAATTCAATCTAAGAGTAATGCGTTGCAAGATGTAGTACATCGTTTCAAATGCAAAATTAAATGGATGCTTGTAAAGAAATCTAATTACAGTAACATAAATGGAAATGCTCTAAAATCTTAATTAAACCAATCTGCAAAACATCGATCAGGGATACAGTAGAAATAACTCCTTCCCTTAGAAATCGATGCAAGATAACCAATCTGGGAACTTGGAAGCAATAACCAGTGTCCTCTACAGTTGGTGATCTTAAACAAATAAAAATGAAAGCAAACTCAATCTTCGTGCTGATGAAAATAACTGAAAGGAACAAAATCTGGAAAGGAACAGCAACTTGTAATTCCTATGCATACCAATTGTAACTCATTTATTTGCTAATATGAAGCTATGAATCAGAAATAAACAATAAACAGAAATGGAACAACAATATGAACAACAATTCTAATTCTAACGCAATCAAGGAACTAATCTCAATACTCCAATCCTGTCGACAGCCAAGACTATGAAACAGTTCATTGGAATGAATCATAAATCAATGGAACAGCAACGCTTTATAAAAGATAGCAAGATGAATAAGATAGTAAATATGATCCTTGCTAAGATAGAATAGCAGTGTAATTCATTAACGTATGCATCAAATATGAACTCAATCCAACAGCAATCAAATAACTCTGTAATCGTAATAAATATAAATGCAATTATGACACAACAGAAATAAAATAATAGAAATACAAACAACGAATCGATCCACTAGGTTCGGACCCTCAACCGTCGGTGAAATGCCGCTGGGCTACTGCAGAGCTTGAGAAATAGAACTAGAACGCCTCTTTGTATTAATCAAACATGAATAGCATTTACATCACTTACTCCTTTCTCACAAGAGTCAAGGAATTACAATGTTACAAAGGGAATTCAATAATCATCCATTCTCCCCCAATACATAATACATGCTCTCCTTTTATAATCAGAAAGAGGAGAAATTAAATAGAAAATATGATCTCCCATAACAATATTGGATTGTTCCCAACAACTTGATCAACCAGAAAATACATTTCCAACAATCTTTCAACAAGAGCAAGGCGAATTTGGCTTTGCAGCTGATATTTGGAGGACGGCCGCAACAACAAATCTAAGAAAATTGTGCTCAAAGAACCCTGCGTTTCTCTCAATACAAGTTGAATTTGGGCAAACTTTTTTTTTTGTAAAGTTAATTTGGTACGTTCTAGACAAAACCCATGTTTCGGATTTTCCATATTTTTCTTCATTTTCCCAGAATCTTAACCGCAAAACTGTCACTTCTTATTCCAACGAATTTCTGAGTTGGAATATTTGATGATGATTTGGAGATCAAATCTTCAATCTGGAAAATATCTTGGAGGCTAAAATGGTGAGTGATATTACAAAATATATTAATAAACCATCATTGATAAAATTATGCATAATAATCATCAATTTATTAAAAATAAAGGAGAAGAAATAATATTCATCCATAAGAGTATAAATCATTATAAGATGGATTTATATGATAAATTATAATAAATGACATGATAAAGAAGAGTAAAAATGGATGAAATAAGTGTTAAAAAGTGGTCGTATTCATTGCCCAACAACTATAATATTAGAATTTTTCCCAAGGTGACAGTGGAGGGGAGGTCCCACTGTGCCTGGAGCAGACATTGACTAGACTCACTTGGACTTTCCGGAGGGTAGTCTTCACTTCGATATGGCATAGTGTAGTTACTTGCACTAGATTGTTTCATTAAGCAGGTTGTTAGGGTAATTGTTTCGACCGCTAGTTTTCCACATTAATCTTTGCGAGGTTGGATTTCATCACCAACTAGTGATTTTATTATGGTAACATAATATTTTTGTGTGGATTTATTCTTAGATTTTGTAGTGTCTGTTCATTTGTTTGAATACTTTTAGAGGCATTATGTGTGATTCTTTTGAAAACTTTTGATTTCCTGTGTTAAAGAGATTAACCGTGGCTGAATTACTGAGACATTCATGTAGAATGTAGGGGAAACCCCTTGAATATAGACCCAGTCAATTGGAAAAAATAAAAACTAAAATGGTTCAATCATCAAGAACCGGGTCTTCTATACAAGGATATTCATATATCATAATACATTTTGATTTCGAAGTTAATCAACCTCAGATAACTAAAACAAAACAAGATAAACCAGAAATTTCTGAAGTAATCACAGTTGAATCTGTCACTGGTGAGTTTTCAGATACACAGCTCACTGAACCTGAAATATTTGAACCTGTGACTGATTCCACTTCATCTGAGTCACCTTCGAATGTTATAGCCCCAACTCTTGGTTGTCCTCGTTCACCTCGAGTAAATCTTCTCATCACTAAGGATCTTCCTCCTGCCCTTATTAGCATTGAAGAAATATCTGACGAAGAAGAAGAAATTGAAATTCCCTCTCGTCAAGAATCTTTAGATTTAAGGTATAGTGAACCCATCTACCCTTTGGATTTTCCTTTCAATCCCTTTCAACTGGATCCTTGGTATCTCACATTCACCCATTTTTTACATTATTCTGGTTACAAACATCCACAACATCGAATCCCATTTTAATATTTACCCAGGTATATTAACATTGCTTCTGAAATCATGTCTATTGAGTCATCCATGTTTTTGTCTTCACCAAAAATATTTTTGTATGGTGGGTCTTCTATAATTGCTAGGTACCAACCACTTTCTGGTACTTTTTCAAGAGCATCTCCTTTATCTAAAACTTCTACCTTGTCAACTAGCTTATTTGAGTCTACCACCCAACCTTTGACTACAGAACATATTTATATGTTTTCTGGTAATACCCCACAAACTAGCTCATAAGGTGGCTACATTATACCTGGGAGGAACTAGCCTCTTCAAGGGAAGCGACCTCTTCAAGGGTAAAAGCCTCTTCAAGGGAAGCAACCTCTTCAAGGGTGGCATCCTCTTCAAGGGCAGCCTCTTCAAGGGCAACAACCTCTTCAAGGGAAACAACATTTTCAATGAGGACAACCTTTCACTAGAACTTATCCAACGGTTGTAGGGTAGCATATTCCTGGTAATTATCAAACTTATGGTCCAATGCCTCAAACTGGTTATGGTCAACCCTATGCATCACAACCCTCAATGGGAACTCCTTATCCAGGGATAAAAACTATGTGGAACCCCTCATTTACTCAACGTTATTTCCAACCTACTCTGCAAATGCCTTATAATCAACCTTCTCAACCACTTGGACAATTTCATTACACCCAAGTCCAACAACTTGTTCAAGGTGCACTTCAAATTACCCCAAGGGAATTTGTGCCAAGTAGTCAGCAAGCTGGTCCGAGTACTCCTAGTACTCCTATCCAATCGTATGTGAAAACATTTGTTCAACAACTAGGTACACCCATACCAGGAGTTCCCCAAGTTTCTATTGCTATGACCCTTCAAATGTCAACACAAATTGTTACACAGGCTATCCCTCAAACTACTACCCATCAAACTAGACCTACATTCTAGTCGATTCGTCAAGCATCCTTGGGACAACCTAGTAAAATAGCTATGAAAACAAGTCAACCTTTTGTAGGTCAATCTGTTTAGGGGCAACCTTTTACAATTCAAACTCTTCAGGGACAACCCCTGCTAGCTCAACATATTCAAGGTAAATTTTTTAAAGGCCAAAAATTTCAAGGTCAATTGTAATATGGACAATTTGGACAAAATCCATCTTTCTAGAGCCAACCATACCCTGGTTATACATTTCAGATACCAGCTCAACCCCAATTTGGTATGGCTACCCCTGGATATCCTGGAGGTGTGCCAATTCCAACTGCTCAATCTATCCCAGTTTTTCTTGGATACCCTCCTCTAGGTACTGGACTCGTCCCTTAGGGTTAACAATTCCCTCAACAATACCCTAACAGGTAGTTACCTTTCATAGAAAAATTTAGATTTACCTGACTTTTCTCGGCTAACAAATGATTTGATTTACTATCTTCTGTATTGTCCAGCCATGCCTACTAAGTTGCCCAATGACATTCTGAAGTTTGAAGGAAAAATAGGAGAGGACCCCTTGAACCATGTTATGACTTATCATATGTGGTGTGCATCCAACTCTTTGATCAATGATTCCATTCATTTAAGAATTTTTCAAAGAAATTTGATCGGCTTAGCCGTGATGTGGTACATTGAGTTACCACGAGGCTCTTTCAACAATTTCAATGCTTTAGCAATTGCTTTCATTACTCATTTTCAATTATTAGTCTATTATGATAATGGCACAAAACTTTTGACTTCACTTAAACAAATTACATCTACGTACATTTTAGATCACATCCACGAATGGCGACGTAGACACCGTTTAGTCAAAATTTTCATCCCAGATCAAATTCTGGCTGAGTGATTTATCAAATAATTACTCCCTAATATTACTGAAGATGTAGCTAAAGGAGGTGTTGTAACAGAAGAACAAGTTATCGCTCAAGCCCAATATCTAGACCATTTTTACACATTCTGGTACTTTGTATGAAAAAATTCTTGATTTACCTCGCTCAGGTCAAATTACTACAACCACTTCCAGTTATCATGCTGTAGACGGTGTAATTGGTAAAGTTAGTACATCAAAGAGTACAAAGAAACAATCCAAGTCTACTACTCCAATCACAAATTTACCTAATTCACCAAAAGGAGACTCTTCTCTATAAAATTTTGCCAAAATCCATGTCGTAGATTCCTCTACTACCAAAACCAAATCATCCGGAAATAAGAAGAAAGAGAAGGGTAAAAACAAACAAAAAAATTCTCCAAAAGAGAAAGCAGAAAAAACCGAACCATCTGACGAAAAAAAGAAACCTTGTTATCCTTATCTTATCTATGATGAGGATCACTACACAAAAGAGTGCCCACATTGGGTCGAGCTATCTAAATTTTTCAAAGGTTCAACCACACCCATTGTTGTTAAAGATACTTTTCCATTACAAGACAAAAAAATGATCGAATCTTCTTCCAATTCATCGGCAGATATCCTGATGATTTCCCAGGTCATGGTTGCAACGTGATCTCAAGATTATGGATCTAAGAGTCTTGTAACTGGAAATGAAACTGGATCATCCATTCAACCTCCGGTATCAACTCCTCCTATTTCCAAACCATTACACATCGACAAACCTAGTCCTAATTTAGTAATTAAACCACCTACCAAAGGTGTATTTCGAAAAGAGACTTTCAATCCACATGCAAGAGCCACTTAGAACTACAACATTGTTGAAGATCTAGCCATGCCACCTTCAACAATGTCGGCCCTCGAAGTGCTGCAGTCTTGTCCAGCTGAGAGGAAGTTACTATTATCATCTATTGGAGCGATTGACCCTTGATATTATAATCTTATCATCTTTGATCTCGAGAACTTTGTACCTAAACTCCCGCACCAAATGGATTTTCAAATACCTGTTTTAGTCAAATCTAGGCGATGTTTTTTCACAGTGATTGACAAGGGAGCGTCTACGTGCATTATGTCTTTATCCTATTGGAAAAATATTGATTCTCCACCAATCAATCAATCACCCACGATTTTGAAAGCCTTTTATGGAAGATTTTTTCATCCATTTGTAATACTCTAGGGTTTACCAATAGAGGTATAAGGAAAAATCGTTACACTTGAGGTGGAAGCCATTGATGCCCCTCTTGAGTACAACCTTCTTTTAGGTCAGATTTGGTCTTATGATATGACGGTTTTCATTTCATCAGTCTTTCGATTAATCATCTTTCCTCATAAAGGAATTATTGTCAAAATTGATCAGTTGTCTTACTACATTTTAGATCTTGCCTCTACGAATAGTATCCAATAGGTTGGAAAGACAGTTATCCCTTATAAAAATTTTGGGGTAGGACTAGTTAAATATTCCTCTCTTATGTGAAATTTCGCTAAACCTCCTCATAACTTACCTCGAACAATTTCTAATGTCAACATGATTATATCAAGCATAATGCCATTTGATGACCCATGAATTGTGCCTTTAGAATCTAAACTGGACTACTATGGAAATGAAATCCCTCTGAGTCCATATGAATTGGCATATGTAGCAGTGCAATCACTTTATGACATTTCATCAACCGATATTGATCAAGTGAATGTGGCGAGTGATGATTCATCTTCTCTACCAAGTTTAACCAAAAGATCTTTCTTTAATCCTTTTCAACACATATTTTCGAGTTTTTATCACAAAATTTCACTTGATTGGCTACTAATCAGGCAACTCTATGTAACTGTTTCAAACCAGCTTGTGACTGAAGCTTAGCCTCTTCAGTCTAAGAGGGCTCTCTCAAAGAGGTTAATGATATTTGATAATGATGAAACTAGATGGCTAACTCTATTTGGAAAATAACTTGATTGTGACGTTTGTAGGTTGAAAAGAGTACAAATTTACAACCATTGGGCTTATGGAGTCAACAAATCAGTTATTTCAGTGGTAAGTTCTCCTGACATGGAAGCTGAGGCAAGTAAGAGTTTTTAGCAAAGGTAAATCACACATGGAACATAAAACAACACAGCCATTTCATCAATAAAGGAAGTCAAAGCATACACATATGAATTCTAAGTAATAAGGATGAAATCCACTGCAAGTGGTACACATAAAAATATAGATCATAAAAGCACTAAAAAATCCATGATAATCTTAGGCCTGTCAAGAAAAAGTCCTCTGTACTACTGATATTAGTCAAATTACATAAAGTTGCAGTAGTGCAAAAAATCTCCAACCCTTTACAATTTCGAATATCTGCCCTTTAATAGACCTTGTTACATCAGAGACGATCCACCTCTTGGCTAGATTCATTGAAATCTTCCTATGACACCTTGCATAATAGGAAAACATGTGCTTTAATGAGAAAATGGCAGTTACACTATAAAACAGTCCTTTTCCTAATAGGAATCAAACTGCTACTTATTACACCAACTACCTTATCTCTTAAAATAGTTACATATCTAAAAAATAATTCTTCACATGTTCAAATAGGCTTTGATAGAACTCATCACTACTTGACATCTAAATTACCCTCCTCAACATATGGAAACAAACCCTATTTTTTAGGAAAATAGAGGCCTATCTTCAACGAAGTTTTAAACTGATAAGCTGTCTCCTTTTATGGTCTGCCAGTCATGGATGATTGCCGGCAAGGTCCCTTGACCTGTTGAATATGTCCACCTGTCCATAAATGCTCTTAAAATTTCTTAGAAACCTTCAAAACAGCTCACTACGAAAGCATGGTAGTTTCATAGCGTGCTTTTGTAGCGTCCAAAAAATGACCTTTGCAATTAAAATTTCTGCTTCTTTGCTCTTGCATGGTGTTCATCATAACCTGAAACATCATCACTACCATTTCCTCTCCTTGAAAGCTACCAAAAGTGGTTTTAGAAACCAAAAGAAAGCTATATAAATTTTCATAGCATTTTCCTGGCTTCAAGCGTAGGAAATGCTACAAAACGGTGGAAAACTGTGTAAATTCTAGATTTTTACCTTGTTTCAAAAAGGTACCTTCCAGTTGTAAAAATTTGGTTTTCAACATGCCACTGACCTCTCAAAACATAAACAAACTTAACTTAAGAGCCTTGAGGTGTTTCTTCTTCATTAATGATGACTTGAGCTATGGGTTCTTCAACTACAATCATCTTTAAACCCTTCTTCTCCAGCTCCTCATGGTTCAATTCTAACTGCTCTTGGAGGTCTTTGACTTGGTCCTTCATATTTCTGATATTATATTTCAAGTGCAGGTTCATTCTTCTGACATGCTTCACCTCTTTCCTCAATGGCATAGTCCATTTTATTAATTTTTGTGTGTTATCTAAGGTCTTTGATACACTATCAACCTGCCCTTCCCAAACCTCTTTTATCTTCTCAAAATGCACCTTTTGAACATTATGCTTTCTTGCCTCTTTCTTCATGACTACTATTTCATGATTTTCTATCTTCACTTGTTCCTTTAAGACCTCAATCTCTGTTTTTTCAATAATTTTCTCCTTTCCTTTCCTTTCCTTGATGACTGGATCTTCTTCTGCAGGTGATGAAAGGCCAATAATGCTTTTGGTGGCTGGACAGTGTCAGTGATTGGATGAATTTATTTACTGCTTTCCAAAAAATTTCTAGCATGTCTTGTCATGGGCTTCTGAGCCTGAAACATAAAACCTACATCTTCACCTTCAAACTCTAACTTCTTTGCTAATTTAGCTTTCTTGAGCTTCTTTCCTCCCTCATCTATATCCTCAGCCTGGACTATAGGAGTTTCTTCAATATCAATAGCATGTAGTATGTCTTCTAAATTTCCTTTAGCCACATTTTGGCTCCTTGTAATCCTTTTGTTGCCTTGTTTACTCACAGTTGGCTCTTATTTTGCAGGTTTTCTCATTGCTGACTTTTTTTTTTTTAAGGTGAAACAATAGGTGTATCAAGTCTCTACAACTGCTCTATTTCCATCATTACTAGTTCACTTTTCTCTGCACCTACTGGTTCACTTTGTTCTGCCACTAAAGTTGATGGTATACCTCTAGGCTTAGGATTTCTTTTAGGGGTAATGGTATCCAATTCAAAACCACTAACAAACAGAAAAGAAGACCAGTCTCTACCTAGTCTTTGTAACTCATCTAAAACCAACAATATTATTAAACCATGATTAAAAAGTGAGGTTTCACTTCCCTCATATTTAGCTTGAACTTTATCTGTCATCTTTGCTAAGCTTCAGTGTAAATAAAAAGGTAGACAAGAGATATCTTACCAAAAAAATATGGAAGGAGCTTGAAGTGGTAAGAATAGACTTTATGATATCTCCCTTCACAAGTGAAATATTTCTGAATGATAAGCAGTAGCTTTGAGAAATTATCTTTCATGCAGCTCCTTGGAATGGTATTTGTAAGGTCAACCTCACTATTTTCTGGCTTGATAAATTCTTTACATTCCTCCATGTTGAATTTGAAACCTTTGAACCATCTTTCTTGTCCTCTTGGAATCCCTGTTGTTGCTGCAATGGTCTCTGGTGTTATAGTGAGATTCAACATTCCCACTTTTGTAGTTGTTCCATTGAAATTTAGGGCAAATTCTTTAGAAACCTGTACGTGGCATCCTTCCAATATTTGACAAAACTGCAAACACCCTGTTCTTCTGAAAACTTCTACAGTTGTTGGGTCTTCAATTATCAGGTTCATGTCTGATGGCTCATATCTAGGACAGTGGCCACCTTTTTTGGTCTTCCTCTTTGCAGCCATGGTTCTTTAATGTCTTCTATGCCTCACTTGATCAGTGATACCTACAAACCTTTGAAAATACCAGCCAGAGCTTGGGCTCAGTGAAATAGCCCTCCATAGCTCAATAAAATGCAAAGAGGGAATGGAGAAAGACAAATGACTCAATTTGGAAAGATGTTGAAGTCCGATGAGAACTCATAGCATAATGATGACTCATATATTATTAAAATGGTGATGATGACTTCAGACATGACCATTGTACCTCGATATTTACCCTAACTGACTCAAATGGCATATACCCTATCCCTTTAAATCATTTACTGACACCTAACGGATGTTTTGACAAGACAGACAAGAATCCTTACTTTCATAGCATACCTAGTGTATTTCTAGGTAGTTTCGCTATGAAAGTATTAGCAGTTTTGTAGCGAAAAGCGTGTTTTCTCTGTGTATTTCACTACGAAAGTAGGGTTTCTTGGCTAAAATGACTCTTTCGGTGCTATAAACTTGGGAAATGAAAAATGTCAAAAAATCATGACTGATGTGACATGAAAGGATTTGAATGAGGGTGATTTTTGGACTTTAGGATAAGATAATAAGAAAATTTTAAAATTTTCCTTAACTAAGTAATGAAAAATGAATTCTATGACTCTACCTTTGACACATTAACCTCTAGGACTTTGTCAAATGATGTTTCATTTTTTCTAAGTGATAACATTGGCTCCACTTGGGATGGTGTGCCCCTGTGGTACACCAAAAAAATTGTAGTTCCAGTGTTGTTATCCATCTTCTTGAAAACAAAAAACTTTGAAATTTTCCAAGCTTTCCTTCAAACTCTAATGGCCTTCATCTCAGGCTCAATATTGATGATCATCTTGTCTTTATTAGCATAAAAACATATAAAATGGAATATAGATAACGGACTGAAGGATCAGCAGAATTTAAGAGGAATAGTGCTTCAAAAACTTGCCATTGGCAGGCCCCCAACAAATGGTTCTCCATCCATCTCATGCAAAATGTAAGTTTTATTCCCATGAAATGCAGCTACTCTGAATGGACCTTTCCAAATATTCTCAAACTTACCATGTTTCCCCTTTTCTTCAATCCTAGCCTCCCATTTCAAAACCACATCTTGGATTTGAAAGTTTTCCTCCTTGACCTTCCTGTCAAATGTCTTCTTGATTTTGTTTTGAGATTGTTGATTATGTTATAGACTTCTTCCCTTTTCTCTTGCAAGGTATCAACTGATTAATCCCCCTCTGAATTGAATTTGGCTCCTCCTCTAATCATTGCAGCAGCTTCATGAAAGCACTCACAAGGATGTAGGAAAAATGGCTTCAGCTCCATATACCAACTCATAAGGTGAAGTTCCAATTGATCTCTTTGTGCACACTCTATCAGCCCACAGAGCATACTTCAGCTTCAAATGCCACGACATCTTATTTTCCTGAAACACCTTCTTAATAATCCTCACAATGCTCCTATTAGAAGATTTAGCAAGACCATTACCTTGTGGATAATATGCAGTAGAATGCCCAAGTGTAATGTGATATTGATGACAAAAACTGATCAACTTCTTATATTTGAATGCTTGTGCATTATCAGTGATGATCTTCATAGGGAAGCCAAACCTAGACAATATATTATTTTCCAAAAATGAAATGATAACTAAATCATTTTCTTGCCTAGTTGGGATTGCTTCAATCCATTTAGTGAAATAATCAGTTGTTGTCAGAATCCAGCAATGTTGAACTAAATATGATGGATGAATCTCACCAATAAAATCTAGCCCCCACTGCTGAAATGGTGCCTCAACATAGATAGGTATCAAGGGTAAAGGAACAAGCTTCTTATTACCATTAAAAATCTAGCATTCATGGTAGGTAGCAATATTTTTGTAGACATATTTAAACATAGTAGGCCAATAATACGCTACTCTGAGAATCTTATCTGCTGTAGCCTTCCAATAATGATGACCTCCACAATATCCTTTATGAAACTCCTCAATCACTTTTTCAGCCTCCTCTTCCAGCAAACAATTCAAAAGAATATGAAATACCTCAAAGACTTTAGCTTCACAAATATTTCCTTAGACTTTGTCAAATCAGCAGGTGCTTGATGATTATGTAAGAGAAACACAATGTCTTTGTATCAATCTAAAATGATGTACTTTTCTTCAATGGGAATCAACTCTTCATCTTCATCTGATAGTTCTGAAATTTCTGCAATTAAGTTCATGTAAAGACAATCAAAGTTTGACTATGCCATCAACTTTGCTAGGCCTTGACCTTTGACCAATTTTGTGGGCTTGATCTCTATATCATATTACAGAAAGTTAGCTATCCATTTCCCTCGCTTACCATCAGGATCAACTTGAGTTAGAATGTATTTCACAACAGCATTAGGATCAAAAGCTATAACATGAGAATGCAGAATGTAAATCCCAAAATATTTGATGGCCTTGACCAAGGCATAACCTTGCTTCTCTAATATGTTGTGCTTCAGCACTAAATTAGCTAATGTCCTGCTAAAAAATGAAATTGGCTTCTCAGTACCTTGTTGTCCTTTCTACAACAAAACTCCAACGATTGTATTTTTTGATGCAAATGTAAAAACCAGAAATTCTTTTGAAAAATCTGGGCTGATCAACACTGGTGCTTGAGTGAGTGCCTTATTAATCTCCTCAAATGAGTTCTTTGCTTCTATTGTCCACTTGATGTCAGCTCCTTTCTTCATCATCTTTGTTATGTCTTTTACAATCTCAGCAAAATTAGGAATAAACCTCCTCACAAAATTTACTCTTCCAAGGAAAGACTGAATTTCCTTTCTACTTCTAGGTAGATCCACTTTCTAAATTGCATTGACCATGTTTGGATCAATATTAATCCCATATTTAGAAATAATATGCCCAAGTAACTTCCCTGAAGTTAGAGAAAAAATTCTCTTAGTGGGATTGAGAGAAATGCCAAACCTTCTATATTTTAGCAGAATCTTTTCTAGGTGCTTCAAGTGATCTTCTTCTATACTTGAGAAGACTATTATTTCATCCAGATAGAAAACCACCATCTTTTCCTTCTCCTCATTAAATGAAATGTCCATTTCTCTTTAAAAGGTAGCTCCTGCATTCATCATACCAAAAGGCATCTTTGCATACATGAATGTGCCCCATGGCGTGGTAAAGGTTGTTTTCTCCTGATCTTCGAGATGCACAAGTATCTGATTGTACGCTGAAAAACCATCAAGCATAGACATCCTTTGGGAACCAACAATGCTGTGCAAAATCTGGTCCATCTTTGGGAGAGGGTAGTTGTCCTTCAGAGAAGCTTTGTTCAAGTTTCTGAAGTCAATGCAGATTCTGATTTCTTCATTCTTTTTTCTGACTGGAACCAAGTTTTCAAGCCACTTTGAGAATCTGATTGGAACAATAATTTTGGCATCAAATAGTTTCTTGACTTCCTTCTCAATCAGAGGTATGAGAAGTGGATTAATCCTCCTCAGATTCTGATTGAAAGACTTTTAATTTTATTTAATGGGAATAGTATGCTGAATGATAATAAGATCATACTTTTTCAAATCAGCATATCTCCATGCAAAAACACCTATGAACCTTTTCATCATCTCAATATATTTATGTTTCATGTCAACTGAAAGAAACTTTGAAAGCTTAATCATTTTTGGCATTTCTATTGTACCAAGATTACGACTCTCTACCTCTTCATCATCAACTTGTATCCTAGGAGACTTAAACACATTATTTTGATCAAAAATATTCTCAAGGGGTATGAGACCTTTGGGTATAGAGGTATTCTTCAGCTGTAACACTTCAGAATTTCCCTTTGTTTCAGCAAGAATGATTTACTGATCTACTTGTGTATTTTCAAACTCCTCTTTCATTTCTTTAAAGTTTTTGACTTGATAGTCATCCTCAAAAACTTGCCAATGGATAATGTTATCAGGGATAGCAGGTCTATGGCGAACTTCAACCTCATATATTTCAGTGGAATGTGAAGGGATGATAAATAGACTTGCAGAGACAGCTAGGGAGTCAAATACTGAGTTTTGATCCCTAGTCTTCACAATAAATGAATATTCTTGGAAATTCTCTAACATCTCCATGATCAAATTTCTGTATGACCGCATTCTCACATCCTTAGTTTGATATACACCCTCAACTTTCTTAATAACTAATTCAGAATATCCACAAATTTAAATCTTTTGGGCACCCATTCTTTTCAAAATTTCTAAGCCCAAAAATAAATATTCATACTCAACCATGCTATTTGTGCAATCAAAATTCAGTTTGTAAGAAAATAACTTACTTTAATCTTTTGGAGTTGTGATCCAAATTCCTGCTCCAACCCCCTCTCTTCCTGCTAATCCATCAAAGTGTAACAACCACCAACCTTGCGCCTTCTCCTCACTGATTTTCTGATTTTTTGTTTGTTGATTTTCTATCTGCTGATTTTCAATTTGCTGATTTTCTACTTTCTTTTCATCTTTTGCTTCATCAGTCAATTCATTGAAAATAATGGTAGATCCTAGTTCAGTATCAATAGCATATATTGGAAATTTTTGAGGTTTATCTTTAAAACTTACCATGTAAGCCATCCTTATTTCTCTATATAGTCTCCTTTACTCACCAAAAATAGGAATGGTGGCATAAGTTAGGTCCATCTGCATTGTACCTTTGATTTTTTTTGCCCATGACCTTGATAACAACATGCCAAACTTAGGTGGAATGTATGCTACCACAATTTCCATTACCACTGTCTTGGAAGGTACTTGTGTAAGAAAAAAAACAACATATTTTATTAAACCAATGCACTAAACTCTTTTTGAATCAAAGGAAAACAAATCCTTGTATGGTTTAGTAATTTCCAATCCCATGCTTTCCATGATTACTTTGGGCATAATATTATGAGAGCCTCCTGGATCCAACATGGCATTATGCAATTTCATGTCATGAATACTAAAGTTAACATGAAAAGGAGGCACCTCTTCATTCTGCTCATCCTCTAATCTTGGACCCAAGTATATGGTTGGATGATCTTCTTGAACATTTAGGATATCAGTAGCTCCTGGTTAGGAATTCAGCATTTTTACAATCTTACTTCTATATTCATTTACCTTAAGAATTTCTCCAAAAGGTACTGGTATTTTGATCTTAGAGATCTCACTCTCCAAACTGAAAACAAAAGCAGAATTTTCAGTCTCTTTAGCAAGAGGAGGAGGTGGTGTATCTTTTCTAACCTTAGCAGCCTTGGGGGTATATTTCTTAGGCTGTGTTTTGTTTGCATTAATTGGTGCATTTTTTATTCTAAGGTTATAATGTTTCTGCATCCTAAATATTGCATGTTGATACCCTTTAAGATAATCAGATGGTTCCTCACCCTCATTTACTTCATGATCCGACTCATCATGTTCCTCCTTAGTCAAAAAAAATCCTGACATTTTTTCATCTAAGCAATGAATTGAGTCTTCTTGTATTTTAGGTTGATCTTCTTCATCAACTAAGTTTTACTGAAAAGGAGACCTTACTTGAGGGTCAGGTGGCTGATTTCTATTTTCCATTGGCCTCTGCTAGTTTTGAGGTCTTCTGAACTGAGGATTTCTAAACTGAAGTTCATGTTTGTAGGAGGAGTAGAGGCATTCCCAAGGGAAAGCCTATCCATCAGTTTTTTCATTGTCTTCATCATGGAATCAAATTTTTCATATGAGGTGGAAGGCTTATCTTCTTCTTTCAATTTAGTCTTTCCCATTTTGGACTTTTTTGTTGCTATCATATTGACCTCCACCTTCACTGCATCATTTTTCATTTCAGCAAGTGAAGGGGATTCTCTTTCTCTTAGCAGGATATAAAATTTATAATCAAAGGCTTCAGCATATCTCAGCTAAGCTGCTCCTGGTGGAGGCTTTAAATGGGTAGGGATGGAGTCATCAACCTTGTTAAATATTTTTGAAAAGTTTTGAACAGTTTCATCAGCAGCTCTCTTCAAACAATTATACTGAGTGAGGGCTTGTACAGGGTTGGTTCTATTTCCCCATTTCCTCAAGAAGCTATCTTCAAATTCATTCCAATTATGTAGGCTTCCTGGTGTGAGGGCTTTGAACCACTTCCTGACTTCACTAGTAAAGCTATGAGCAAACAATTTCATCTTGACATCCTCATGGTCAACCTCCTCCCTGTCTATAAAGTCATTGAATTGATCTACATGCTCTTCAGTTGTAATCTCTTCATCACCTCCCCATGTTTTGATTCTAGCAGAATACTTTCTAGGAATAGCATTTAGGACAGCTAGAAGAACAAGAGGAGAATACCTAGCAAGTGCAGCCACAGGTGGAGGTAGCACATTTTTAGCCATGATGACTAGGACTTTGGTATTTTTATGGAAAACAGCAGTAGAGGAAGAGGATCTGTTAGGAGGAGGATTGTTTGGTATTTTTTGTCTAGTCACAATCGAACTCTAATCAGGAAGAGGGACACCAGTTTTACTTCTTAACAAAATTTCAAATGGGCCTAGTTCCTTCAACCTATCCAAATATTCTTTCTCTAACAGTAACTCTGAAGTGACTACTTCCCAAAACTCTTCTTTATCTTTTTGAGTTACTAATGATGAGGTATCAACACCACTTTTATGTAAGTCTAAGACAATTTCAGTCAATTCCTTTTCACTTTCAAACCTAAACAAGACTTCCTGAATTTTATCATCAAAATTTTTATCTTCGGGGCTTCTTAAAACTTCAGAGGACAAGGATTTTGTATGTAATGGAGTACCTGATATTGCAGAAATTCCTTGATTGCCTCTAGAGATGGTGTTTGGATTTTCCACAATGGTAGGTGGATATGGGTCAGGATTACTCCTCGTTTATCTGCTTCTCGAAGCCACCTTTGATCATATGAATTTTGAATGGAGTCATGAAGGTAGATGCAGCCTCAAAAAACTTTATGAGCTCCTGCTACCTTCAGAAGTTCAGCTTCAAAATTTCGGGAAAGTATAAACTTCAGGCTCTCGGCAGACGCACCAAAATGTTATCACAAAATTGCACTTAATTGGCTGCTAATCAGGAAACTCTATGTAACTGTTTTAAACCATCTTGTGACTGAAGCTTAGCCTCTTTAGTCTAAGAGGGCTCTCTCAAAGGGGTTAATGGTATTTGATAATGATGAAACTATATGGCTAAATCTATTTGGAAAATAACTTGATTGTGATGTCTATATGTTGAAAAGAGTACAAATATGCAACCATTGGGCTTATGGAGTCAACAAATCAGTAGTTTCAGTGGTAATGTCTCTTGACATGGAAGCTGAGGCAGACAAGAGTTTTTAGCAAAGGTAAATCACACATGGAACATAAAACAACACAGTCATTTCATCAATAAAGGAAGTCAAAGCATACACATATGAATTCTAAGTAATAAGGATGAAATCCAATGCAAGTGGTACACATAAAAATATAGATCATAAAAGCACTAAAAACTCCATGAGAATCTCAGGTCTATCAAGAAAAATTCCTCTGTATTACTGATATTAGTCAAATTACATAAAGCTGCAGTAGTGCAAAAAATCTCCAACCCTTTACAATTTCAAATATCTCCCCTTTAATAGACCTTGTTACATTAGAGATGATCTGCCTCTTGGCTAGATTCATCGAACTCTTCCAATGACACCTTGCATAACAGGAAAACATGTGCTTTCATGAGAAAATGATAGCTACACTATAAAATAGTCCTTTTCCTAATAGGACTCAAACTGCTACTTATTACATCAACTACATTATCTCTTAAAACAGTTGCATATCTTAAAACTAATGCTTCACATGTTTGAATAGGCTTTGATAGAACTCATCACTACTTGACATCTAAATTACCCTCCTCAACATATGGAAGCAAACCCTATTTTTTAGGAAAACATGGGCCTATCTTCAACAAAGTCTTCAACTGATAATTTGTCTCCTTTTATGGTCTTCAAGTCATGGATGATTTCTGGCAAGGTCCCTTGACCTGTTGAATATGTCCACATGTCCAAAAATTCTCTTAAACCTGCTTAGAAAGCTTCAAAACAACTCGCTATGAAAGCATGGCAGTTTCATAGCGTGCTTTCATAGCGTCCAAAAAATGACCTTTGCAATTGAAATTTCTGCTTCTTTTCACTTGCATGGTGTTCATCATAACCTGATACATCATCACTACCATTTTCTCTCCTTGAAAGCTGCCAAAAGTGGTTTTAGAAGCGAAAAGAAAGCTACAAAAATTTTCGTAGATTTTTCCTAGCTTCAAGCCTACGAAATGCTACGAAACTATGGAAAACTATGTAAATTCCAGATTTTACCTTGTTTCAGAAAGGTACCTTCCAATTGTACAAATTTGGTTTTCAACATGCCATTGACCTCTCAAAACACAAACAAACTTAACTTAAGAGCCTTGAGGTGTTTCTTCTTCATTAATGAAGACTTGAGCTACGGGTTCTGTTGGTGTCCCGTGTTTTGATAGTTTAGCAAATCAAAAGACAAGGCAACATCAGAACCAATCTTTAGAGTTACAGGATCTAGTCCTCCTGTTCTCAGAGAGGGATCTCTCAAAATTTTGTTTGCAAAGGTTTATCTTGTGTGCTTTGAGTATTGGTTTTAGACTAGTTATTAAGTGCAGGTGTTTATTTGTTTGTTTGTTTGGTTGGAATGATACAGCAGAACATGAAAGGCCTAGGAAAGATATATAGGACAGAGAAATATTTGGTTCATTGGGAAATGGAGTCAAGAAAAGGTCATAACAAACTCATCAATGGATATGGGATATCAAAGGGAAAATCTAACTTGGCCACAGGATCCTTTTGTTTTTGGAATGAGATGAAAATTAATGATTTGGAAAGAGAGGTTTAATTCTCAACAAAGGGAATTCAAAAGCATAATTTGAACAATAAAGAGCTCTTTGATAGACAGGGCTAACCATAAATTCTACAAATCACACCTTTAAGCAAATAATGATTTCAAAACAAATTTTAAAATGAAAATCTAAGATTCGGGGAACACCCTATTTCCTCAAAGATTTTATTTCAAATGATTTAGAAAACATAAAAGATTCACTGATAATTGCAGTCATAGAAGAGGGAACACCTAACACATCTATGATCACAACTATAAAAGACCTTTAAGCCAATTGTTTAAGTGAGGACAAAGGGCAAGATCAAAACTGGCCTCTTTGATTCATTGTAAGCAAAGAACTTCAAAGGGAGACTTCAATAACAGTTTTTAAGTGGCAGCAGACAAGCAGGGAGAAACATAAATCATGCTAAAACCAACTTTTCGAACTATTAAGGAAATAAACAAGCATGAAGATTAAAGAGAGAGATTAAAGACTCTAGAATACTTCAGCAGAAGAAAAAATGAAACAGTGAAGGATGAACAGGTCTAAGGTGCTTCCAGGAGTCATTTCTTAGCCTAATACTTTCAACCTACTGTAGTAAGAAATTATGGAACATAATGAAAACAGGGGAAAACATAAAACATTTCAGAATACTTCACCAACAGCCAAGCTCATGGATCCAATGATAGAGACTTCTCAGGAACAAGTATGCAACAACATCAACAAGGTTTCCAAGATTTCAATTTCTCCTTCAACTTCAACGAACTATGTATTTATTTCAAAGAGTTTCAGTTTTACAACTTGTGATCAAACAACAACCAACACTCATCTCCTACGGAAGTATATATAGAAGAATGAGGAGGTGTGATCTGATAAAAATCTCCAATTACAAATAATACAGACTTAATGGCTTCTTGGCCTTTGAGGGGCTCAATGAAGAAACTTACATACATATCTTCTGTCTTAAATGTTTTACATAAAGTTTTAAGCTCGGTGGGAGATTTTGTTGACCTTTGAGGCTCTGTGTGGCGTCGAAGTAACTCTGCAGATATTTCTTGCATTGAAGTCCCTTGCAGAAGTAACTCTTCGGCTGTGTTTTGAGACAAATATATGATCCCAATCAATAAATTCGGCTTCTAATTGAATAATTTGAGACACAGGTGGCGTCTTGGTAGCTAGAGGGATCAATTTGCCTCAATTTATGGTGGTGGAGGGTTTCCTGTCGATAAAACACTTCATATTTTCTTTAAACTATGTTTTAAATCGGGGTTTAGGCTTTTAATAATTGTTCTTAGCCGTAATCTCCATAAAATTTGTCTTTAATCCTTTGTTCTGGTAAATTATGGTCTTCGTCACTGATACTCTTTGACTGTGCCCGATCCATGGTTTTTTTCTGATAAACAGGGCTGCGCAGGGTGATGTGGCATCAATGCCTGAGGAAAACACTGAAGAAACATGTTTTTAACATCCTGCGATGATTTTCTGTGATGAATTGAAGGCAGGAAGATCGTCATCCTCCACCCTCGAATTTTCTTCGAAAATGGCGAGAAAACCATTTAAACCCTGCAAAATACAAAAACTATTATAAAATCTTGCATATATAGGTTTACTGCTATAGAGGACACCTGGAGGAACCGTGGCCATTGGATGGCATCATCCAACGATCAGGATTTATCGAAGAAGGCGGAAGAAATATTAAATCAGAGCCGTCGATCGCGCAGAGATCGACGGTCAGGAGCAAAGGGGAAAGTCAAAAATGGAGAATTGTTGACTAGGTGACAGAATCAGGGCGATGGAATATGGACCGTCGATCTGCAGATCAAATCGACGACGGAGATTAACCGGATGGTGCGTCATAACCCGGTTAACTATCGGGAATCTTCGGCGAGCGATAGTTGTTGGATGGCCCGCCCCAGATCGGATGACGCACGGCAATATCGCTGGGCGTCCATGTTCGAACGATAATGTGCAATGAGCAAGCAGTTTTGAAAAAGTACAGGGGACGTGTGTCACGCGATGTATGGAATCGTTGGCGATCGGGGAAAAACCGCCTTTGCCCAAAGGCGGTGCGATGAAAATCGCACAGTTTCAGAAATCGGCTAGTGGATGGCGGGGACGACTGGGGAGACGTACTCCGCACCGTCCGATCTTCAGATCAGATAGACGGTGTGGAATGGTTTAAAATTTAAACCGGCGGAAAAATAAATAAAATAATAAAACTGACGACTTTTAATATATAACCAAGGTTTTAACTTTGGTCGGGAATTATTTCATTTGAAGCGGATAGGCGATTGATTGCAATGTCGTGGGCGCATGGGAAACGATGTGACCGGGGGTTAATGGGAAAAAGGGGCTAGGACCCATATATGCCCAAAATGTGGGTTTTTATAGTTTTTCAATGATTTTCAAAGGGAAATTGAGGGTTCCGATAAGGCTTAAAAGTGGGTTTTAAACCTTATAAAAGTGGATTTTGATGAAGGAAAAATGTGAAAAACATGAAAATGAGGGGTTTTCATGGGAAATATAGGGATAGGAAATGAGGTTAGCTTTTGGAAAAGGGGAAAAAGGAAATGATGCTTGCAGGAGTATTCTGGCTTGAAAATCAGCAGGATTTCTGAGTTTTGAAGGGAAACAGCAGTGACGATTATCCAAAGGATAGGATTTTATCAAAAGAATTTAAGTATCAGCATTTTTTAGCAATGAAAATTGTTTCTTGAAGGCTATCCAACATCATTTAGCCACCACCTGATATGAAAAAATTTATGGGTGGCTAACAGTGGCTCCACTTGGGGATGGTGCCTTTTTGAAGGCATTAAGAATTTCAGACTTGCATTCTCTGGGAGGCTGATCAGTTACCTCGTCCATTGGGTTGCCTTCCTTTCTATGGATGATCTTATTTTTCTCTGAAACATATTTAGCAGTCATAAAAACAATGGTTCTTTCATCAATAATCTTTCTACCTACCCAATCCTACTGATCTAACATTTTCTCTTCATTAGAGTGCACTTGGATTGGCAAACTCTTTTCACAACATTTTATTTTTTTGAAAGCATAAAACTAATCTAATTCTACTCCTTATTTCTCCCTGAACTCAGATTAAACAGTTGAATTTAGATGCTTCTCTACCTATTCTACCATATGTTGGGATTAAACTGTCCAACAGATTTTTATTTTCTAAATTCTACAACAGAAATTAAAAAACATACAAGTTAGGTTTGAACAGTGTAAGTTGATGCTGATCTATGGCATAAAAACAAGTTGCACATAGATTATTGTTTGCAGAAAAATTAAAACAAAATGATGAAGGTTTAGGATCTGAAAATTCAAAGCACTTCCTTCATCCCTTTTCACAGCTCTGTTTTGATCTTTGTTTTGAGCTATCTTTGCTCTCTGGTTCAGATTTTGAACTAATTAGAACCAGATTTTTATCCTTTTTGACTCAGAAAACAAAACAGATTTGAGTCATTCTCTTTTTGAAATGTTAGGTTCATATTTTGAGCATGTTTGAACCTTTTATTTCTATCCTAATCTATCTATTGATAAGCCAAGATTAAACAGTTTGGCAAATCGAATTCACTATCCTATCAGTAGAAAATTTAAAGGATAATTAGTCAAGATTAGGTAGTTGGACTAACTAGAAGTGTGTTTTTCAAGAGTGGAATTTTAGCTTGCACACTTTCAGATTTGTTTCTCTTTTTTGGTATGGGGCTATACCTTTCTTGTTTTCACAATCTGCCCTCTTTTCTTTCTTTCTTTGTTTTTGTATTTTGATTTTTCTAACTTTGAATGCAATGGTTAGACTATGATATTTATAATGAAAAATAAAAGGCTTTGAAACTTAAGATTCTTGGCAGAAGTAATGCTTGAGCATCCGGCCATTGACAGGACCTCCATATAGGTCTTCTCCATTCAATTCTTTCAAGAAAAATGCATTGTGACCCCTCTCAGCATGAATAATATAGGGCCCTTTCCACAAGTTCTCAAATTTTCCATGTTTTCCCTTCTCTTCTTTTCTTGAATCCCACTTAAGAACAACATTTCCAACTTGGAAATTGTTTGCCTTAGTCCTCTTATCAAATAGCTTCTTCATATTCTCTTGGACTAACTGTTTTCTTTCATAGACTTCCTCTCTAGTCTGATGTAAATGGATTGTCTGGTTGATTCTTCTCTGTATATCATTCTCTTCAATCTGCACTTCTTGAAGGAGTTTCATAACTGGAACTCCTAATGAGGTGGGAAAAACCGTGTCCATACCATAGACTAGATGATAGGGAGACATGTTTATTGATTTCTTTGTAGTTAGCCTATCAGCCCATAAGGCATGAACCAGTTTACTGTGCCATGATTTCTGATTTTTCTCCAACAGATTTTTAATGATATTAATGAGGATTTTGTTGGAAGATTTAGCTAATCCATTTCCTTGGGGATAGTAAGAAGTGGAATGGCCCAAGGTTATGTGGTATTTGTAACAGAAATCAACCATCCTCTTTGATTTAAAAGCAGCAGCATTGTCTGTTATGATTTTTCTGGGACAACCAAATTTGGATAGGATATTTGTTTCAAGGAACTTGATAATGACAGAGTCATTGGAATTTATGGAAGGTATAGCTTCTATCCATTTGGTAAAGAATTCAGTGGCTGTGAGGATCCATTTATGTTGAGCTGAGGAGGATGGGTGAATTTCCCCAATGAAGTCCAAACCCCATTGTTGGAAAGGTGCCTCAACTCTGATAGGATGTAAGGGTAAGGGAAGAAGTTTTATTTTTCCATCAAAGATTTGACACTTATGGCAAGCCATGACCAACTTTTGAGTGTCTGGGAAGAGGGTAGGCCAATAGTAACCGGATCTAAGAATTTTTTTGTTGTGGCCTTCCAGTAGAGGTGTCCTCCACATTCTCCGTCATGCAATTCATGCATGATTTTTCCTGCATCATCTTCAAGTAAACATTTAAGAAAAATTCCAACAGCATTTTTCCAATATAATACTCCATCTAATATGCAAAAACTCAAAGCTTTTTGTTTCAAGAATCTAGCCTTAGTTTTAGATAAAGAAGGAGGGGTATTTAAATATAAAAGAACATAAACAATATCAACATACCAAGGAGAGTTTAGAAATGTTTCTTCAATAAAAGGAGCATCAGACTCTTCTATTTCTTCCAACACATCTACCATATTCATGTCTAGTGCTTGGAAGTTAGACTCGGCCATAAGTTTTGCTAATCCTTGCCCTTTAACTAGTTTGGTGGGCCTAATTTCTAAGTCATATTCAAGAATAGTTGCAATCCATTTTCCCCTTTTACCATCAAGGTCTTGACTTAGAATGTCCTTGACAACAGTATGTGGAACAAAAGCAATTATGTGAGAGTGTAAAATATAGACCCTAAAGTCTTTTAATGCTTTCACTAATGCTAAGGCTTGCTTCTCCATGATGTTATATTTGAGAGGAGGATCTGTTAAGGCCCTACTAAAGAAAGATATTGGTTGTTCTTGCCCTAAATCATTCTTTTGAAGTAAAACTGCAGCTATTGTATGCTTAGATGCAAAGGAAAAGATGTAAAAGTCTTTGGTAAAATTTGGACTAATCAGGACCGGTGTTTGGGTAAGAGCTTGTTTGACCAGTTCGAATGATTGTTTAGCTGGTAAAGTCCATTTTACACCCACATCTTTCTTAAGCATGTTTGTAATGTTTTTTAATAGCTCAGCAAGGTTAGGGATAAACCTTCTCAAAAAATTAATCTTTCCGATGAAAGATTGCAACTCTTTGAGGCTTCTTGGATGAGTGATTTGTAATATGCCATCTATCCTTGTAGGGTCTATTTTGATTCCCTCTTCCGAAATTATATGTCCAAGAAGTTTACCTTCTTGGAGACCAAAGAGTGTCTTCTTGGGATTCAATGACAAGCCAAATTTCCTACACTTCTCAAAAACTTTTCTTAGGTGAATCAGATGTTCTTCATCGGTTTTTGAGAAAATGGTTATGTCATCAAGGTAGATGATTATGAAATAGCCAATATCTTCAGAGAAGGCTATATCCATGGCCCTTTGGAAAGTGGCCCCTGCATTCATTAATCCGAAAGGAATTTTGACATACATAAAGGTGCCCCAAGGTGTGGTAAAAGCAGTTTTGATTTGATCACTTGGGAGCACTAACACCTGGTTGTAACCTGAGAACCCATCTAAGAGGGAAATCCTTTTTGACCCAACTACCTTCTGAAGTATATGGTCCATTTTGGGTAAGGGGTAGTTGTCTTTTAAGGAGGCTCTATTTAAATTCCTAAAGTCAATACAGAGCCTGATTTCCCCTGTTTTCTTTCTAACAGAAACTAAGTTTGATATCCATTCTGAAAATCTAATGGGTACTATGATTCCAGCAGCATGCATCTTTTCAATTTCTACCTTAACTAAAGGGAGTAAAAGAGGGTTTATTCTCCTTAGTTTTTGTTTAAAAGGCTTTTGATTTTCTTTCAAAGGAATTTTATGCTGGATGATGCTAGTGTCATATGATTTTAGGTCTTTGTATCCCCAAGCAAAAACATCTTTAAACTCTTTGAACAGCTCTATGTACTGCAATTTTATGTGAGCTGGGAGAGTGCTGGACAACTTGATCATCTTGGGTTCTGCTAGAGTGCCTATGTTATGCTCTTCTGTATTTGTTTCCACAGGATCCATTCTTGGTTCTTTGGCTACATCGTTAAAATAAAAAAGGTGTTCTAAAGGTGCTAGACCTCTTGGAATTTTATCATTTTTGCATTGTAAAACTTCCAAGTCTTCTTGGTCTGCGTTGTCGGTTACCTCTGCTTCAAAAGGATTTTCATAATGATTTATATCAGCAGTATATGTCATTTCAACTTCTGGGATTTGTTCAATATACAAACAATTTTCTTTATGGCTAGTTTCTGATATTGGTATGCTGAAATCATTTTCTGATTTCAAGAAATCATCTATGTGTTTGTCAGAATCAAACACTTGCCAGTGATCTTCGTTATCGGGCATGGCCAGCCTGTGTTTTACCTTCATACTGAATTGTTCATTTATTTCAGGTATCTGGCAATTGTTGGCATTGAAAGCGAGTTCATTTGCTAGATGATTCAATTCTCTTGGAATGAAAATAAGTTCATACTTTTCAAAGGTTTTCAAAAGATCAAGGGCAACGTTTCGATATTCCCTAAGCCTTGGATTTCTAGCTAAGTATTCTCCTTTGATTTGTTTTATGATAAGTTCAGAATCTCCTAAGATTGATATCTTCTGGGCTTCTAACTGTTTAAGCAGTTGTAAGCCTAGGAGAAGTGCTTCATACTCAGCAATATTGTCAGTGCATGGGAAATCAAATTTGTATGAAAAACTCTGTTTTGTATTTTGAATCCACACACCTGCTCCTGCACTTGTTTTATTACAAGATCCATCAAAATTTATTTTCCAAAGCAATTTGTATGAAAAACTCTGTTTTGTATTTTGAATCCACACACCTGCTCCTGCACTTGTTTTATTACAAGATCTATCAAAGTTTATTCTCCAAAGTATGTCATTCTTGTTTTCATTTTCTTGTTGCTATTGACTGGTAATGTTTTGAATTTGGTTGAAGGGAACATTTTATTGTTCTGGTGAACTGATTGGGTCCATGTTTTCCTTATCTGGTTGAGTACTTTCAACTTCGCTACATAAGATAAAGGAATCTAAACTTGATTGAATAGAATATATTGGAGATTTGTTTGGTTTGTCTATGTTGCTCACCATGTACTTCATGTGAGATTCCCTGTATAGTATTTTGTTTTGGTTAAAAACAGGGATGGTGGCATAAGACATGTCCATTTGAAGGCTCCCCTGAAGTTTGGCTCCCCAAGATCTTGATAAGAGCATGCCATACTTAGGGGGAATGTCAGCTACAACTATATCCATAACTAGACTCTTAGCAGGGATCTGAGCTAGAGTAACACATAAATCTTTGATTAAACCCAAACACTTGACTCTGCTTGAGTCAAAGGAATACAAGTATTTGTATGGTTTAGTAATTTCTAAGCCTAAGCTTTCCATCACTACCTTGGGCATTAGATTGTGTGAAGCTCCTGAGTCTAACATGGCATTGTGTAAAATTTTCTCATGTATGTTCAAGCTAACATAAAAGGGAGGGACATCCCCTTCTTGGTATTTTCCTTCAACTTCTGGACCAAACAACAACTCAGGTTTGTCATCTGTCAAGTTTAAGGTGTCAGTATCACTTCCTAGGTTCAAAGCTTTCAAAACTTGGTTTTTGTACACTTCTTGGGTTACTAGTTCAGCTAGGGGAATGGCAATTTTTATCTTAGCAATCTCTCCCTCAAAATTGAAAGGAATAATTGATTTGTTGATATTTGCATCTATTTTTTCAATTGAATTCTTTTCAGAAATTTTGATTTGTTGAACCTTGTTTGGACTGGTAATTGGGATAGTTTTATTAGGACCACTACCTGAAGTGCTAGGGGTACTGTGTTCAATATTTGGCTGGACCCCTTTGTCTTTGTTTAAGTTGGGTTTCTTAGCCAAAGTGTTGTTCTTCTCTGTTGTCTTTTTGGACTGAGTTTCTACGTTTTTCTTGACAGAAGTATTAGTATTCTTGTCTTTTAAGTTATCTATGCTTACCTTACTCCTAAGATCATACTGTTTATGTACTTCCATAATTTCATTTTCAAAACCCAATCTATAGTCATCAGAGTCTTCATAGGTGTTTGTATTTTGATCATAAGAGAAGAATCCTTGTTCTTCCTCAGTGACGAAAACATCATCTCCACTGTCTGATCCAATCAAGTTTACATGATCTTCTTCCAACCTTTCCAATTCCCTATCTTCCTCATATTGATCTACATAGTTTTGTTGGAAGGGAGGTCTAATCTGTTGGTCATTCTCGTTCTGTTTGTCTTGATTGTTTTCTCTTCTATAATTCTGATTTCTATTTCGAGGAGCAGTTTGATTTTGATTTTCTTGTGCTCTCTTAATTATGCTCATCTCTTTCATCATTTCTTCTAACATTCTCTCCATTTTTGAGCTTGAAGTAGAAGGAGTGGACTCTTCTCTAAAATATACTCTCTTCTCAGTTTTCATTTTTTCTCTCTTCTCCATCAAGTTGACTTCCACATAAAGAGCGCCCTTTTTAATATCTTCAAGAGTTGCAAAATATCTTTCTCTCAACTGATAGGTCATGTCAGAGTCAAACCCTTCAGGAAATTTGTTTAAAGCTGAGCCCTGTGGAGGTTTTAGTTCTGGGGAAAGTGCATTATACACACTATTGAATCTAGTGCAGTAAGCCTGCACACTTTCCCCAGTGTTTCTATGGAGGTTCTTGTAGTCAGAAAGGACTTGGAGAGGGTTTTTCTTTACTTCCCATTTGTTTAAGAACGTTTGATGGAAGCCTTGGAGATCATTAATACTATGGGGGGCTAAACCTTTAAACCATTTTATTACTTCTCCCCCTAGGCTTTGAGAAAATAACCTAAGATTGACAGAATCATCATCAATTTCATTTCTGTCAAAGTAGTCATTCATTTTATCTACATGTTGTGATGTAGTTGTAGCATTGCTAGCATCATATAATGGAATTTTTGACTGATAGTCCTGTGGAAGGTTGACTAATGGTATAGGAAGGACTAGGGGAGCATACCATGCTGCCATGATAGGTGGTGGGGGTGGATTTACAAGGAGCGGATTAATAACAGGAACAGCGGGCTAAGGTGTAGTGGTTTGGACAGTGGATGAAGGGTGAGAAAAAGTGGATGGACCAGGAATAGATCGTTGAGCTAATCTTGGATGAGAGACACCTAAGTTGTGAAGGAAATGTAAATCGGGAGGTGTTGTTTCTCTACTACCAAGATGTTCACTTGTTTCAGGAGATGATAGTGAAGACTCAGAATCTAACTGATCTAAATCACCAAGAGACCTAGTTCTAAATGGATTTACTAAGTCAACTTGAGATTGTTGTAGAGCTGAAAGATTTTCAGGAACTGAATTAGCTCTAAAGGGTGATCTGAAAACAGTTGATAATTTTATCTTAGGAGACTTCCTAAGAATACTTTCAGGGTTGTCAACTATTCTCGGTGGGTTTGGGTCAGGGTAGGCTCTAGTATGAATCTTTCTAGGAGCCACTATGCTATGTTTTTCAGACCCAGTTAAAAAGAAAAGTTTAACCAAATATGACAATTTTTAATAGGCTAACTGATCTTTTCAGAAGAAGGAAAATTTTTAATCTTAAAGCCTTCTAGCTGAGTTTGTAAGATGCTATTAAGACTTGGGGTCTTCCCAGTGGAGTCTTAAGGTCTGAATTTAGGATTGTGGAGTCGCCAGGTGGGAATTTTTAGCTCTTTTGGAGGTAAAAGGTTTTATGGTCCACCACCAAGTTTATTATGAAGCCAAACTAAAATGTTTTGGGTTTTTCTGAGTTATTTTGGTCTTATAGGTTAAGAGAGTGTTCTAAGTCTGATTTAACACTTAGCTAGGGTGTCAAAACGTACAGAGTTTACTCTTATGGCTTGGTAACTGAAATCTTCAAGGTTTGACAAGGATTTAAGAGAATCCTAAGGGTTACTTAGTTTGTCACTGATTCAAAGGTCCTATCATGATTACCATTATGCTTGGTAGTGCTTTAAGAAGGTTACTTATGTTATGCTAAAAGCATAATTTGAACAATAAAGAGCTCTTTGATAGACAGGGCTAACCATAAATTCTACAAATCACACCTTTAAGCAAATAATGATTTCAAAACAACTTTTAAAATGAAAATCTAAGATTCGGGGAACGCCCTATTTCCTCAAATATTTTATTTCAAATGATTTAGAAAACATAAAAGATTCACTGATAATTGCAGTCATAGAAGAGGGAACACCTAACACATTTATGATCACAACTATAAAAGACCTTTAGGCCAACTGTTTAAGTGATGACAAAAGGCAAGATCAAAACTAACCTCTTTGATTCACTGTAAGCAAAGAAATTCAAAGGGAGACTTAACAGTTTTTAAGTGGCAGCAGACAAGTAGGGAGAACCATAAATCATGTTGAAACCAACTGTTCGAACTATTAAGGAAATAAACAAGCATGAAGATTAAAGAGAGAGATTAAAGACTCTAGAATACTTCATCAGAAGAAAACATGAAACAGTGAAGGATGAACAGGTCTAAGGTGCTTCTAGGAGTCATTTCTTAGCCTAATACTTTCAACCTACTGTAGTAAGAAATTATGGAACATAATGAAAACAGGGGAAAACATAAAACATTTCAGAATACTTCACCAACAGCCAAGCTCATGGATCCAATGATAGAGCCTTCTCAGTAACAAGCATGCAACAACATCAACAAGGTTTCCAAGACTTCAATTTCTCCTTCAACTTCAATGGACTATGTATTTATTTCAAAGAGTTTCAGCATTACAACTTGTGATAAAACAACAACCAACAACCAACCCCTCACTCATCTTCTACAAAGGTATATATAGAAGAATGAGGAGGTGATATCTGATAAAAGATCTCTAATTACAATTAATACAGACTTAATGGCTTCTTGGCCTTTGGGGGGCTTAATGAAGAAACTTACATGGGTATAATCTGTATTAAATTCTTTTACATAAATATTTAAGCTCGGTGGGAGCTTTGGTTGACCTTTGAGGCTCTGTGTGGCGTCGAAGTAACTCTGCAGATATTTTTTGTATTGAAGTTCCTTGTAGAAGTAACTCTTCGACCACGTTTTGAGACAAATATCTGATCCTGATCAATAAATTCGGCATCTGATTGAATAATTTGAGGCACAGGTGGCATTTCAGCAGCTGGGAGGAAACAATTTTCCTCAGATGTGGCGGTGGGGGCTTTTCTATTGAAGAAACCCTTGAGTTTGTCTTTAAACTGTGTTTTACTTGGGAATTAGACTTTTGATAAGCATCTTAGATGTAATCCTCCCAAATCTATCCTTTAATCCTCTGTTCTGGTAAATTCTGGTCTTCATCACTAATACTCTCTGACTGTGCTCGATCCATGGTTTTTTCTGATAAACAGGGCTGCGCAGGGTTATGTGGAATCAATGCCTGAGGAAAACACTGAAGAAACATGAATTTATACCCCGCGAAGGATTTCCTTCAGTGAAACAAAGGCAGGAAGATCATCATCCCCTGCGTTGATGCATTTATAGGTTTATTGCTGCAGAGGCATGTGGAGGAAGCGTGGCCGTTGGATGGCATCATCCAATGGTCAGGATTGATCGGAGAAGGCAGAATAAAGATTAAATCAGAGTCGTCGATCGCGCAGAGATCGACGGTCGGGAGCAAGGGGGAAAGTCAAAAATGGAGAATCGTTGACTGGGCGACGGAATCAGGGCGATGGAATATGGACCTTCGATCTACAGATCAGATCGACGGCGAAGATTAACTGGATGGCGCGTCGTAGCACAGTTATCGATCAGGTATCTTCGGTGAGCGATAGCCATTGGATGGCCCGCCCCAGATCGGACGGTGGACAACAATATCGCTGGGTGTCCACGTCCGAACGATAATGCGCGATGGGCAAGCGGTTTTGAAAAAGTACATGGGACGCGTGTCATGCGATGTATGGAATTGCTGGCGATCGGGGGAAAAAAGCTTTCGCCCAAAGGCGGTGCGATGGATACAGCCGGTTTTGGGAAATCGGCTTATGGACAGCGGGGACCACAGGGAGACGGACTCTGCATCGTCCGATCTTCAGATCAGATTGACGGTGCAGAATGGTTTAAAATTTAAACCGGCGGAAAAATAAATAAAATAATAAAACTGATGACCTTTAATATACAACGAAGGTTTTAACTTTGGCCGGGAATTATTTCATTTGAAGCGGATAGGCACCCGATTTCGGGGCCGTGGGCGCATGGGAAACAATGTGACTGGGAGTTAATGGGAAAAAGGGGCTAGGACCCATATATGCCCAAAATGTGGGTTTTTATATTTTTTCAATGATTTTCAAAGGGAAATTGAGGGTTCTGGTAGGGCTTAAAAGTGGGTTTTAAACCTTATAAAAGTGGATTTTGATGAAGGAAAAATGGGAAAAACATGAAAATGAGGGGTTTTCATGGGAAATAGAGGGATAGGAAATGAGGTTAGCTTTTGGAAAAGGGGAAAAGGGAAATGATGCTTGCAGCAGTATTCTGGCTTGGAAATCAGCAAGATTTCTGAGTTCTGAAGGGAAACAACAGTGACGATTATCCAAAGGATAGGATATTATCAAAAGACTTTAAGCATCAGCAATTTTAGTAATAAAATTGTTTCTTGAAGGCTATCCAACATTATTTAGCCACCACCATGATATGACAGAATTTATGGGTGGCTAACAGTGGCTCCACTTGGGGATGGTGCCTTTTTTAAGGCATCAAGAATTTCAGACTTGCTTTCTCTGGGAGGCTGATCAGTTGCCTCCTCCATTGGGTTGCCTTCCTTTCTGTGGATGATCTTCTTTTTCTCTGAAACATATTAGCAGTCATAAAAAACAATGGTTCTTTCATCAACAAGATTTCTACCTACCCAATCCTACTGATCTAACATTTTCTCTTCATTAGAGTGCACTTGGATTGGCAAACTCTTTTCACAAAATTTTATTCTTTTGAAAGCATAAAACTAATCTAATTCTACTCCTTATTTCTCCCTGAACTCAGATTAAATAGCTGAATTTAGATGCTTCTCTACCTATTCTACCATATGTTGGGATTAAACTGTCCAACAGATTTTTATTTTCTAAATTCTACAACAGAAATTAAAAAACATACAAGTTAGGTTTGAACAGTGTAAGTTGATGCTGATCTATGGCATAAAAACAAGTTGCACATAGATTATTGTTTGCAGAAAAATTAAAACAAAATGATGAAGGTTTAGGATCTGAAAATTCAAAGCACTTCCTTCATCCCTTTTCACAGCTCTGTTTTGATCTTTGTTTTGAGCTATCTTTGCTCTCTGGTTCAGATTTTGAACTAATTAGAACCAGATTTTTATCCTTTTTGACTCAGAAAACAAAACAGATTTGAGTCATTCTCTTTTTGAAATGTTAGGTTCATATTTTGAGCATGTTTGAACCTTTTATTTCTATCCTAATCTATCTATTGATAAGCCAAGATTAAACAGTTTGGCAAATCGAATTCACTATCCTATCAGTAGAAAATTTAAAGGATAATTAGTCAAGATTAGGTAGTTGGACTAACTAGAAGTGTGTTTTTCAAGAGTGGAATTTTAGCTTGCACACTTTCAGATTTGTTTCTCTTTTTTGGTATGGGGCTATACCTTTCTTGTTTTCACAATCTGCCCTCTTTTCTTTCTTTCTTTGTTTTTGTATTTTTTTATTTTTCTAACTTTGAATGCAATGGTTAGACTATGATATTTATAATGAAAAATAAAAGGTTTTGAAACTTAAGATTCTTGGCAGAGGTAATGCTTGAGCATCCGGCCATTGACAGGACCTCCATATAGGTCTTCTCCATTCAATTCTTTCAAGAAAAATTCATTGTGACCCCTTTCAGCATGAATAATATAGGGCCCTTTCCACAAGTTCTCAAATTTTCCATGTTTTCCCTTCTCTTCTTTTCTTGAATCCCACTTAAGAACAACATTTCCAACTTGGAAATTGTTTGCCTTAGTCCTCTTATCAAACAACTTCTTCATATTCTCTTGGACTAACTGTGTTCTTTCATAGACTTCCTCTCTGGTCTGCTGTAAATGGATTTTCTGGTTGATTCTTCTTTGTATATCATTCTCTTCAATCTGCACTTCTTGAAGGAGTTTCATAACTAGAACTCCTAATGAGGTGGGAAAAACTGCGTCCATACCATAGACTAGCTGATAGGGAGACATGTTTATTGATTTCTTTGTAGTTAGCCTATCAGCCCATAAGGCATGAACCAGTTTACTGTGCCATGATTTCTGATTTTGCTCCAACAGCTTTTTAATGATATTTATGAGGCTTTTGTTGGAAGATTCAACTAATCCATTTCCTTGGGGATAGTAATTAGTGGAATGGCCCAAGGTTATGTGGTATTTGTAACAGAAATCAACCATCCTCTTAGATTTAAAAGCAGCAGCATTGTCTGTTATGATTTTTCTGGGACAACCAAATATGGATAGGATATTTGTTTCAAGGAACTTGATAATGACAGATTCATTGGAACTTTTGGAAGGTATAGCTTCTATCCATTTGGTAAAGAAGTCAGTGGCTCTGAGGATCCATTTATGTTGAGCTGAGGACACTACTACATTTGGCGGAAATTCCAACACTTGGTTCCGACGCTTTTGACCAAATGTCAGAAATTTCCCCAATTTTTTTCCATCCCGTCCGAAACCGTCGCTATACTGAAGCTTATAGAAAAGTGTCACAATACCGACACTTAGACAAAGTGTCACAATTGCGAAGTTTGGAGGAAGATGTCGCAATTGCAACACTATGGCCCAAAGCGTCGCTATTGCGACGGCTGCCTCCAAACGTCGCAAGTGCGACACAATGTCTAAGTGTCGCAATTGTGACGTTTGGAGGCACCTGTCGCAATAGCGACGCTTTGTCCACCATCGGTATAACGACACTTATATGTGTGCTACATAAAAATACGAAACTTATATGCGCGCTACATAAAAATGATTTTATTGTTTCGTATCCATTGCAATAGCTACATTAACGTCTGATATCACGCGCACTTTCGCCCTCCGCTCTTGCAGAATAGCATTCATCCTCAGCTCTTGTAGAACAACATTTTCCCTCAGCATTCACCCTCAGCTCTTGCAAAATGGTAAGTTCTTACTGCAGGCCCTTCCTCCTATAGTAGGGTTGACTCTATTTGGGTTTTTTTGGTCAACTCCATTGGATTGTGTTAGGCTGTAGGGTTCTCTCTAGATGTCAAGAATCAAGATTCAATACCCTCTATTATCTTCATCACCCAACACAAGATTTAAATTTTTCCCAAAGAAACGCTTATTAATTTGGCAGCCATTATTTATCCCTGCTTTAAAAACCCTACATTTAAATGAAAACAAGCATTGCATTTCAACTACAAAAATCTATTAGTGTTCAAATGTACATGTGTGCTACATTAACATCTGATATCATGTGCGCATTCGCCCTCCGCTCTTGCAGAACAGCATTCACCCTCAGCATTCGCCCTCAACTCTTGCAGAACAGCATTCACCCTACATTCACCCTCAGCTCTTGCAGAACATCATTCGCCCTGGATTCGCCCTCAGCTCTTGCAGAACAACATTCGCCCTCAACTCTTACAGAATAACATTCGCCCTCAGCTCTTGCAAAATGGTGAGTTCTTACTGCAGGCCCTTCCTCCTATGGTAGGGTTGGTCAATTCCATTGGATTGTGTTAGGCTGTAGGGTTCTCTCTAGATGTCAAGAATCAAGATTCAATACCCTCTATTATCTTCATCACCCAATACAAGATTTAATTTTTTCCCAAAGAAACGCTTATTAATTTGGCAGCCATTATTTCTCCCTGCTTTAAAAACCCTACATTTAAATGAAAACAAGCATTTCATTTCAACTACAAAAATATATTAGTGTTCAAATGTACATGTGTGCATCACTTGTGTAGGGTATTCCTTTTCCACTTTCACATTATCCAAGAATGTGTGCAGTATAGTTCATATTTTTTGTG